>RJVT01000168.1:0-174918 GCA_018835575.1 Cotesia chilonis
TGAGATATTGAGAAAGTGAAGCTCCCTGCCTTCGTGGAGCAAAAAATAGTATACACTCCACGGGAAAGTAAATAAAAAAGCCTCAGATCACATATTTGTCAACTCGGCTTCGCTCTGGCCGACAATTACATCTGATCTGAGACATTTCTTACTTTTCTCCGTATGTATATATAAACTATTATAAATAATAAGAAACATCACAAAAAATTATCAAGTTACTACGAATTTATATAGCAGTGTAATGAGAGTTAAATTTGAAAAATATGTTATAAAACAAATAGCTTTCGAAAAGAAATTATTAATTATTTTTTTTTTAATTCACGTTCTTTTCTCTTTCAATTCTTTAAAACAAAAGTAAATGAAATAATTAAAGAATCATGTTATAAGATATTCAATAAATCAAACAATCGAATTTGAAGATTTTAAAAAAAGTTAAGTCTTAGACATGTCTCTATATCGTCTCCAAATTTAGAACTATATATTACAAAAAAATAATCATTAATTTTGTTTATTTAATCATTTCAAGCCACGTGAGTGATCTACTCCTGAATTTACGTCTTGAGAATGTTCTTTAAACAATTATCAACGTGTTGAAATTCAAGCTTCACCGTCGAAATTAAAATATGATTTGAGCCTCATGAGCTCCTTTCTTTTGTGTTGCTGCATTGAAATTAAAACTGTATTTTCACCCTCATCGGCCTAAAATAGGCTGTGAGGTTGAATCACAGTTTTAAAACTGTATTTCGAGCCTAACGAACCTAGTACGAGGGTCTGTAGGTTGATTCTATGTTTTTATTTTTTAGAACACATAAAATTTTTACTATTACGAAAAAATTTAAGTCAAAAACTGGATTAGAAAATTTTCAACTATACTTTCAAAAAATTGTAAGTGTAGAGTTGAAATAAAAATTATGTCTCAGCTAATATTCTTTAATAACTTTTGTCGTTAGCAAATTCGGGTCTGTATATGTTGTTTGATATTAAACATGTTGTAAAGTACACTAAAAAAAAATTTCTAAAAATGTTAAATGACTTGGTTGCTATTATCATCTAAATATCATCTGTAATAGGAGGATATGAGCACCAGTAGCCAGCAACTAACGTGTTAATTAAAACAATTTAATATAATGTGTTTTTATCCCATATAAAAATTTTAGTTAATTATTTACAAGTGGGGTCTTCCATTTTCATTTTTTTTGATCGAATTTTTTTTGAAAAATTTTTATTTATTTTTTTGAAAATAAAACAAAATGAAACAATTAAAAAAAATTGATTACCACATTTTAACAAATTTTTTTGACAACTGATAAATTTTTTAGAAAATAGTGATATTCAATTTTTTTTTTTTAAATTGTTCGTTTTTTTATGTACTTTTCAAAATAAAATATATGTCAAAAATATCAAAAAAAGATAAAATAGAAATTTTATCCAAAACAAATGAGCCAAAATTTTTTCCAATTTTAAAGGCAACAAAGCTATCGAAATATTAATTTCTGATATTTTCGATATCACCACCATAAATCCACCGTAAAACAAGCAGATTAAAAAAAAATTGTTAATTTTTTCACCTAGATATGGTCAAAAATACGTTTGACCCCACTTGTAAATTATAATCAAATTTTATAAATATTTTAACATTACTCGCTTTGATTTTTATTTTTAATATAAAAACCAGTGTCATCATTTAAACGCAGAAAAAAAAATTTTCTTATTTCAAGAAAATTTCTTCTTGCTTCAAAAGACATTCGTCTTCTTTAACAATTTTCTTAGTTCAAACAGACTTCATGCTCTGTATATATATAAAAATATATATATATATATATATATTATATATATATATAATATATAGGGTGGGTCAAAAAAATCGAATAATTTATTTTTGACTTTATACTCTGAAAAATAGGTTTCGTAGACACCTAAAAAGAATTCTCTCCAAGTATAAGCTCTTAATTATAACAGGAAGGTCCTCCGCTTTGCGGGTTTCTATTTTTTTCGAATAATCAGATAAAAAAAATTTATATCTCGCTTCCAACTGCTTGGAAAAATATTCCTGTGGCATAGATTTTGTGAGAAATGAATGCTTTACAAAAAAGGTCTCTTATGACTTTTTCAAAAACTCAATCGATTAAAAGATATTCATAGTTGAAGTTTGGCTATTTTAAGGAAAATATTCGTTTTTATTATGAATTTTATAAGTCGATGAAAAAAAATTATTTCGGATTGCGGAACTCATGATTTTGGTAGGAAATTTACTCTACAAAAATGGTCTTTATGATTTTCTGATTAAGTGAAGCCGTTACGAGATATTCATCGTCAAACATTAACGAATATCAATATTTCCATTTTGATCAATTAATTCGATAAATTTAATTTAAACTATGAGTTCAGGAAAATTTACATAAATTTGAGTTTCGATCGATAAAGAAATGTTATAAACAATTTTTTAATATTGTTTTCAGTCTTGAGCTTGTTTGATTGCATTTAAAACAAAAATTAGAGCATTTTTTTCGACATATAGTACAAACATATCAATCCTTTGATTTCTTCAGCTACGTGTGAAAAAATGATTTCGCACTTATGGTATTTGAGCGATGAACTTGCCATTTTATCACTGTTTGACGATGGCGTTCCATTAGAAGTAAAAAAAAGTATTGTTGAAGCCGTTAATACTCGTGAAGGTACAGATTCTAAAGCTAAAAGATTTGTAATTGCTAAAAAAGATTTGAATTCATTGTGCAGAGAACTCTGAGTGACTTTGTGTCTAAAAAGTCATTAAATCTTTCAAAATCTTCGATCTACCGTATGACTTTCTTGATGTCGATGTTGAATTATGGCCTACTAATGAGAGTTATCTCGAAAATAAAGAATACTTTCAACAACTAAAAGTTTCAATGATTCAGCAGAGCGAGCTGTTGCATTAGTCAGTGAATATAATCAATGCTTGACAAAAAATGAAGAACAATTCCAGTACTTATTGCAAGTTGTCAAAGAACATCAAAAAACATTCCCAAATTGTAATATAAAGAAATTATTTATAGTAATAGCGTACTGTTATGTTAAAAATATAGACAATTATATTGCAATTGATAATTCAATAAAAAAATTTATCTATAAAAAGTTAAATACTGGTTGTTTCTCACTTGTTCAATACTTTTCATATTAAATTTGACAAAGAAATATGTCATTCACTTCAAATTAAACTAATCATTGGCTATATGTCGAAAAAAATGCTCTAATTTCTTGTTTTAATGCAATCAAACAAGCTCAAGACTGAAAACAATATTAAAAAAATTGTTTATAAATTTCTTTATCGATCGAAACTCAAATTTATGTAAATTTTCCTGAAACTCATAGTTTAAATTAAAATTTATCGAATTATTGATCAAAACTGGAAATATTGATATTCGTTAATGTTTGACGATGAATATCTCGTAACGGCTTCACTTAATCAGAAAATCATAAGAGACCATTTTTGTAGAGCAGTAAAATTTCCTACAAAATCATGAGTTCCGCAATCCGAAATAATTTTTTTTCATCGACTTATAAAATTCTAATAAAAACGATATATTTTCCTTAAAATAGCCAAACTTCAACTATGAATATCTTTTAATCGTTGAGTTTTTGAAAAAGTCATAAGAGACCTTTTTTGTAAAGCATTCAATTTCTCACAAAATCTATGCCACGGAATATTTTTCCAAGCAGTTGGAAGCGAGATATAAATTTTTTTATCTGATTATTCGAAAAAAAATAAACCCGCAAAGCGGAGGACCTTCCCGTTATAGTTAAGAGCTTATACTTGGAGAGAATTCTTTTTAGGTGTCTACGAACCTATTTTTCAGAGTATAAAGTCAAAAATAAATTATCTATTTTTTTGACCCACCCTAATTATATATTATTCTTAAAATAAAAAGGAAAATGAAGAAATAATTTTGACATAAAAAAATTGAAAAAAATTATCATTTAATTATAAGAATAGCTTGAATTTGTAAATCAATGACTATACAGAAAAAAGGCTCACTTGAGACAAGAAAATATTTTTCTTCCTAATTATTTCTTGAGCAAAAAAAATTTTTTTTTTTATACAAGAAATTTTTATCCCAAAAAATAATTCTCTTGCTTTAAAAAAATACGTTTCTTTTCCAAAAAATTTATTTAAGTCAAGAAAATCTTTGTTTTGAGAAAATTCAGCATCTTGCTCCAAAAATTTAGTTCTTGACAGAAGTAAATTTTTTGTCGTGAGAAAATTTCTCTTTTGCTCCAAAAAATTAAATATAAAGATAGAAGTAAATTTTCATTAGTATTGGTTAACATGTCAAATGGGAAGATCAAATAATATTGAACCATTTTTTTTTCATTCAATATGTATAATTGCACACTAAAATAATATAAAATGAGATCAAATATTCAAGAGAAAATTTTTCAAGGTGAGAAAATTTTTTTCTCAGCTAAAGTAAGTGGCGCTGCTTCCCTGAAGTATCTAAAATCTTGATCAAATAGAAAAATTTATTATATCAAGTATTTATGTAATTTGAATTAAGAAAAAATTACTTCCACTAAGAATAGAATTTCAAGAAAAATTTTTACTTCAGCCATCCATGTTCGATCTTCTTCAAGCACCTGAAAATTTTCTTGAGCCAAGAATTTTGTTCTTCAGTCAAGAAATTTTCTTTCTGTGTACAATAAAAATCGCTTATTTGTTAAAAATTTTCAATATTTAACTTACTCGAATAAAATGAACATTTTAATTGTCAATAAGTAGCCGAAATAAAAAATTAACCGCATAAAAGTATAATTGATAGAAAAACTTCAAATAATCTTAACATACAAATTAAATGACATCATTTATTGTTTCTATCATTACAAAAAATAATTCATCACTCCAACTCGTAGTATTAACTGGTACAGCTATGAATGATCGATATCTATCCATAGAAATGCACACAGACTTTAAAAACTGCACGGAACAGCTACGTATTTTCAGTTATCCAGAACTCATACAAATAAGGTATTTTTATATTATATGATAATTGAAATGCATTATTAAATTCGAACTCTTAAATTATTGCATGATGAATGCATTGCAATGGCATGCAGTTTAAACATTCACACTCTGTAATTTTAGTAAAGCAATAAATCCTGCCAAAACGAGGTGTACCCGTGTTATCAATATACTGCACATCAGAAATAATTTGTCTTTAAATCACGTGAATATTGATCTGAGATATACAATTACCGCCTTTAATAATCGATAATATTCTTGATGTTTCGGAGGGTAATAAATGATGTACTGCACGATGTAAAAACTGCGGAAAGTCATCGAAATAGCTATATGTCCAACACTATAACAAATCTAAATAACTTTCACAAATTTTTACTCCATATTTCCTAGAGATACAAAAATCTCTAACAGGTCCATCGGGTAATTGTTCTTGATATTGTTGCATTCGAAGAACCTGACCGTGTGTGCTTGCAATTTGCGAATCAATATGCCTCGTACATGGATTAATTTTAAAAACTGTCCATTTAAATCTTCAACACGTAGCAAGAAGTCGACCATAAAGTCCAATCCTACGAATCAAATTCCGGTAAATGAAGAGTGAATGCACATTGATGAGCAATTTTGTAGTCCATAGAGTGTTTCAAAATCATGGACGAATTTATTTAATAAAATTTGTGCGTTGTCAATCATTCATGATATTGGTATGCTGTCAGCAGTTAGATATGCAATACTTGTAATTAGTAACATAAAATGTTCGAAATAAATATTTTGCATTATGCCAGACAAAACTGGAAGTGAATAATAAAAACCACATTCTTAATTCTGAAGCTTTCCAGTGAGTTAATTCTTGTAAGTTCGAGGCAATCGATGACAAATTTCGTGGCTTTATGCTTGTCAATCGCTCATTAATCACTTCAATTACAGGTACAGTGAATAATGAAAGCTACTGTAAGCACTATCGAACCATAAGACAAGAGTTTTTCACACGCCATTATCAACGCAATGCATTTTATCAATTGCCGTTCCAGCGATAAAATCTGGCATTATATTCGACAAAGCACATGGTCCTTTTACACCAAAATGTTCTTTATTTTTCAATAGTGCTAAGTTGCCATACTCTCGAGACTGCTCCGATGTTCGCAACTTGATTATCAGTAAATTTATAAACGTGAGTTGTTTCCTCCGTTGGACATCGATAACTTTCTCCAGTTCTAAGCATACTGGGCAACCATAAAAACCATTGAATTGTTAAAATTCAAGAAATGCTTTTAGCTGGGTTATCGCACGTCCAAATAATAATGCGGCTTGACAAATATTTCTCGTCCGTCAGGTAAAATATAATTTGATCCTTCCAGAAGTTTTGTAAATGTAAATGTAGTTTGTCTATAATAAATTTGCATAGGCTTTCTTATCACCGAACCATAGTCCAGCTAATATTAAATTATGCCGTTTAGTTCGTTCCTTGAAAGGCAATTCATTAATAGTTAAGTAAAGAGGCCAAATGCTGATGTGTGATGATTTGAAAACCGGTACACCATCTGTGTACCACATAAATGATATGTTGTTTTGATTAATAAAAACCATTTCTTCTTAGGTTTGTGTATAGAGAACCATCATAAACATCATTAATATTATTAAAATTTGCCTCCGGCTGACGGAAACGGTGCTGTAGTCTGATATAAATCCTGGTCTATTATACAACTCGTGCAATTGTTCAGAAATAGATAGTGTATAAAATGTGCTGGTTTACTGTTAAACATTCCGAAAGCATCAATGACTGAATTTAGATTTTTAGACAATTAGAACAATAGTAATGTTTTTTATGATTTTTGAAGTTGTGATTTCCTAAAGCGAAAAATTTTTAAATTTGAATAAACTATTCTTATGAAGCTATCGGTTAAACAGTGCAAATTTATATCTATAATGTCGTAAGACATGATTGATTGACGTTTGTAATTAATAGAGTTGCAATCAACAACATGCTCTGCGAAATGGTCAATGGAGCTCCATTGTAAAGAGGAAGATCATAATTTTGATTGTTTTTGTTCCTCTGGTTCTCGTCCTCATTTTCTCATCGGTAAAATCTGTTCCTCTTCTTCTTTCTTCTTCTATTTCTTCATAGCAGTCAAGATTTTCCCATCTCTCCTTGATTCACGATTAGGATTACAGACATCTTGATTTGAAGTCTGAAAATAGTCATATTTTATTATTTTTTATTTTATTTAAATAAACAACCAACAGCCTAGGGCCATTAACAGGGTTATATACATACTTAGTATATAAAACAAGAAAAATTTTGATTTATAACAAGATGACTTATAGCTAGCATAGTGATTTCATATTTAATACAATATTATATTAGTATTACTATTAATTAAAAAATTAATTAAAAAAAAAAATTACATTAATTATAAATATTCTATATTATCAATATTAATTATAAATATTAATATTAATTTAAATTTAATAGATAGATTGTTAAATGAGTAAACCATTGATGTTTAGCAATTGCAAACCATAACAAAAAATAATATTAATTACTAAAATTAAAAAGAAAAAAAGAAAAAAATAATAAAATAATAATAATTATAAAATTTGTAGCGGTTGCACATAATTAACACCATTGAGTTAATATTGGCCAAGTGATGCTGTTATACAGCCACTAAGTTAGTTGACAGCACCAGTGTAAATAATTATCTGATAATTAGTAACAAGATGTAATGAAGAAACATGAATAGTCTTATATTTTAAAAACAAAATAATATGAAAATATCACCTTTGCTTGATATATACTTTAATTGTTTACTACTGATCGTTAGTATTACGCTGATGTGTGATACAATCTATTGTCCTGGAATCTGCTGTATTCTGCAACTCTGGCATACCATCCAAAGTAGTATCATCCTCATCGCTGAATGATTTTCATTTCAAAACTATTATTGTTGTTTTCTTGGACCAACGGTAGATTATCAACCTAAAATCATTATTTTGGAATGTAACAGAGTAAATTTTAATTTAAGTTGGCGTTGCTAGTAAAGACACTGGCAATACTAAAGGTGCGCCATGTCTGTCAGGTAGAGTATTCCGAGAGAACCTTTCTGAACCTTTCTTCAGTAAATTGTTACAGTAATTTTATTTACAACGATATTTTTCAGATTATATTATTAATTAGAATTAAATTAATTTCTGGGAATATTTAATTATAAATTGTGTTTGATAAATTCTATTTTTATCAATTTACGAAACCTCTGAGTCTTGCTCCGAATCAAATTATTTACATTAGCGCTCCTAATTTTTTTTAATACTCCAATTTGATGAAAATACTATAAATTTTTATAATCAATGATATACTTACCTCATTTCATAATTATTTTCGTCAGAACATTATTTATTCTATAAATACTATTGAGGTAGTCTCTCTTTCTTCGTTTAGATAAATCATGAAAATTCTTGTTCGACATTTTTGTTTAAATTACGTGCTGCGATAAATTTTCTTGATAATATTCAAATTTTTGTAGCAATAAATATTTTTAAATTATAAGTTAATATAAACTGTCATTTACACTTTAAATAGCTCTGATTATTTATTGAACTCACTAAAAGGTTATGTACTATCCACAAACAAATGTTGATGCAAATACACACTAACAACTCGACACGCATTCACACATACACACATACATAGATCAAATTTTTGACGATGACGCCACCAAGCGTTAAAAAAAATGCAGTTTTCTAAAGCTACTATTTATTGGTCAGTAAATCTTAGAGTTTATGAGTTTTCAAATTTCCCGCATATTATTAGCCAATTGCATAATCTTTTTATATTTTTATGAAATACACGGAAATCGGTCACTGGAGGTAAAGATGTAAACATTTCTATGACGGCCATATTTGATAAGATTGAGTCTAATATTGTTTGTTATGTGTCCAAGTCCTTCTTGATACTTGAACAGGTTAATAATATTTTTAAAATCACAATGCCCCCAACAAAACAGAAATGCGGAATTCACTTATGCTCTAATATGGTTTATTAGTACAAGAGAGAGATTCGTTGTTGAGACATCGAAATTACCAAACTCGCAGGAAGAAGTAATGTCGTTAAAATTATTGGGAAGACCCTAGCACGTTAATTAGTCAACGATTTGACGTGAAAATTCTCGAACTTGGCAGTAAGTATGAATATATTTAATGTATTTAATTGAAAGATTTGAATTGGTCTCTTTGTGAGGTTATATTTTGATGATACTGGAATTAACAGACATCTGTCAATTTTTTTTTATTTCTACAACTACAAAAATATTATGAAAAATTCTTATAAAAAATTCAATCTAGAAAAAAAAAATTACAAGTGCATATTTTTTAAAAATTTTTTTTTATAACTGATTTTTTATTTAAATAAATAAATAATTAAATTAATAAAAATTAAAATAAATAATTGAAATTAAACTAAATAATTAAATTAAATTTTATTAGAATAAATAAAAAATAATTACAAGTGCATATTTATTAAAAGTATTTTTTTATAACTGATTTTTTATTTAAATAAATTAAAATAATTAAATTAATAAAAATAAAAATAAATAATTGAAAATTAAACTAAATAATTAAATCAACATTTTATTAGATAAATTGAAAATAGGGGGTTACAGTCTACAGTTAAAGTGAACGGACGCGTCTAAAAACTCGATCCCGGTCTTTTTCAATTTATTTGATTATTTGAAACTTTTTCGAAAATTTGTTATTTATGGTAGACCTTAATGCGCTCTACCCTCTGACATATTAATCTCATTAAACTCTTAAGTAATCATTTCTAAATTTTATAATTTATAAACGACAATATCGTGCTTGTGCTTGAGGTTATGTGATTTAGTTTGGGTAGTCCGCTTACCACACTGGTGAAAACGTGGTAGTGTATATGGGTGAGAATCAGTGTCAGTTGAAGGAGATTCACATCCTATACTATTACTAACATTCATGAAGAGGTGACAGCGTCTGCGCAAGTAAACAGCAGCCAATTCATGAATTGGACTACAAAATAACTCACCAAACGTCAAAACCAAACGTGGACGTCGTTCAAACCTTGAAAGTCTGAGTCATACCGCTCCAGTTCAACCTGCTCGATCACAGATTATTTCAGAGAAAACGTTACCTGTACGATAGCTTGAAAAATCCTTCCAGGAGACAGCAGACAAGATACTCGCTTCTTCGAAAAAAAAGCAATTCAGAGAAAGAACATCTATCTCGCCCTCTAACAACATTTCTTCTCAGCACCAGTAGCAGCATCCTCACCAAACAATGAACGACTGTGAAAGTATTTTGAAAGCCATTAATGATCTAAGAGTGGATCTGAATAATAAAATGGATGCATTAAGGATCAGCAATGAAGATAAATTCTCATCGCTGGAGAATAAAATTTCCAACGAATCGAGGCATAGAAGTAAAACAGAAGACTGATTTTAAAAACCTAAATAATAAATATGAACCTAGCGCTCAGCCTACAAAAATATCAACAAAGGCTCGATAGTGGTACCACCCCCTAATGCTGGCAATATATGTACCCGCAAAGATGAATAAACTCCTTAAAATCGCGCAAGCATGGAAAAGAAGGATAGAGAGGAAAGAAGGATATATAGTCATAAAAGGATTAAATAACTCGCACAATCTCGAAAGAAGCTACGGTCTTATTAATGACTTTTTAAAAAGCAAATATGGCTTATCCACTGCTACAAATCTCTGAAAGTACTTGGTAAAGACCAGATATATATAAGATACTCTTATGAACAGTGAACTTAAAAAACAAATTATGGCTAATAAAAAACGTAACCTGGCGGGCACTAGAGTCTTTATTGAGAACGATCTTACTGAACAGCAAGCCTCAGACATGTATAACCTGAGACTTGCCACAAAGAGCACAACTAAAAGGAGACAAAGTTAAATTTTTTAGAAATAAAGTCACTATAAACGATAAGTGGATGCAGTGGGATGAAGATCAAGGAGGACTAGTAGAATCGCGGACCCCAGTACGCAACATAGAAAGCAAAAAAAATAATAACCTGACACGAACTTCCAAACACAACAAACAATAACTAAATACGGATCCTCTAAAAATAATGTCTTGGAATGTGAATGGAAAAAAAATTTAATCTAACGCTGACATATTTGGAAATGATATTATTGGAATTACTGAAACCTGGGCAACCAAGCCTACTAAACTTAGCTTCTGAGAAACTACTACATTTACATTGGATAGAAGCAACCAAGAATAATAGTATGGGCCGCCCCAGTGGCGGAATGTTAATTCTTGTCAAAAAAGAAATTTCCAGTCACCAACTGCACAAATCTTACAACTGTTTCCTAACAAAAATAACACAGAGCAAGATGAAATCAGATTTTATAATTGGTTTTATTTACCTACGACCAAATGATAAACTTTTTGACTCTGATCTTACAAATTTCCTAGAAGCTATAGAGTCAGTAAAATTACAATACAGTGATCTTCCTCTCTATATTATAGGTGACTTCAATGCACATATTGGTGCTCCGGAGCTGCTGCAAGAAGAACTTCTCATAGGAGCAAATCTAATGGTAAAAAGTTTTTCTCCAACGAAGACTTAAATCAGAGGGAATTAGTGTTAATAATGTTATGGACATCACAAACTTTATTGTCATAAATGGTAGAACCATCAGTGACAGCCCGGCACAGCCAAATATTACGGAAGGGGAAGCAGTATAATTGATTTAACTTGGTCAAATGTTGATGGTCTTGAATATATTGAGGACTTTAGTGTTCTTCTTTCAGTTAACTTTTCAGATCATTTTCCCATCTACTAAGTCTGATACAAGATCTCAAAATCCGAACAAAAACAGTTTCACTGTACAAAAATTGCGCCAAGTCCACGTTCATAAAACTCATCTCAATAACGTTTGCACTTTACAAAAAAAATAAAACTCGATATAATAATTGTCATTCTCTACAAAAAAAAGTGAAATACAAAAAAATACCAAGAAACTATCATAATGTTAAAAAAATTGAAAGAAAATTTGTTGAAAATTTAAAAATTAAAAAAAAAATTTTTTTATCGTACTTGGCGCGCGTCATTGAGTACCCCAAATTTTTTCGGAAGAATTTCAACCCGAGAAAAAACGATTTTGCTCGAATTTATGTAATTATGTATAGTTATACATATTCGGGCTGATCAGCTCTAATTACATAATATATGATTTCATACATTCTTATACTTATAAATTTACATTAGTCAAGCATACTCAACTCATTAAAAACACTGCTTACTCGATTAATTATCAGTTTCAGTGAAAAAATCCGTTTTAAATTTTTTTTTAAATTTTTAGTGGACATAACTATCAACATGGTGGTGTGGTGAAATCATCTGAAATTATATAAAATTTTTGGATTCAATTTTTTTCAGCTCTGTCATTAAGCTTCAATGAAGAAACTTGATATTGCTTAGTTTAATTGTAATTAACACATTTTGATTGGCAATCACACCGCATTTTCTCAATTTATTCAGCCATATGTTTTCTTTTCTAGAGCACTCAATTGTATCCACTTTGAAGTAGTTTTCATAACCAAACACGAGGGCGTTTTAGTAAAATCATAAATGATGTCTGGAAGATTAAAAAATTTCAAATAACATACGTATGACATGTCGATTTTACCTAAATTTTGTAAAACTTATTATTAAATAATAATAGTTGATTAATTAAATTCATGCATTTTATAGGTTGACTTACTTATAAATTTTTGAACATTAAAAGGATGTTTATTTATCCTGAAAAAATTTGGGGTACTCAATGACGCGCGCCAAGTACGATAAAAAAATTTTTTTTTTTAATTTTTAAATTTTCAACAAATTTTCTTTCAATTTTTTTAACATTATGATAGTTTCTTGGTATTTTTTTGTATTTCACTTTTTTTGTAGAGAATGACAATTATTATATCGAGTTTTATTTTTTTGTAAAGTGCAAACGTTATTGAGATGAGTTTTATGAACGTGGACTTGGCGCAATTTTTTACAGTGAAACTGTTTTTGTTCGGATTTTACATCTTTTTGTAAAGGATGAAAATTTTTGAAACGAGTCTTTTTTTTTTGCAAAGTGCAGATGTTATTGAGATGAGTTTTATGAACGTGGACTTGGCGCAATTTTTAACAGTGCAACTTTTTGTTCGGATTTTATATCTTTTTGTTAAGTGTAATTTTTTGCCCACCTCTTAATACATTCTTAATTTTAAAGGTGAACTTTTCCCGCGCAAAATTAGAAATATGTAAATAAATGAATTAATGCAGGTAAAGCTATTGTCATATAAAAGGTTATTTGTTCGTTAATTTTGAAAATCAAATCCTAACAAAAAAATTAAAATTCTGTTTCTCTCATAGTAGCTAGTAGCATTAAAAAACTTAACGTGACTGACCCGTGTAAACTCTTCGGTTTCAATCAATTAACTAGCTTATCAATGGGGATTTTAAATTTTTTATGTATATATAGTTAAAGTTTAACATTTTTTTGAATTAAAAAAGTTGTTAATCTAGATTTAATGCTCTACTACATATTAATTTAACAATAACAATAATTATTTTGGTAATGATAAACAATGATAATGATACTTTTAACATCAATTTATCATTACCGATATAATAAATTTCATTTTTATAATGATATTATTGTTATTGTTACAATGACATTATTGTTAATAAAGGGGACAATGCATCATACGCATAATTGTAATACCTATGGCCTAAAAATTACAATTATTTGAAATCCGCTCGATTGAATAACAATGCCACCTACAGGCAACGACTACAAAGTCGTAGAATGTGTACACTATCCAATGAGAATTGCCTAAATCTTGAACTGCTGGCCTGAAGGAAGAAAGTAAAACTCAAACAATCTTTAGCCTGTTGTGTATTTAGTCTAGTTAATAAATGAAATTCAATAGAAAGAATAGGTTTGAAAACCATCCACATATGAAGTTGTTTGATAGTTTGTTCTAGAAATTTTGTATTTATAAAGTATTTTAACATTCATAATTTCAAAATTAAATTTTTCCCGCGCAAAATTGAAAATTCATAAATGAATAAATTAATGCAGGCAAAGCTATTTTAATATGATAGGTTGTTAATTCGTTAATTTTGATAATCAAATCCTAATAAAAAAATTGAAATTCTGTTTCTCTCATAGTAGCTAGTAGCATTAAAAAACTTAACGTGACTGATCCGCGTAAACTCCGCGGTTAAAAGCGATTAACTATCTTATTAATAGGGATTTTACATTTTTATTTATATACAGTAAAAATTTTAACATTTTTTTGAATTAAAAAAGTTGTTGATTTGGATTTAATACTCCAATACACATTAATTAAATAATAATAATAATTCATTCAGTAATAATGATGATAATGATATTTTTAACCTCAATTTGGTATTACCGATATAATTAATTTCAGTCTCATAATTTTTATTATTAGTGTTATTGTTATTATGACATTGTTGTAAGTAAATGGCACAATACACCATGCGCATAATTGTAAGACTTTTCACCTAAAGATTACAATTATTTGAAATCCACTTGATTGGATAACAATGCAACCTATCGGCAACGACCACAAAATCATAGAATGGTACACTATCCAATGGGAATAACCTCTGATTATGATTGTTCATGTACAAAAAACCTTTGTTCCAACTTCATATTGTTTATTTCTTGTTTAATTAACATTTTTAATAAGCAGAATATTTGTATTCTAAATATTTGCACTGCGCATGCGTCAACTTTACGTTTAGACTTTCAGCGCGGACTTTTGAAAATTATATTGACCAGCACAGTGATTAGAGTAAGTGTATTTTTCTTGTAATTTCAATTATAGAGGTCACAGGACAAAAGGGCAACGTGTAGTTTTTAATAATTTTATAATAAGTTTTATTTTAATAAAGTATTGAAATTTTTTGTTAATTGTATGGATTTTTTTTTTTTTTTTTTTTTTTTTTTTTTAATAGTTCGTAGTATTCATGAAAAAATAGAATTGATGAAAATAAAAAAAAAATGTACATGCATTGATTAACAATTCTCTCGATATTTTTTAAAAAATTTAGAATGAAATGGATATTTATTAGTTATTTATTTATTTACTTAATGACATTGATATTGGCTGACGTCTAACAATTCCTTTTAATTATTTAAATTAATTAAATAGTAATTCCTAAAAAATTACACTCGTAAATTTTTTAATTTTTTACACATGAGATGTGCTTGTCACTATAATTTTCAAAAGACCGCGCTAAAAGTCTATATACGTAAAGTTGACGCATGCGCAGTGCAAATATTTAGAATGCATACATACAGCTAATTAAAAATGTTAATTAAACAACAAATAAAAAATATGAAGTAGGAACAAATGTTAAATATACATGAACAATCAAAAATAGAGGCTTGATGACCCAAATTGCTACCAAAATATTAAAAATGCGACAGGGGGGCTAACTTAAAGGTACATTATTAATAAATTCTTTTTAAAATAAATAAATGGAGAACGATCAAATGTTGAGTGAATAATAAAGAACAAACGAAAAGCTGAAAACGTGATAGAAAAAAAAATCAAAAATTAAAAAAAAAAATTTGGGGTTCTAACTTCAGTGAGCTATCCCGTTGAATCTACAGTTTATGTAGAAATAATTCCAGTGCACTCTGGTGGTTGTAGATGCAAGCTGTGAATTAACTTTTTTCAGTGTAGTTGCGTATCTATAGTAAGATTACTACATATTTTTATTTTATCTAGTCTGTGGCGGTGACTTTTCTCGATGAAAAAAAAGTCAGGATCGAAATTTCTGGGCTTACTATAGTTTGTGCTGATAAAATTTAATAATTTTAAGTGAATTAAATGTTATAATTGATTATAATTAATTAATATCAGTAAAATAGAGTATGACTTACTTTTATGATATATCATTTTGGAAAAAGGAGTACCATATAATTAAATAAAATTTTGCAACCTCGAAATACCATTCTGCTTACAGTAAACACAGTCGGTAGTCTGGCGCTCCGTTTACAACGAAATTTTTGAACGGAACTTGGCGCCAGATTCTACCGAATCTGTGGATTATTATTATTTAGTATCATTACCATATTGTTGTTAGTAAAGATCATAATTCGTAAACTTATAAATAATATTCGCATCATGTAAGGAATATCATCGTTTCAAACTTCGCTCAATTAACAAGTACTGCCACCTACAGGCAACAATCATAAAGACGTTTGTAGAATTAAAAAAAAATTTTTACATTTTTGTAGTTGTGATAGTTGTGAATTGAAATTTAATACTTTAATACTTGATAATTTAAAAACAATATCAATGATAATAATGATAAATAGTATTATCAAATTATTTTTACCATTATAAATATTTTCAAAATTATCCTTATTGTCATTGTTAATATTGTCATTATTGTAATTAATAATATTATTTTAATTATTATTTAGTGTCATTATCGTATTGTTGTTAGTAAATATCACAATTCGTAAACTTATAAATAATGTTCGTATTATGTAAGGAATATCATCGTTTCAAACTTCGTTCAATTAACAAGTAGTGCCACCTACAGGCAACAATCATCAAAACGTTTGTAGTATCTGTACATACAAATTTAAAACTAATCCTCAATACTCAATAATTTAAAAACTATAATAATAATAATAATAATAACAACAATAAATATCGTTGCTATTATATTTATCAATTTATTATTAACATTATAATCATTTTCATTTTTTTAATTATTATTATTATTATTATTATTATTATTATTATTATTATTATTACTTCATTTATTTTGTAGTATGTGTACGACTTCGTACCCGGGATTTGTAGCACTGCGTATACATACGGTGCTGTTTATGTTCGGAGTCGTATCGTTTGTTTGCTGTACCTTAGTCACATCGTTAGTTCATTATATAGAATTATACACAATACTTTCTCGCAGAGAGCTCAAAGTAAATAAATAAAAAAAAAGGCTAACTGCAAGCGATCTACTTTAGTTCATTAACATGTGTGTAAGCACCTTTAAGATTGGAGTTTATGTTTCTACGGTACTAACAAATCTCGCGTTGGTTGCATTTTTTACCGCAAACTATCCCCTTGAAGCTTCAGTTTATGTAGATATAATTCCAGTGCACCCTGGCGGCCGCAAATGTAAGCTGTGAATTACTTTTTTAACTGTAGTTGCGTATCTATAAGGATTACTACACATTTTTATTTTATCTAGTCTGTGGCGCTGACTTTTCTCCATGAAAAAAAAGTCAGGATCGAAATTCGTGAGCGCGCTATAGTATGTGCTGATAAAATTTAATAATTTCAAGTGAATAAATTGTTATAAGTGAATATAATTAATTAATATCAGTAAAATAAAGTATAAATTACTATTATAATACAAAATTTAGGAACAAAAAGTACCGTAGAATTAAATAAAATTTTGCAACCTCGAAATACCGTTCTGCTGTAATACACATTCGGTAGTCTGGCGCTCCGTTTGCAACGGGATTGAACGGAACTTGGCGCCAAATTCTACCGAATTGGAACTTGAACGGAACTTGGCGCCAAATTCTACCGAATTTGTGGATTATATATATGAATATGGATGTGTTCATTTTATGCTTTTATATATTTATATTATTTTTGTACGACACGATAAAATAAAAAGAAGTTTTTTAAAGTTTCAGTATAAAAACAGTTTTATCTTTTTTAGTACTTAGTTTTTATACGAAATTAATCAATTATCAGTAATTGAAACTCTGCAATCGATGATGTAAGGTACAGTTAAAAAAAAAATCCATAAGCAAAAATACTTTGTATGCCAATTTCTTGCTGGTATATCAATCCATTCTTGTATTTCAAGATTAATTTTCTATCAATATTCAATATTCAAGTTTAGTACAGCTATTTTAATTCAAAAGAGCTATAAAAGCCCTATCTTTCTTTTCTTTTTCAAATTTGTTGAAAACCTAGATGAGGAATTTTTACTTTATCGATTGACCATAAATTTTTGAGTAGAGATGAACTTGAGTACAGTTGTAATTGATTACAAATTCAAGTGAATAAATTCATTGTTAATATAGATGTAACTGAGTTAAAAATTCAGTGGATAGACTTGAAAATGACTAGAAAATGAATACAATTGAAACTGAGCAAAGTTGTAATTGACTACTGTTGAATTTGAGTAAGGTTGTAACTGATTAAAGTTCTACCTGAGCTAGTAATATTGAGTAAAGTTGAATTAGAGTAAAGATTTGATTGAATAAAGTTGTGACTGAATGAATATGATTTCGAATCAAAATGTAATTGAGTGCAGATGTCGTTGATAGCTGTGAGTAGAGATTTTATGAGTAGACCTGTAACACAGCCATTCGATTAGGTTCCACCAAACGTAGATTTCCTGAAAATTAGAACCGATTCGAACAGGTAGATTCCAAGAAATCTCAAAAAAACTGAAAAAAAAAAAAAAATTTTTTTTAAAGTTGTTTTTTTGGAATAACTTTTAAACGGCTCTACCGATCGATTCCAAAAACTCATCAGCTTTCAACCTTGAAAAATCACGTCGATCATTGCCAACCACGTCAAAATCGGTTCACTCGTTTGGGAGATATTGTGAACGAATGAAATAGAAAAAATCGAAAAAATTGAATTTTTTAACAAAAAACTTTAAAATTTTACATCTGATCAATTTATGTTAACATATTGTTTATAGTACTCAAAAAACTGCATCGATTGCTGCAAACCGCGTGAAAATCGGTTTACTAAATTAAAAGTTATAGCCGTTTGAAAATGAAAAAAATCGTTTTTCATCAAACTTTTATTAGACTTTTGGGCTCAAAGAGCTTAAAAGTATCAAACAGCTTATTTTGAACTTGAAGAGCTCAAAATATGACAACAAATTTTTGAACTCGAAGAGCTCAAAAACATCGCAAAAGCGATAAAATTGCAAGCGCGTAATAACTGAACTTAGCAGGAAGTTACAGGGATGGCCTTTGGGGTCAACCGTTTTCCAGATTTTTTTCACCACAGATATAACTGAGTATAATATGAGAGGATATGCAGTGTCATTTTGTTCTTTCCGTGGATGTTCTTAAAAAAATTAAATTAAATCAAAAAAATTTATTTTCTTATGAAATTACAAGACAATGTAATTGTTATTGAATAATAATTATTTTTCATCGAAAATTCAAAACAATATCCTGAAATAAATTAAATGAAATTTCTAAGACTGAATAGAGTTGACTGTCAAGTTTTGTATTTTATGCGAATGAATTAATTTTTAACTTTGATAGAAAAGGACAAATGATCTTACATTAATATTTGATCTGAGTTTTACCCGCTGTTTTTCAAATAGTTTCACGCAGTAATTTCTTTTATTTTTACTTCGATGGGTCTTGAATTTTTATAATTGTAGTCATACACACAGCACAGAATACACTAGATTATATGAGTCTATATTTTTGAAGCAGAAAGTAGGAAGAGAATACTAGAAAATATAATCGAAAAGTAATGAAAACTACGCTGTATAGAGATCAATAGAGAAAATAGTGAAGGAGGGAAGAATTTTACACTATAGTTGTTGTTTATAGAATATACCATTCCATCAGCTGCGTTTAACATATTCTTCACTCTTCACTCATCTTTTGCACGCACAAGACGCTTAGAATCAATCCGTTCTCAAATATATTTTCACTGTTAATGAGTTATTGAATTTATTAATATTATTAGAAATTATCAGTTTAGTTACACACAATGAAGAGTTTAATTATTTTTTGTTTCTTGTCCGTCTTGATGCGTTTAATTACTGGAGAAGAACTGCTAGATGACTATAAACTTCAAATTTCTGGGCCAAGTCTGCGTAAGTTCTTATTTTATCATTGTTATTTTATAATATTCAAATCTACCCGGTAAATTTTTCATGAAACAAAACTTTAGTTATTTTTATTAGTTAAAACTACTATTGGTATAATCGTGAAATATCTAGTAAATAATTAAGAATATTGGTTGTGAATCTGCAAAAAAATTTGATAGTTTTAATAACATCATCAGTAAGTTATTTAATTCTATCATTCTTAGAATTTCTGTGTGTAGTGCTAATAATAGGATTATGGGTATCTACTCAGTACAGAAGAATTTTGTTGACAAACTTTTTTTTTTTTTTTTTTTTTTAGAAGGATTTATTTATTTTTCTATGTAGATATTTCTTGTTAACGAATATGATGATCAATTGATTGATTCTTTCATTATATTTTTTATCATTGTAAAAATTTTATTTTACAACAATAAATTTTTATTTTTTCAAACTGCGTTAGTTGGCAATTTGTTATTGAATTGAAAATTTCGTGATAACGCTGATAATATTTCTCAGACAACGTTTGAAGACTTTATGTTTTATGTCAATTATTTAATTTCAAATTTCATGTAAAAATTCTTTATTTTAAATTTTTAGATAAGACTCCATTTGTTTTTCCTTATGAAATACACTAATTTCTTATTTTCATAATAATTTTTTTTGACGACAAACTTGTATTTTAAATCTAGAAAAATAAATCCTTAAACTCATTACAATTTAATTGATTTAGACATAGCTAGTTATCAATAATAATGCAATGACTCATAGTCAAAATACCAGAGATCAATCAATGAATAATAATAAACAAATAACTATTTAAGTAATAACGTAATCCGATAAATAACAGTATAACGCGTCAGCAATAATCCTTGATAAGAAAGCAATTTAAACTGATTCACCCCGAAGAATGAAGTATATCTCTATAGTAATCAACTTAAATCATTTTGAATTGTTTAAAAAATGTAATTCAATGAAAATCAAAATCTTCATCGTTTACATTGCTCAACATACTATACAGCAAATGTCAACGATAAAATTTCTGCGTTTTCATATTGTTCTTACATTGCCGTACGCTTAAATTTCCTACTGCATTTATTAGATTTATTCTTCACTATCATTTTTTGGGAATTACCAACAATTCCAATCTTATTACCTCAATAAATATTATTATACTTAAATCTTAAGTAATAAAGTTTCGTTAAATTATAACTATTGCTTTTTATTTAAGAAAATTTTAATAAATTATTCATTTGAAATTTTGATTGCAAAAAGTAGGAATAAATAATTCGTTGATCATTATTTACCGCAACTGATAATTAAATCTGTGTCTTTGAATTCCATTTTGTCATTGAGTAATTGAAAAAAATTCCTATTATTGTCTCTAAATTTTCACTCTAAATTATGAATAAAATTATAATTTATTTTATAACGAAATTTTTCATAAACTAACTAATTTTTCGAGTTTACAGAGAACTTAAGTATGGTATGTGCCAATAACGAGCAGTGCAATGCACAATTTAAAGATTCTCTATGTCTGAGTGGAAAGTGTTATTGCCGTAAATCTGAAAATTTAGATACAGTTCCGTTCCTCTGTACATTGGATAATGCTATAAATATCACTACTAAGAATTTTGGTAATATTATATATTTATTTATTTCTTGTGTTAGAAAATTTTAAATAACAAATTTTAGGTTCAAATATAAATAAATTTTTTTATAGATTTGATTTACAATGTTTTAATAAACGTTTAGTTTCTTTTTCTTTTATGATAGGAAGAAGACAGAGATCATATTTAAAATATTTTTTTTTTAATTTAATTATTCCGGTTATTTAATTATCAACTATTAGCATAATCACTTAAAATCACGTGCTAATTTATTATGAATAATTATAGGTGTAATTGGGCGTAAATGCAAAGACGATGCCGATTGTGGTTTTGAGAATAGTCATTGCAACAAGACACATCAATGTTACTGCAATTCGGGATTTACCGAGGACACTGGAAAGCATAAATGTTTAAAAGGTAATTTCAAGTAAATAACCACTTGTATATTTAGCTTCATTAACTATTTTAAATGAAAAGTATTCTTAAAGAGAAAAAAAATTTTTAATTAATTTCTTATATAATTCATAACTGTCAGCATCATGTCTTTCATCGAGTTAATTTTTTTGCTAATAATATATTTTTGTTAATTTATTTATTGGCTTAAGAATTAAAAAGTTATTTTTTTGAAAAATTAAGCAAAAATTATCAAGTTTTATTCAAGGGATCATTTTGTTGCGGGAGCTGAAAAAAAAAGCAAATATTCATTACTTTTTTACTTTAAAAATAAAAAATAAAAATCTTACAAAGTCAATCAGCTATGCTAGCACCATACAAAATCTCTTCAGTCTCTTTGAAAATTCAATTTTCATTTACTTGAAAATTCACATAAACCTCGTAAAATAATATAGTTACAGTGATCTAATCTCTTAGAAATTTTAACACAATACTTGTAGATTTATGTATTTTCGAAAAAATGTAAAAAAAAAAAAATGACAATTTTTTCAAAAATTACAAACTAGAATGATCCCTTGAGACAGTTATATGATAATTAATATCTTAGTTGAAATTATCTTTGTTAAGAGAATATTTCAATTTTCCTTATAAATTAAAAACGAGTAAAATAATTCGTTTTCTCTAAGAATTTTTTCAGGAATTCAAAAAACCTTAATCATAATTGAGATTTTTATATTCAAATAATCTTTATTTGATAAATAAATAACATCTTTAATAAAATTGAAAAAAAAAAAAAAACCAATGAAAGAAAAATTATTTAGTTTCATCAATCTTAATTTGATGAATCAATAATTTTTTATGGTGGATTAAACCAATAAATGGTGTTTTGTAAATTTTTATTTAATTTTTAACTAATGACTTCAAATGAATTTTTCAATTCTTATTCTTGTGTAAAATTATAACTGATCTTTGTTTAACTACTTCAATTGATTTTTTAATTATTTGAAATGAATGACACCCTAACAGTAATAGAGTAATGTTATTAAAAACTTTACTAATAACCACACTTACATAGTAAAACATCTTCTATTAATACATTTCTTAATTATTTTTCAATAACTCACTCAAAGAAAGTTTTTCATATTTTCACTAATTTAGAAAAAAAAAAAAAAAACAGACACAATAATTTTTGAATAAATTTTGTATTAACGTCTGAGTTACCAGAAAATCTCACAACTATGTCATTGCCATTTTACTTTACTGGATCAATCTAAAAAAAAGTTACGTAACTTCCAATTTATATTATTGTCTCGATTACAGTTGTTAAGAACATAAACGGATCGTGTGAAGATAACATGCAGTGTCTCGCTTCATTCCTCCATTCAACCTGCAAAGATAATCGATGTAATTGTGAAAATAGATACTACTTCGATCAAACGTTGAATCAATGTGCTCTGAGTTCAGGTATGTTACTTAATTCATCAAATTAATCAATGAACTTGCATCTAAATATTTTATATCTTGATTTTTATCAAGCATTTTTTAAAATTTTAAAGGATGAATTAGTTTTGCCAGATTTTTTTGAGACATTAATTTTATTGGAATTTTTTCTAAGAATAATAAAGGAATGAATTTTCCTAATCTAAAAAATTTTCTTCATTATAAGAATTTTTTTAAACTCTCTTTTTTTTTTTTTTTTTCCTAACTATCAAGTTATTCAGTCTTGATTAAGGAAATCCCAATTGAGAAAAGGGTTAACCCTTAATGAAGCTTTAAGTTATTACCAAAAAGTAATTATTAACGTCAGTAACTGAATATTAATAATCGAGATTTATTTTGCAGGTGCTGATTCAACATTCTCCATCTCAGCTACAACAATAATTTTTTTAGTTTTCCCTTTGTTAATCTGTTTTCAATAGAAAATTAATTAATTTATCTTGTCAATCAGATAAAATATCATGATACGAGCTTAATGTATTCATTCACACGTTAGTTTGTCAACATAATACTAGCAATTTGTATTATGCGTAAGTTTATATTTTTATAAATATTTGTTATCTAGATGAGTTCGGAGTCTTTAAATAAAAAAGTTAAAGTTTGTAGGCATACTCATAGAATAGAAATTCAATTGTTAGATTATCAAGATTATTTGAATTTAAAATTATATTTGTTATAAAAAATATGTAATAACGATTTAGATGAATGTAAATTATCGATTTATTTCTTCTGAGTCAATATGTAAATAAGAATTCATGTTTAAGAAAAATATTTTATATGTTGTGTGCTATTGCTTTGTTTTACTCTGCATTTTTTGGATGACTGCAATGAGCTTCGACGAACGGAAGTTCGAGGGAAACGTTTTAAAATTTGAGTCGTCGAAGGTTTTACTTTTCCTTTTCGCAAACCTCTCTACTACTTCGATCGCCATTAATTTATTAGCATATGTCAACGTATTTCATTTTCACCATTTCATTTTATGCATCGATTCACAAAAACGATAAATTCGAACAAAAACAGTTTCGTTGTAAAAAAAATTGCGCCGAGTTCATGTTCACAAAACTATTAAGAAAAATCAATTTTTTTTTTTGTTTACAAAAAGACATAAAATAACAAATTTAAAAATCCAAATAACCAGTATGATTATTGGTATATGATTTTTGGAAATTAAACAAAAAAATTTTTTGTAAATTTAAAAATTAAAAGAAACAATTTGGAATGCATTTACAACGCGTAGTTGCAAGATATTTCACTTTTTATGAAATTCGTAGAATCTATCTACTAGGACTTGAAAAAATTTGAAGTACACAATGACGCACCTACCAAGTATATTTCAAAATCTACCGAGTCTGTCGACGAAGCGACTTCTTGATTAGTTACGTACTTATAATTAGTCACTAACAAATAATTCAAATTATCGAAGTTTTTTGTTCTAAGTTATCGAGATTTTAAGCTCTGAAAAGGAGGGTACGCAATTTCTTCAAGATATAAAGATTTTTAAGGTATCGAGGTTCTACAATGATTAAAAGTATATTTTTATAAAATAGAGTTGAATTTAATTTAAATACACTCGAAATTTTCTCTACACTTTCAATTAATTTGTACCCATGCAGGAAACCCCCAGAGTTGACAAAGGGGCCAGGCTTGGGTCAGTACTGGGAAACCTAGCTTTGGCGTGCCTATATTGGCCCATGCCTGGGCCAGGATGCTTAACCCAGCCTCGGCCATGCCAATGATCACCAAACCTTGGGCCAAGACTGGCTCACCCAGCCTCGGCCATGCCAATGATTATCCAAGTTTGGGCCAAGACTGGCTAACCTAGTCTTGGCCATTCATTGGTGACCCAAGCTTGGGCCAAGACTTGCTAACCTAGCCTTGGCCATTCATTGGCGACCCACGCTTGGGCCAAGGCTGTTTAACCCAGCCTCGACCATGCCAATGATTACCCAAGCTTGGGCTAAGACTGGCTAACCTAGCCTTGGCCATTCATTGGCGACCCAAGCTTGGGCCAAGACTGAGCAACCAAGCCTTGGCCGGCCCAATGATTGCTCGAGCCTGAGTCAGAATTAGATTCCCCAGCCACGGCCATTCAATGGGAAATCCAAAGTTGATTAATCATTAAACAATAGAATTTTAAACAGTAAATATTTATTGCTCAACGAATATTTGTTAGCAAACGTTAAAATTGAAAATTCATTATTCAACCAAAACATTTGCCTACCGTCAAAATTGATATAGTCTTTAGAAAATTAAAATATAAAATTTACGGTTGAATTTTTAATATTGATAATTTTAAACATTAAAATTTATAATAAGATATTGAAAATATACAGAACGATGTACGAAATCTAAAGTAATATAAGAACGTGACGCTTGCATTTTTTTAATAACTAATAAACATTTGTAAAAAAATAGTTAATTTTCATCCAACACAATATTAAATAACATAAATTATATAATAATAAACCGTCACACTTGGTCACCATATATTTAGCTTATAAGAATGATGAGATGTGCATCAACTCACCGGTCGTATGGTGTAAGGGGTTAGTCGTCGGTCTGGGAAGCGCACGGCTCGGGTTCGAATCTCTTAGAACGGACGCGATTTTCACTTTATTTCTATAATTAGCAAGTTAGATTTAATTAAGAGTCACGGTCTGAATTTGCGCTAGCTCTACAATCAAAATTAAAATAAAAAATAACACTTACAAATTCTTTTTTTATCATTTTTATCAAATGGCATAAACCAGACTTGAAAATTAACTATTGTCCAGTTCTGGTAACTAGGCATGGGCAGAGGACAATCAAACGTGGCGCAGTTTTGTTACCTAGCCTGGGCCAAGATAGGCTGACAAGCTTGGGACAGTCTTAAAATAAAAAAATAACACTTACAAATTCTTTTTTTATCATTTTTTATCAAATGGCATAAACCAGACTTGAAAATTAACTATTGTCCAGTTCTGGTAACTAGGCATGGGCCAGTAGTGACAATCAAACGTGGCGCAGTTTTGATTACCTAGCCTGGGCCAAGATAGGCTGACAAGCTTGGGACAGTCTTGGTTAGCAAGCATGGCCCAGATTTGGCTACCACGCATGGACCAGCCTAGGCGATCATACCTGGGCCAATGATAACAACCAAGCCTGGCACCCTGTTATCATCCCAGACTTTTACCAAAGCTGGGCCAAAGCGGGTTTACGAGCATGGGCCAGAGATTGACAGCATTGCGCCAAGCGAGGCCCATACCTGGCCCCGTCGTATTTTTCTGTATGGGTATTTAACGCACGACTTATGATACGAAGTTATACATATCATCAGATAGACTTTAATGAAGAATAATTATTGTAGTTTTGAAGGCTGACCCAGTAAACACATGACCGTAATATGACGTCATTTATAAGTCATAGGAATGTCACAATATTTTTCGTAAATATAACGTAAAATTGACCTGTCTTGTGATCCAATTGTGATATAAAAACTTGTGATACAATTTTGACATCATACTGATGTAAGTCTATTACTTCTCTATGATATCACGGAAATTACTCAGATATTACGTATAACTAACATAATATATTGTAACGGGTTTGAACCGTCCCTTGGTCACCCCTTTATTTAGAATTTATAATTAAGGGCGCCACTGGAATTTTTATCACGGTTTCCAGAACCGGTCCAAGCAAGAGAGATATCACAGGGTCGAGAGAAATTATAAAATTTGACATAAATAAAGACAATTAAAATTGGCATCAATTATAAATTTATTTTGACAATCTGACAATAATTAAATCTTAATTTAATACTCACACACACACTCATACTTATAAAAGTTACTTATTCCTACAATACCCTCATATGGAGCGTCTATACCACAGTTTCTATCATAGTTTCCTATTCCTGACAGTACCCTCATAAGGAGCGTCTATACCGCAGTTTCTATACAAGTTTCCTATTCCTGCGATACCCTTATATGGAGCGTCTATACCGCAGTTTCTAACTAAGTCGCGCTGTCCACAGGACCCTCACGCTCTAAGACTCTAGATATGACCCTGGGTGGTCGCCCGGACCCCTGCCCAAGGTTCATACCGTCCTTAACCCTTTCGCTGTCCACAGGACCCTCACTACGGGACTAAGGAACCTGAAGTTGACTAAGACAGAGGAGGATACCATGACACTAGTCGACAACCTGCTAATTCTAACCTCCTCGACAGCCCGTGAACGAGGAGTATATACTGTAAAATGTTCCCACACACACACACACACACACACACACACACACACACACACACACACACACACACACACACACACACACACACACACACACACACACACACACACACACACACACACACACAACACACACACACACACACACAACACACACAACACACAACAAACACCACACCATCTAATACACACTTGACTCTAATTTAATTTTTAAAATCCAAGATACTTTTTACAACATAACTTCCTGGGAATCAAATCTCCCGGTCCTAACTTGACTTCGATAAATAATTTTATTTAAATCCTGGTTGCTTAATTATTAGTATCACAGTAGCGTTTTATTCAACCAAAATGTTAGATTAATTATTATTTACTCGAATTCAAACTGCCTGAATAATCGGCTTATGTCTATTTTGAATTCCAGTCAAGATTTGAGACTTAGTCTTCAACTTGGTAAAAATTTCCCAAGGCTAAATTTTATGTTAATTATTTTTGAAATCATCGTACTGGAATTTAACAAATTTATTTATCGAAGTTTATTGAACAAATTTTCTTTTGTTGATAATTTTACTCTTGTAATTTTGTTCTATAAATTAATTTACTGCTTAACAATTTTAATATTCTAATTTAAGGAATTTGTGTCTATGGTAATTTTATTTTATAATTTTTGATAATTTTCCAAAAGTAAATTTCAATTATTAATTTTAATTTTAAATTTTACTTTATTTTTACTTGTTGATTTTATTGGTTAATTTTAATCTAACTTGAACCAATTTCTAATTTTAATTTCCTTTAGTTTTATTTTAATTTCTAATTTGTAATAAATTTAATCGACAGAATATCGCTTATATAAATAACGCAGTTAACTCAAAATTGTCGATATCAAAATTTCTGATTTGTAAATTTTAATCTAAATTTATTTGACCAATTTTATAATAATTTTAGTTCTAAATTTAACCTCTTTTATTTTTAAATTTGAATTTTTCCAACTTATTGAATTTTCTATTTGTTCAAATTTTATTTTAACTAATTTTAACCTCGACTTATAATTTAGATGTTTTAATTAAATTCGAATAATTAATTAACTAATCAAGTAGGGTGATTGGAAGACGGAACCTGACCTGTGCCTAGAGTTTCCGGGGACGACGCAATAATTTGCCGAGGTTAAACTTTTGTACCTGAGAATTTTTTGACTTCTTTTCTTTATTCGGGTCTCTTGTCGTTCTCGTGGACTTCTAATAGAGGCAACGTGGTCAGCCAAATCTCACGATGTTCTCGGTACTCGGTTCGCTTGCGTCGCAGCTCGGGATTTTCAACAATAATTTATCTGGAAATTCAGGCTAGTTAGAATTGTGATTATTGGATAATTAGGCTGGCTAAATGCCTAGCAGTAATTATCAAATTTATAAGTTAAAATAATCGCTCTGAAGGTTCCACAGGAATTTCAGAGGAATATTAATATTTACCTGGTATTTCCAAAATCTCGTGTTGGTTGCTCGGGCTCCGGCTTCACAATCTCGTTTTTCCCTTCGGCAACTTCACTTGTCCCTCGTGTGGGATTATCCCCACCCGTGGAACACTTATTTCCTAGGCTCCGGAACTTGTGTAAATTTTCCCTGATAGCCAGCGCTTTCTCAGTAAGTGTTGACTTCCAGCAGTTACGGTTAATTTATACATCAAGTTGGCGGTAATTCTTCTCTCAACAACAGTTGTAAGCAAATTTACGGAAATTTACGGCCGCAACTTGAATACAAGTTAACAATCAAACTTGTAGTTAAATTTCCTTTCAACTTTACTACAATTTGAAGGCAATACTTGTACAGCAAGTTTTGACGTCTATTTGCAGAGTAAGTTATATGTAACTAATAGGTAATCGCTCGCTTTGCCAACTCTTTCCGTCAAGTTTGCTTCAAATTGCGGACGTAGATTGACAGTAAGTTTTAGGTAAGGTGGCTATCAGGGTTATTTCTACTGCGCGAGCATCCTAGACCACAGCGCCCTGTGATCCGTCGATAACTAATCGCGGCTAGGGTGAGGACCTTCAACGGGTAATGAAAGAGCCCCGTGATAATATAAACTACAATATTACGTAACATTAATGCCATCATTGTATGTCATAACGACGTAAATTTAACATCATGTGTTTATATCAGTGACAAGTCACGGTTGTGCGTTATCTTAACGTAAGATTAACATCATTTGTCTACATCAGTAACAAGTCACGGTCGTACGTAATATGGATACCATTTGAGAGTCATTATTTAATATCAATGATTAGTCACAATTGTGCATAATACTGACGTTATTTGCAAGTCATTTTCAAAATCAGTGACAAACGATTATTTTCTACAATATTGATAAAATTTGAAAGATATATTT
This sequence comes from Cotesia chilonis, assembly GCA_018835575.1. Lineage (NCBI taxonomy): Eukaryota > Metazoa > Arthropoda > Insecta > Hymenoptera > Braconidae > Cotesia > Cotesia chilonis. The sequence goes on from RJVT01000168.1 coordinate 29,995, forward strand.
TTTTAATATTATCGATTGATCAAAATTTATCAAGTATAAAACTTTTTTGATAAGATGTCTAATTTACAATTAATTCCTAAATATTAGTGAAAATTGGTTTGAAATTTTTTAAGAATCGGGAAAAGGTAAACAGATGATTTAAACCGTTACTTTGCAAATTTAAAACCATTCTCAAAAACAAAAATTTATAATTTCTCAGTATTAATGAATATATCTAATATATTAGCATATATACCAAAAATATTTCATTTACGTTTTTAAGGAAAATACACACAAATTAAATACATGTTTCCCGATGAAAAAAGTTTTTGTCTAATCATATATAATATCTTGATAAGAGTTTGTTTATAGGGTCCCTGTTTATCGATTTTAGTAAGGCATTCGAAACAATTAGCCGTAAAAAACTGATTGAAAAATTAGAAATTATCGAAATTGGGGGAGTAGTTTTAAAATGGTTCAAGTCTTATTTAAGTAATGGGAGACAAAGACTCAAGTGAAAAAATATTATTTCTGACGAAATTATAAATGAGAATGGTGTGCCTCAAGGATCAAAACTTGGGCCAGTACTCTTTCTGATTTATGTCAATGATATATTTAAATTAATGAAAAATTTAGGTGTCAAATGTAGATTATTTGCGAACGATATGATGATTTATTTTGCGAATGACGACTTGAAGGAGATTGAAAATAAAATTAATATGAGTCTTTCAGTATTAAGTGAATGGTTATTAAAAAATAAAATGAAGATTAATATTAAAAAAACAGTATTTATATTAATACATGATATGAAAAATAGCCACGGTAAAAATCGTTGTAATATTAGATTAAATAACTATAATATCTCAAAAGTAGTGAAGACTAAATACTTAGGAATTATAATAGATGAAAATTTGATCTTTAAGGATAACGCGAATGAAATAATAAATAAAATGGCCAGGAAACTAAATGTAATGTATTGTCTTGGAAATGTTATGAGTTCGTATTCTAAAAATTTAATCTACAAAACTATTATTGCTCCTTACATTGATTATTCCAGTAGCGTGATGATCAATTTTTCCTTGGCTGAGATGGATAGAATTCAAAAACTCCAGAATAAAGCTATGAGACTGGTGTTGGGAGTTAATAAATACACTAGAGTAAGTTGTAACAGTTTTACCTGCTCAGGTTGGCCCCTAATCAATTTTATAAATAAACAAACAAAACTAACAAACAATATAATTATTAGGGCGCCACCAGGATTTTTAATCACGGTTCCTGGAACCGGTCCAGAGCTGAGAAATCTTTTCTTAGGGTAGAGAGAGTGGAGGAAGGTGCTGCTGAATAATAAATAATTAATTAACAAGATCGATCAATATTTATTAACAATAACAACTTTTAACAATACCGCGACTTAAAACAAAATTCAATCACTCACACACTAACCACATTTAACAATATTCTTATTCTCGACGAGCCCCTTTCGGCGTCTATCCGTCGATTTCTATCTTATTCTCGACGAGCCCCTTTCGGCGTCTACCCATTGATTTCTAACACGTGCCCCTTTCGGCGTCTACACGTGACGGGCCCCTTTCAGCGTCTACCCGTTTAACTAAACCTATAATCACCCGCACAGAGACCAATCACATACCGGGATCGTTGACTTGGCTCACAGGAGTAACAGCCCAGTGACCAAACGTAGACCTAGATGTTCTGCAGCACACTCTCATAACCCGCTCCAGCTACAGCAGTAACAGCCCAGTGACCAAACGTAGACCTAGATACTCTGCAACTCACACATAACCCACACTTGTCTCACACTAACACTACTGATTTGACTCTATTTGATTTTTATTTTATAAATTTTATTTTAACGAAATTGACTGTAATTAATTTTAGTTAAATATTTTAATTTAATTATTCAATTATTAGTAATTGGTGAAACTATAATTCCAAATTAACAATCAATTTCTAAATAACCTTGAACTAACTATTACAATTTGGAAATTCCAATTGTTAATTTTCCTTGAATTAAAGTATTAATTGGATTAAAATTCCTAAGTAACTTATTGTCATGGTCTTAATAATACAACAATAATTATTTAGTACAAGAGGTTTTAATACCTTGAATGAACTTTTGCCAATTAAATTAATCACGATATAAATTTCTCAAACAAGTCAAAATTATTAACATAAGTTTATTGTTGTAAATTAATTAATTATAACTAACTTTTCCTATGACCTTTTGACTCAAAATAACTAATCCTTTAGACTTAATGTCCACGCTATCAATTATTATTAATTTTCGGTAAATTTTAATTTAATTACTTCACGGACTTAATCCCAAAAATTACTAAATTCACACGTGACAAAAATAATTTTAAAATATAAAATATTTTTAATAATTAATTCGTAACAAAATATTCTGAATGATTTTCTAAAAGTTTTATAAATTATAAAAAAAAAAAAAATCGACATAAGTCGAAGCATTCAATTTTATTTGCTAGAACATTCGCTAGCTTAGTTGTATTTGACCTTGCGTATTAGAATTTACTGCGACACAAAAATGTGCTGACGTTCGACCAAAATTCCACGAATACAAGTTTGTCGATTATTTTTCCAAGTAACAAAACCAAGTATAACAGCCTTCTGCATACTAACTGCCAAGAACTCAGCTTTTGATGAGCAAGCTGGAACTTTGGCAAGTGAGGATACAAAAGACTGTTTCATCCCTCCTAGGACGCCAACAATCAGGACGACAAGCTTGACACGGTGACCTGGGTAAAGTTTGCCAATTTCAAACAGGAGATCCTGATATATTTGTCTTTTGTGCTCTTCTTTGGCTGAGATGTTGTATTCAGCCGGGGCCGAGAACTCAATGACATAAATGTCACGAGTGGCCTTGTCGAAGAGCACAATATCAGGTTTGTTGTGATCTATCCGCCGGGTTGTTGCAAATGGCATGTTCCAATAAATTTTGCAACTGTCATTCTCAACAACCTGGGGAATATCTCCTGGCAGATAAGGCAGCACTGGTGTCACGTCAATACCGTAGCAATGACGAAGATAGTAGTACAGTACTCTCAGGGCAGCATTGTGACGCTGGATATATGCACCTCTCGCCAGCACAGGACATGCCGACAAAAGGTGCATAAGCGTCTCCGGATGTTGTCTACACCTCCTACAGGAAGTGTCCGGAAGCTGCACCTGGAGCACCTTGCTACGGTACTCAAGAGTGTTAATGACACCATCTTGGCAGGCAAATATGAACCCTTCAGTCTCGGACATCAGGCCAGCTGACTTTAAGAAGGAAAACGTCAGCTGGGTGGACAAGCCATGATCACGCACGTGTTTAAAGAACACGCTGTGCATGGACTTGTCCATCAGTTCGCCAAGGAGTAGTTTTTCCTCGGCGTTCCTGATGACGCTCTTAAATTCCTCCTTTCGGAGTTCCATAAGAGCGTTTATTTCTCCAAGACCAAGGGTTCTTGCCGCATATATTGCTGCCTTATACAAGAATGACCCCTTATGCGCATTTTCATGTTTATGTACAATTTGCATAAGAAAGTCATCCTCGTCTGCAGTGAAATTGACAACTTCGTGTGTTAAACCCAGGACCAAACGGTCGTGAAGCCGCTCCAAACTCTGCAAACCTCTCCCACCGATGGACCGGGAGAGGTATAATCTGGCGACTGATGAATTGGGGTGCATGCTCCGATTCATATTAATGATCTTACGGGTTTTGATGTCGAGATCTCGTAAATCCTTTCGGGCCCATTTCAGGACACCGAAAGAGTATAGTAAGACTGGGACAGCGAGCATATTAGTAGCTGAGACTTTATTTTTGCCGGAAAGTTCGGAGGACCAAATTTTCCGGAGTCTCCTAACATACTCGCTCTGGAGAGTTGCTCGGACTTCAGAGACCGCATGCATGCGGTGCTCTTCCATTCCTAGATATCTATACAACTCTCCGGCGTCTAATTGTCTTAAGACACTCCCATCCACTAACTCGACATCATCACCCGAATCAGAGCACTTACCCTCGCCAGATGTACGACCGCACACTTGTCCAACCCAAAAGACATTCCGACATCTCGTGTGTACTCTGCTACGATGTTAGGGCCGCTTGTAGATGATCTTCATCAGCACTATATAGCTTCAGATCATCCATGTAAAGCAGATGGGTGATCGAATATTTCGATCACCCGGAGGCCCCACAGAGTACCCACGAGTTTTACGAGAGCAACAGATATAGGCAGCAGTGAAACGCAAAACAGCAGAGGGCTCAAGGAATCCCTTGGAAGACCCCCGTTTATACTCTACAACTCCGGTACGTGCAATGCGTTTCCACTTCCAATGTGAAAACGCGTTCGCCAGAGCTGCATTGTACGCCGAATGCATTCCACTATTTCCGGATTGACTCCCAGGCATTTGAGTAGATATAAAATCAACTCATGAGGAGTTGAGTCAAATGCCTTGCGATAGTCAATCCAAGCCATTGACAGGTTGCGTTGATAGTAGATCGCATCTTGTAAGACGCATCGATCCACTATCAGGTTCTCCTTGCAACCTGACAGGCCTCTTTTACTGCCACGTTGTTCATATATCTGTTGCCATACAGGCTCTATCTGCTGCAAGATACGGTTATTTAAAATTTTTGTAAAAATTTTATAAACCGCATTCAAGCAGGTGATAGGCCTGAAATTCTTAGGGTCAGACAAGTCACCTTTTTTAGGTATCAGTACGGTTCGCCCTTCTACAAGCCAGTCCGGAATCGGATCGTCAGCTCTAATGTACGATGTAAATATGCGGGCCAGATGGAGGTGGGTAGAAGTAAACTTCTTCCACCAGAAGACATTAATGCCATCTGGTCCCGGGGCAGCCCAATTTTTGCTGCCATTTAGAGCTAAACGAACCTCATCCACACTGACTGCAGGGCTCTCTTAATCAGCATTTTGCCGACGGTGATCCGTATTATTATTATTATTATTATTATTATTATTATTATTATTATTATTATTATGATTTTTACTTGTATACCGTTTTTCTGGTTTTTACTAGGCTGATTGCCTCAGCCTCTCGACATATAGTCATTTCTCAACTCTCTATCAATAACATGTGCTCCCTGCTTTTATATTATCAACACAATCTTTCAACTCTTATTGTCAACATATTCATCGAGTTTCCACTTTTATTATCAACATATCACTCTCAAATTCCTGCACGTATCTTTTTTTCATTCTCCATGCGACTGTGGACCGACTTGTGCTTCGTGTACTGCATTTACCCTATTCCTCACCCCTTTCGATCGTTTGTTGGAATAGTTTCGACGAGGAAACCACAGAGAAAACCCATGCCAGTACAGTTCGGCTACCGGAGCAACCCCCTACGGTTGGTGTTGGAACTATTCTAATAATCGTCGGGGCTCGAACTCTCGCCTCACGGCATGATATGCGACCGAACTACTGGGATAATGACTTAGTCCGCTCGGCCGTTATGCCGCTTCCATAAATTTTTATTAATTATATTCATTGATTTTCATCAGGATAATAGCGAATGTATCTTATGATATTCAGCAGCCGAAATTATTTCGTCTAAGTGAAGGATTATCGAGTATAAATGTCGAGTTAAATCTACTGGCAGCAGCGTCTTTTGAAGTTGGAAGACAGTCTGAAGTCGGTGTAGCTTTAACATGGCAACTAGAAAGATGTTTCAAGGGCTCTAGGTATGGAATCTTTGCGCATTATAGCCAATGAAAAAGTAATTATTTTTATTTCATTAAAAACAAAATGATTAATGATATACAAAAGTCTTTTTTAGAAACTTATAACTATTTTTAGAAGTATAAAAATATTTTTTTAGTGACACTGAAATTAGATGACATCTGGAAATTTGTTAGATTTACTTATTAATCGAATAAAAAAACAATAGTTTATTCACAAAAATTTGCTTTGATAATTTTTTAAAATTTTTGCGTGATAGTTTTTTTATAAATTTTTTAAATTAAGTTATTTCTCTAAAAATAAAAAAATTTTTAGTGTGTTAATTTCAGTATCATGATTTTTTTATTTTAACTTATTTTTCTTATTACAAAATAATTTCTTAATTTATTACTCACGAGCTTGTGAAATTAAAAAAACTTTATGTCGATTTTCTCAAGATTATAATTTTTTTACATAATACTTCCATGTCCTCATTCTTAAGTCTTCAGAAATTAAATAAATATTAAAATTTTTTTAGCTCTTCAATTTTTCTACTTCTAAATACATTTTTTATTTACAGGTATGGAATATTAGAGTCGACATAAATGTAATCAATCACGATGGTAATTTGGTTGATTATTACGCTAGCATAGTAACTTTGGCTGGCTAATCACATTTTCATTGTTCTATTGTTACATCAATTGGAGATGATGTGATTATATACTTATTTGCTGAGGAAGATCCGTTGCCTTTGACATTGTTTCATCTACCTGTTTATGTTTCGTTTTAAACATTTGAGAAGTAATCTCCTATTTATAGTGTAACAGTTTTACCTGCTCAGGTTGGCCCCTAATCAATTTTATAAATAAACAACAAAACTAACAAACAATATAATTATTAGGGCGCCACCAGGATTTTTAATCACGGTTCCTGGAACCGGTCCAGAGCTGAGAAATCTTTTCTTAGGGTAGAGAGAGTGGAGGAAGGTGCTGTCGAATAATAAATAATTAATTAACAAGATTGATCAATATTTATTAATAATAAAAATTAACAACTTAAGCGCTTATAACTAATTAACTAAATGTCACTCGCACACTCGCACTATAATTGATTAAAACTAATAAACTATAGCCTAACTAACGGCTAACCAGGACCAACGAGTCTCTCTGCGCAAAGACTGCAGTGCGACAGAGACCGTCTAGCCTAACTAACGGCTAACCAGAACAAAACCAATTTAATATAAGCCTAACTAACGGCTAACCAGAACTATTTAGTTACTCTGCACAAGGACAACAGTGTGACAGAGATCGTCTAGCCTAACTAACGGCTAACCAGGACCAACGAGTCTCTCTGCACAAAGACAAGAGTGTGACAGAGATTGTCTAGCCTAACTATCGGCTAACCAGGACTGACTTAACACTATTAACACTCTCTATCACGCATGACCCACACTAATCTTCACACACATAACCCACACTTGTATGATTTTATTTTATAGATTTTAATTTAACCAATTTGACTGTACTTAATTTTAGTTAAATATTTTAATTTAATTATTCAATCATTAGTTATTGGTAAAACGATAATTCCAATTTAACAACCAAATTCCAAAAGACTTAACGAACACTCGATTGTAAATTTTAACTCTGTATTAAAATATTAGATAAATTAAAATTCCTAAGTAACCTATTGTCGTGGTCTTAAGAATATCACAATAATTATTTGGAACAAAAGGTCTTAATACCCTGAATTAACTTTTGACAATTAAATCAATCACGATATAATTTTTACACTCACGTTCAAAATTATTAACACAAATTTATTGTTGTAAATTAATTAATTCTGACCGAATTTTTCCTGTGATATTCTTGACTCAAAATAACTGATTTCTTGGACTTAATGTCCACGCCGATAATTATCAATTTGGAATAAAAATTAATTCAACTAATTCGCGGACTTAATCCCAAAAATTACTAAATTCACACGTGACGAAATAATTTTATAATATAAAATAATTCAGTAAATAATTCTTAATAAAATATTATCAATCACTTTCTAATAGTTTTATCAATTATAAAAATAATCGACACAAGTCGAAATATTCAAATTTTATTTGCTAGAACATTCGCTAGCTAAGTTTTATTTGACCTTGGGTATTGGAATTTACTGCGACACAAAAATGTATTGACGCTCGACCAAAATTCCACGAACAAAAATTTGTCGATTATTTTCAAGTAACAAAATTTAATCAATTTTACTAAGTAAATTGTTATAAAAATTACAACAATAAATTTAACGAAGTTTTCGGATGTTAATTAATTAATTGGTAAATTTCTTAGTTGTTAAAATTTTCCCGCAAGGTCGATTGAGTGACTCTCGGGTATAAGCCCCCATGAAAATCACTAAATCCAAACTAGCAAATGTTTAACTCTGATTTATTGAAATAATCGTCGATTAAACGATCCAATTGATAAATAATTAGGAGAAGTAACTGGGTATTAGGTAAACCGCGGTCCACTTCTTTCCCCACAGAGTAATAATTAATACCTTGACGAATAAAATGATGATCTAACTCTCTTATTGAGGATGAAGTCCTAGTTGTAGTTGGCTTCCTTCGTCTCGTCACTACTCCGGGGATCGGTCCTTCTTGATTTCCGTGGCACTATGTCTGGCGGTCACACTACTTCTCCCTTTTTCACTGCACGGCTCACCTATTTTAACCCAAAACTACCCCCTCCTATTCTCCCCTTAGGCCCGAAGATCGAGACGCGCCAGTGCTATGTCGAATAATTATCGATATCCGGTGACTTATCGATTTAGGGTAATTTTACCCTGTTACAATAGTTCATAGAAATATTTATTTCATTAATAATAATAATATTATTATTAATAGTCGTGAGTGATGGTGATTATCAATGGTAAAAACAATATTTATTTAAATTAATCTTCAAAAACAATTCCTGAAAATTATGATAATAGCGAAATTATTGGCATTTCGCTTATTAATTCAATGAACTGTGAAAATAATTTTTATTTTTTTATAAATTATTTTTTATGGAAGTTGATAGAATTATTGTTGATTATTCTCGAAATATCACGGATAGAGTTGGATCATTCCATACCAAATCAAGAATATTAATGTCAAGTAAAGTTGTTTTATTATTTTGTTATCATATTCATAGAGCTTGTTCAATCGAAAAATAAGAAAAAGGTAATATATAATAAAAGACAAATTTGTATACATCGCTTCTTATTGAAACTTTGATACATTAAAAGTTGATCTTGAAATCTTATATTATGACTAATTGTAATAAAATAAATAAATGCAGATTTTTAATCAAATTTAGAGTTTTTTATTTTAAACCCTTCAAAAGCGCAAATTAGATTAAACAAATGCTTAATAGTCAACTTCAATAAAAAAAACGTATTTTGTTACAGCAAGATATAATAGCTATATGATTAAATTTTTATAATACTGTATAATACTTGGAAATTATTATTGATTTGTTCATCTTTAACTTTTCCAGATGATTATCGATAAGAAAATTTAGTTTTATGTGACAGATGATAAGTTTTGATAGAAAATAAATGTTTTCGAAACCAGTCAAATTAACAATAAAAAACATTTTGAAATCTTTGAAATAAACTAATTGATCACAAAAAATCAACTTATTGAAGCACAACATATACGAATAAATTGAGTTACTGAATTAAAAAACATTGAAAAATTTAGACCAGATAAAATATTTATCATCACTAATAACAATAATTGAACAGAAATAGAGTATTTAAAGAAAATAAGTTGTTCTGAATGAAATTGCATTTTGTTTATTTCAAATTAATAATTTTTTTATGCTAAATTATCAACTTGTTTTTTTCTTGATTCATTGTGCGGAATATGACGATAAAAAATTGTAATTTTATATATTTTTTAACTTAAAAAAATTATGGTTGAGATAAAATTTAAATTTTAATAATAATAAGTTATAATTTTGAAATGTTAAAATGAAATTTTTTTTAATATCAGAAATCTTCTAATTTTATTCATATAAAAATAAACTTTCATAACAGAAGAAAGATAATATTCACAGGATTCTTGTAAAAATTACGGCATCAGGTTTTACGTCTTTCGAAGATAAAATTTTTGTTACTGTCGTTGCTTTATCATCATATGAGTTCCAATAATTCGGGCCTCTTCTACAATATGATTTAAAATGACCTGCCTCACATTCTATTATTCCTCGCAACCTGTAAAATAAAACAAGCAATAATTTTTTTCATAAAAAAATATTTAAGTACAATTATGGTTGACAAAAATAAATAATTGATACTCACCGATAATTGAAATTATTTAATTGAATAATTGCAGGCATATCTCTTAGTTTGCATGTTAACGGCCCACTTTTCAATTTTTGAGCATTTAGTTCAATGCAAATACATCTATTGAATAATAGTGATCGATTAAGCATAGTTAATTTGCATTTTGTACACCGTATTTTAGAATCAAATGTAGATATCGACTCTTGATGTTTACTATATCCACTTTCCCATAATATTTTATGGTTGACATGTACCATTGGTATAGGTACTTTATGCAAACCACATATTCTACACTCGTGATTGCAACATGCGGAACTAGGAAAACATCTTGTCCATATATCAAAAATACTAGACCACATATCTATCTCATTCGCATATAAAACAGATTCTTCGTTTTATTCCACAATTCTATTTTTGAATAACTGAGATAATAGCACTATTCTACTTTTGTATACTGATGCAACTGGTCCTTTATTTATAAATTCACAAATAAATTTCATTGTTTGGTTTGAATTCTCTTTCATATATCTTAAAAACTGCGGATCATCTTTTCCAGCTATAGCTAGTACACGTATAAGCGAATCAATTGCACAAGTATTAAATAATAAAACATTAATTCCTTTTAGAGATATGGGGTTCCGCTTATTACCATTCTGTAAAATTCCTAACTTTTTTTTTTTTTTTTTAGTATCAGATTTACTAGGCTTACTAGTTTTTGCCGGGGTTATCGTTTGGTGCAAAATATCAGGTGTCTGCTAGAAGTTATAACGGGTAATTCGCCCTCGTGCGTTATCAAGGCCGAAGTCTGGAATAAATAAATTTGGCCTACCTGCTTTCTTAACTATTGGGCGTCAGGAGCTAGGCTCCACTTACGTCGTGTCCGGTGGACTCGTACCGTGACTCTTACTCGGGGTGGCGGGTAAAAGGTGCAACGTAATTTAAAGAAGGAACTGGGGAAAACCGACCGGGTAATAATAATTCGGCAAAATTTGAAATAAATTATATTTTATTAATCAATAATGAAGTATTGCCGACGTGACAAAATCACAATAATCAATAACTCAATATTCGCACGCCGCAACTAATTTAGTTAATAATAGTTAAATGTCCTCAGAGAACAAAACGTCGCAAAGAAATTGAGTAACAATAATCAAGTATTTTGAAAAAGAAACCACAGAAAGCCCAGCCGCAATGAAGCTATCGATTAATACTAAAATAATCCGACATAAACCAAAAAGAAATCGCACGCCACAATTAGGCTAATTAATAATAATAAATTAAATTAAATACAATCAATTGTCGCAAAGTTTATAGTCGTAATGATTATTTGATTTACTAAGTTAGTCGCCGCATGTTTTTAATTGGTAAACAATTGATTGAATTACACAGGTTAATCGTCGCGAAACTGGTTAATTAGGAATAATTAATAATATTCAGTTGAATTAAACAACTTAATCGTCACAAATTGTTCAATTAATAGTAATGAATTGAATAAAACAAATTAATCATCGCAAATTGTCAATTAATAGTAATTAATTGAATTAAACAAATTAATCGTCGCAAATTGTTCGATTAAAAATAATTAATTGTCGCAAATTATTTTAATAAAATACTTAATTGAATTAAACAAACCAATCGCCGCTAATGGTTTACCAAACAATAATTAATTGCATTAAGCAAATTAATCGTCGCAAATTATTCAATTAATAAATGATAAATTGTCGCAAATATCTTTTTTTTTTTATTACCCTACTCAATTCAACAATAATTAATTAAATTAACCAATTTTTTATTTTTTCAGGGGTACCCCATTTTGCCCCCAAAAAATTAAAAAAATTTTTGGTGATAACTAAAAATTTTTGTTATTTACTTAGAAAACAACATAAAAAAATAATATTCAGCGTATTTTAGTTTCCAATAACTTAAGTTTTCCTTAAGTACCCCGTTTTGCCCCCCCCTCTCCTAATTAAGACTCTGGGCACGATAAATTTGATTTTTTCATGAATGGCAAATTAAATAATTTTCATTATATCAGAACAAAAACTCGATGTTGAAATCGAGGATCGCAAATTTTATTCCGATGTCGCAAATTTCGACAGATGTCGTTTATAATTCCTGAAAATATTCTTATAAATTTCATAAATATATAAACAGTTGAGACTCAAAGTATATTTCAAAAAGCACGATGACTTCCATTTCACGATGAATGGTCAATTAATATATTTTCTGTCCCTAAAGAAACTTGACATCGAAAATGTCTTTCCGACATCGCAAATAGCGACATTTGCAATTTATTATTTTTTGAAATACTCTTATAATTTCATAGAAATATAAATAATTAACAGTGTGAGCACGGTAAACTGAATTTTTTGATGAATTGCGAATTAATTAATTCTCAGTAAATCTGAGGAAGAACTCGATGTCGGAAATTTTATTCCGCTATCGCAAATTTCGACAGTCGAAATTTATAATTCTTAAAAATCTCATAATAAAAAAGAGATGAAATATATGTGGCATCAAACTATTTGTAACGTGATTGGTCGAATATATCATAAGCATGAAAATACATGTTAAGGTAGTACCTCCGCGACAGTCCAGACAAAAAGATTTAGCTCATTGTCGATGTTATACGTATCGACAGAGCTAAGGTTGTAGGTTAAGTTTTTTTAACGCTGCTGTACTCTTCGACTACTATATTATCTATACATATACACACACACTGCGGTTTCAGTGACTAGCTGCTGTTTTTCGTACCCCCTCTCATAAAAAAAATCCTCTAAAAGTGAAATTTATTTTAATTAATGACGAAAATTACACGATAAATAGTTTTCATTTTTTTTTTATTGTTCGAAATATCTTATTCTTCAATCTACTAGTTTTTCGATCGAGTGGTGAAATTCCTTCGATGGAAAAAATTAAAAAAATTGTCATTTTCCCACGCTTCTCCTATGTTACGTGTACAAAAATGTCATTTTCAATTGCAATTATCTCAAGTTAGGTGCGGTAAATCGTCTTCAAATTTTAACAGCACATGTATTATGCATTGAATGACTGATATTTAAAGTTTCGAGGATTTCTTGAAATATTGCTTTCATAACCGTACTACCTTAACTCTATATTCAGGCGCGCGCTTACGCGCGCAAATTAAATTCTAGTACTCTTATAAATTTCATAAAAATATAAATAATTAAGATTTGGGCACGTTGAATTCAATTTTTTTGATGAATGGCAAATTTGTTAAAGAAGTAGAAAGAATTTTAAGAGGGAAAGAGAAGGAAAATAGAGAGCGAGAGCTGTGATACAAAATCAAGCCGTGCATATATAGAATGTATGTGGATGCGCGGACGCAAAAAAGAGAGAGAGAGACAGAAGCTATGTATACTAGGGTCTGCCAAAATGTAACTTCCGTGGAGAACCTTTTAAAATTGGAATTTTGAGTTCCACTTTTAACAGCAGCTGTGTTTGGGCATTTCTTGAGATATTTTGGGGTGAGAGGATTCATTTGATTATTTATAGGATTTTTAACAGGAGATTCAATTAGGCACTTCCGGCCAAACTTTGAATTTTCCGGAAATTCCCAAACTAAACTTCTGTTCAATGTATTATACAAAAAAAATTGAGCTAAAATTTTAACTTCGATCGTCATTTTTAACGATTTTCAAAAGTTCAAAATTTGTCATTTTTCAAAATATTTTTTTTTTTAATAGTCCTAAGTGTCCCCTTTCAAACTAATAAAAGGCCATTCCCGTATCTAAAATAGTGTTCGAGATATTACAAAGACAAAATTGAAAAACTGAAAAAATTGCGAAATTTTGAATTAGCATATCTTCTGAAAAAAATTGTTCAATTTTTTTCCTTTGGCAGAGTTCGTTAAATGATAAACAAAAACTTCTGACCAAAATTTGTCCAAATCGAAAGGAGTTGATTCCAACTATTTATCAATTTGACATGGAATGACCCAATTGCCAACTATTTCTTTAAATTTCGAAATTAAGTCATTTCGAAATGAAGTCATTTTTAAATGGTTGTAACTAGTCTTTTTCTAGAGATAATCATACTTTGTCTTAGAGTTTTGTAAACCTCTACTTTAAGAATATAAAATGGTTTTTTGTAAAAAATTGCGTAAATTATGTGTAAATTCAATTTAAAACAAAAAAGAATTTTTCCTATGTTAATTTAATGGGAAACTAAAATAAAAATATCGGCCCTTAGAGTTAAGCTATAGGGACCATGTTTGATGAGAATTTTTTTTATATCAAATAGAAACATTTGAGAGGGAAAAAGTTAGAAAAAAAAATTAAAAATTTTTTTTAAATCACCCTATTATACATAGTATGAGTAGGAGTGCCAAATGTATCAGTAGGAATGATGGTGACTGAACGATGTAATGTACATAGTTATGGTATTTAAAAATTATTGTTAGCTGTAAGCAATAAATCAAAGTCAAGAATGGTGTATCAAAACAAAAACTATAAAAATGTAATCTATTTTCATACATGGCATGATGTAAAACGGTCTTATGCTGATACAAACAAAAATATATGTCTATCTAATAAAATATAAATAAAAATTTGGAAAACAGTATTTTTTTTCAGCTTTATAGGTTACGATTTCTTCACCCTTTCCTCAGCTCTTTTTGTTTTTTCTCATAAAATTTGTTATTAGTGAACTTTCTTGAAATCCAAGCTTTCACATCCTTCATATCAATCGTAAATTGATGGGATCCATTTATTTCTCTTCGATTGCATCGCAAACATAGATCTAAAAGAAATGATGAATTTGTTTTTACTTTACCTACGATGAAAGTTTAAATTAACATTCTACTGAAAAATATTTTTACCCATAATATCCTTGACTTCTTTATTTTTAATTTTCCGTCCTTTCTTCCTGGTGTCGAACACTAACTTCGCCCTTTCAGCTTTGTCTGGCCAATACCCTTCAACTAATTTGAATACTCGTTGCCTCATATTTTTCTGCCTAATGGCTTGGACAAGAATTTTCTTTTGCATTTTTTGTTAGGCAAAACTTCGACCTGAAATTGAAAAATTGTAAAAATTGGTTAACAAAAATTTTATTGCAATAGACAATTTCATACATACCATATCCTGCTGATCAGGATCAGGGAAATCGTAGTCTCGGAAAACTACACTCCGTCTTGCTTGATGGTTATCAATTCTATTTGGAATTGATGCATCTTCATTTCGATCTTGAAGCAAGTTCTCCTGATTAACAAGAAACATGTCTCTAACATTCTCAATTTTTTCAGCCAGTACTTTTACGGCATTTTCCAAGTCTGCTTTAGTGACATAATTTTCTTGGTTTCGCTTGGAATTCAATTCTTCTTTTAATCGTTTGATCGAAGCTTCTTGAAATTTGCATTGATCTCGCGCTCTCGTTAGCTCTTCCTGAAGTGACAACGTTAACAGTCGCAAATTGTCTGCTTCCTTCATAAAATCATGATGCTTTTCTTGTGATTTTAAGTTTATTTTTTTATGTACAGGCACATTACTAACGACGAAATTCTACACAAATTAAAATCATTCTTCAGTTGTTTTTATACAGAATATAAGGTTATAAATACATAAAAATTCAAAGTACCAAAATTCCGAATTAAAATATATATATGGTGATTCTCTGTGAGGCTTAAATATGTACAAAATTATCCGACTAAATTATTTTTGATTTTATTAACAAAAAAATTAACAAAGGCTACAAAATTATCAGCTTAGTGATAATAAATACACAGCCAATTAAATTTTTAACTTCCCGCTAAGAAAATCAAAGATTTTCAAAAATCGGGAAGTTATTGGTTTTACCCCGTTTTGCCGAAATCGAGGTTTCAACAGATCTCGACGTTTTGAAGCCCTAAGAAGCTTTCTTGACTATTTTTACGATGATGTCCGTACGTCTGTGTGTGTGTGTGTGTGTGTGTGTGTGTGTGTGTGTGTGTGTGTGTGTGTGTGTGTGTGTGTGTGTGTGTGTGTAAACCTCTTATAACTTTTGAACGGCTTGACCGATTTGATCGCAGTGGGTGTCGTTCGAAAGGTCTTCGCCAAACTTAGATTTTCTGTAAGTTGGAACCGATTCGGGCCAGTAGATTTCGAGAAATTGCAAAAAAAGTGAAAAAAAAAAGAGGTTGAACCTAAAGGCCATCTCTGCAACTTCCCGCTAATTCCATATCTAAGCGCTTAAAATTGCACTGATGACGTTTTTGAGCTTTTCGAGCTCAAAAATATAATTTATATGCTATATATATTGTAATTAGGAATTTCGGTACTTTCGAATTCCAAAATCTTTGATTCCCGATAAAAATCATCAATCTAGAAAATTTCTATAAATAATAACCTACTTAAAAATATATCATCTTTACCTGTTTACTATGATTGGTCGCATTAGACGATTCTGAATTCGCATTTAACGCCGGATCATGCGCGGTAATGGTCTCACCGTCTGGCAATTCTAAGTCGTTGCTGACTTTTTGAGGATTGTTCTCATTTTTCTCAGTGGACTACAACAAACCCATTAATGAAACTTAAAATCATTTTTGATTATTGAAAATACACTATATTCGTAAATTAATAAGCAGAAAGTAGAACTGATAGCCCTCTAATTTTTCTCTATGTCAAAATTATAATTAGAACACTCAACATTAATACTTTTTTTTTTCTTTCATAATTTATCCTTCATCATATCGTTACTGTATAACGGTTTTCAATTATTAGACATGTTAAGAAAATTAGATTAAATAAATACTTCAAAATCAAGGCTTAACATGAACGGTAATGGGCAATAATCTTGTAATAAATATTTTTATTCGAAATTATATAGTTAGTTTCTTGAAATTTAAAAATTCTTGTTGCCACAAAGTAAATTATTAATTTGCAACATTTTTTTAAAAATAATAGCCAACTTAAAAAAATATCATCTTTACCTGTTTTTTAGGATAGGTCGCATTAGACGATTCTGAATTCGCATTTAACGCCGGATCATGCTGGGTAATGGTCTCGTCGTTTAGCAATTCTAAGTCGTTGTCTTTGAAATCTTGAGGATTTTTTCGATTTTTCTCGATGGACTACAACAAACCCATTAATGACAAATGGAATCATTTTCGTCAATTGAAAATTTACTATATTCGTAAATTTATTAGCAAAAAGTAGAACTAACAGCTTTCAAATTTTTCTCCATATCAAAATTATAACTCGAACTCTCAACATTAACACATTTTTTCTTTTTTTGTTATAATTTATATTTTATGATTTCGTTACTCTATATCAGTTTTTAATTATCAAACATGTTTAGACAATTAGATTAAATGAATACTTCAGAATCAAGGTTTAACATGAACGATAATGAGCAATAATCTCTTAATGGATATTTTTATTTGAAATTATATTGTTAGCTTTTTAAAATTCAAAAATTCTCGTTTCAAAAAATAAATTATTAATTCGCAACATTTTTTTAAATAATAGTCAAATTAAATTAAATACCATCCTTACCAATTTGTCAGATTCGGTCGGATTAGACGATTCTGAATTCGTACTAAATATCGAATTATACGGGGTAATGGTCTCACCATCTGGCAATTCTAAGTCGTTGCCTTCGACTTTTTGAGGATTGTTCTGATTTTCCTCGTTGGACTACAACAAACCAATTTATGAAACATAAAATCATTTTTGTCAATTGAAAATACTCTATATTTGTCAATTTATAAGCAAAAAGTAGAGCTGATGTCTCTCAAATTTTTCTCAATGTCAAAATTATAACTAGAACTCTCAACATTAATACTTTTTTTTTTTTTTTTTTTTTTTAAATAATTTATACTTTATTATTTCATTACTGTATATGAGTTCTTAATTATCAGACATGTTTAGAAAATTATATTGAATGAATACTTCAAAATAAAGGCTTAACATAAACGGTAATCAGCAAAAATCTCTTAATAAATATTTTAATTGGAATTATATCGTTAGCTTTTTGAAATTCAAAAATTCTTGTTGCCAAAAAATTATTAATTCACAACATTTTTTAAAATAATAGTCAAATTAAATTAAATACTATTCTTACCAGTTTGTCAAGTTCGGTCATATTAGACAAATTTGAATTCGCACTTAATGTCGAATTATACGGGGTAATGTTCTCACCGTCTGGCAATTGTAAGTAGTTGCCTTTAACATCTTGAGGATTTTTCTCGATGGAATACAACAAACCCATTAATATAAAATGGAATCATTTTTGTCAAGTCAAAATTCACTATATTCGTAAATTTATTTGCAAAAAGTAGAACTAACAGCTTTCAAATTTTTCTCCATATCAAAATTATAACTAGAACTCTCAACATTGATATTTTTTTTTCTTTCATAATTTATACTTTATCATTTCGTTACTGTATAACAATTTTTAATTATGAGACATGTTTAGAAAATTAGATGAAATGAATACTTCAAAATCAAGGCTTAACATGAACGATAATGAGCAATAATCTCTTAATGGGTATTTTTATTTGAAATTATATCGTTAACTTTTTAAAATTCAATAATTCTTGTTGCCAAAAGATAAATTATTAATTCGCAACATTTTTTAAAATAATAGTCAAACTAAATTAAATACTATCCTTACCAGTTTGTCAGATTCGGTCGGATTAGACGATTCTGAATTCGTACTTAATATCGAATTATACGGGGTAATGGTCTCACCGTCTGGCAGTTCTAAGTCGTTGCCTTCGACTTTTTGAGGATTGTTCTGATTTTCCTCGTTGGACTACAACAAACCCATTTATGAAACATAAAATCATGGTTGTCTATTGAAAATACTCTATATTCGTCAATTTATAAATAAAAAGTAGAGCTGATATCTCTCAAACTTTTCTCAATGTCAAAATTATAACCAGAACTCTCAACATTAATACTTTTTTTTTTTTTTTTTTTTTTTAATAATTTATACTTTATCATTTCGTTACTGTATAACAATTTTTAATTATGAGACATGTTTCGAAAATTAGATGAAATGAATCCTTCAAAATAAAGGCTTAACATGAACGGTAATCAGCAATAATCTATTAATAAATATTTTAATTGGAATTATATCGTTAGCTTTTTGAAATTCAAAAATCCTTGTTTCCAAAAAATTAATTATTAATTTACAACCTTTTGTAAAATAATAGTAAAATTAAATTAAATACCATCCTTACCAGTTTGTCAGGTTCGGTCGCATAAGACGATTCTGAATTCGCATTCAATGTCGAATTATGCGGGTTAATGGTCTCTCCGTCTGGCAATTCTAAGTCGCTGCGTTCTAAATTTCCGTCTGTTGAATTGGCATATTGGCTATCGCTTTCTTTCATTACATTTAATTTCTGTTTTTTTAGTGACCTCTGCAATTAATTAAAAAATACAGTTATATCTAATTGTAAATAACCTTATTATTTATTATTTATTAAATAAATATCAGTACTTTTTTTTTTGCAGCATCAACTTTTTCTTCTTTCATAAGAACCTTCTTATTTTTTATTGTTTGCTGTGGTCTGCCATGGGGTGTAAATTGCTGCAATTTAGGCTTTCGGCACCTTTTTCCCATTGCCATTTGGTTTTTCTTGTAGTCTACTAATTGTTGGTAGGCTGAAATTATTAAATTTTACTATTAATCTATTATTTTCTAGAACAATATTCATATTAAATAGTATCAACAGCAATATTAAAGTTGTTTAACTCTTCGTGACTCGCATCATGAGCAGAGCGCTGCGCTCTTTTGGTTTTTAATTCTTTTCCTAAAAATATTTTTTCAACAAACTTTGACAAAATTAGTAATCGTCCTTTGAAGTATGTCGAATATTTAGGTCCAATAATATGCCTTAAAATATTTCAGAGCGATGTAAAAAATTAAATATCCATCGAAGGAGCGGAAAAATTGGATGTGAAAAGTCGATATTTTTTCGTTCCTCAAGATCCGCTGTAAGTTAATTGTCCTATATAAATAACACGGCAGTGCAGCGCTCATGACGCCATCAATCTCGTGTGGAAAAATCATGCGAGTGACGAAGGGTTAAATGTAAGTCTATAAAACAACGTACTTCCAATTTTCTAAACAGTAACTACAGTTTTGGTTTTTTTGCCCTCTACCGGGACGCGCAGTGAGCTCGTCGTACCATAATTGGATGCAATAATATCCTTCTTGGTGGCTCGAGTTTTATATTCATTATTGGATCCAGCTATGTAAACATCGTTGATTTTCATTATATTTTTCCTCCCATTTAAATGGTTCAAAACCAGACAGTACATATCACAGTCTGTCATCGTTAAATTTTAGCTGTACAAAACTGCTAAACTAAAAAAGAAAATAAGATTATTGATTACGATAAATACACAGATGTACAAAATTTGCAGTACAAAAAAAATCGTGACAAATATTCAGGAAAATAAATGTTATCGTGGCTAAAATAATTATCTTGCTTTATAACGTGGAATTTCTGAGTAAGAAATGTAATAATCATGACTTTCGATTTATGCTTAAAAATACTGCTAAAAATTTTGCAACTAAAAGTTTTGAAACTTTTTTCTTTTTTCTTTTTTAAATTGTGTTATATATTAAAAAAATCAATTCACGTTCTCGATTAATATGTACAATTGAGTTTCGTTTCTACAGAAATCTATTTAAAAATAAAAGGTATTTCATATTCATTTAATTTATTTATATAAGAAATGTGTAAGAATTTTGGGATGCAACGACTAAAATTATAATATTATTTCACACTTGAAGACGTAGAAACAGATAAATGAACTTTAAGATAAGAAAAACAACAGAAAGGTTGAGTAATAATAATCGGTGTTGAACCGTTTCATGATACGTTGTAGAGTTTAGAAAACATCCAATAACATGAATTATTATATAGATGCAAAAAATTAAAAAAAATTCTAATACATGCAAGTATTGATAATTAGAAACCAATAAAAGTACATATTACATCAAAGCATCATAATTGCAGTTAAAATAAAATCTATTTTTTAAAGTTGAAAAAAGGAAAAAATAACAATTTAAATAGGTGTTCAAATTCTAACAATGGTTTTTACTTTAAATATTTACGGTTGGAAAAATTAATTCACAAACTCAAGATAATCCAATTTTAAATCTTATTTTTTTTGCGTTGATTAAAAAAAAATAAAAGGTTTATTTTTATTTGTTTGTAAAAAAAATTTTCGACATCACATTTAAAATCAAAGCTTTTCTTGAAAAGTTTTTCACGTGATAACGTCTTATATATTGATAAGCACTGGCAGCACACGAAAAAGTGTCGCGTTCCGTCTGAGTCTGAGAGTGCAAGCGAGAGCGCGCAACAAGCGATAAAGAGGCTCGATCGGCCGAAGCAGTGAGGCCAGAGTCGAAGCGTTTGCTTGTGACACATACATCTCTCTTCTCGTGTGACGTCAGAGCTAGCAGTTCGAATATTGTTCTATAACTAATTGTTCGAGAATATTTAAACAAAGCACTAAAATTAAATTTGCAATAACTATAAATAATATTTGAAAATTAAAAATTAATATTCTTAACTATTTTAAAAATATTTATGTCAAATTATATCAAATTATTATTATTGATAATATTAATAATTAATATTAATTATAAATAATAATGATTATATCAATTATCAAATTATGATATCAATTTTTAATTATCAATGTATTAATAGTATAAAAGTACTTTTTTTTTGTTAAAATAATTTTTAAATATTTAAAATTTTTTAATTTTCAAATACAAAACAATGATAATTAAGTGATAATAATTCAATTCAATTTATAAAAGTATGCAATTTTCCATCAATGTTTCTTTATGACGTTATCACGTAAAACTATCGTCCGTAAACCGACTTTACAGACAACCAATTTTTTACTTAAAGATTAATTAACACAATAAAGTAACCTAACTTGTTTGTGAAATAATTTTTAGATTATAAATTCTTTAACACATCTAATTTATCAGACAAATCACGAGAAGTTGTTTTTCTAAACCTTAAACAAATTGACATTCAAATGAAAAAAATTAAAGTTTTTATTTTATTGATTACTAAACCTGTTTTCTTTTTATTTATTGCATTTCATGTAACCATGTTGCTAACTATAGAATGCATGATTATGATTAAGAAAATGTCAATGTCCAATATTGGTTTGATTTCGATAGTAAAAATTATATTTTGATAAAAGAAAATAACTCAAATTTTATTTGTGCTCAAATGCCTTTTTTTTCTTCTTTATAAAAGAGAATAAAGGTTTAGGTTGAGAAAAATTTTAATTAAATAACTTACCACCTAATTTTAGCTAAACTTCTTGTAGCTCCTCGTACTCGATTCCTAATTATTATATTATTCTTAAGCTGATGACAATCATCAATGATTCTACAAGAAATATAAAAAATTAAGACGAATATATTTACAAAAAATTATTTCTACAAGTCTCAGTTGATAAATAAAAAATTTTTTTGTTGAGTATAAACTTTTATTTTAATTTATTGTATTTTCTAATTTTAAGTAGAAAATATCAAATTGTCAACTTCTTTTATTTTTTTTTTGCGAATCCATTCTTTTTGTGACATCCATGAATTTTATTTTCCTAATTTAAATTTAAATATATTTACTAAATATAGTAACATTTCTTTTTAAACTTTTGTTTTTAATAAGTCAAGCCCTTGAATCAGTTTATTTTCGGGCTTTTACTATACTATTTGAAAGTTTTTATACTGTACAAAAAAATATATGCGTTAGATATTTGAGAGATATAAATATTCAAGTTTATTCTTCAAGTGGATACTATTTAATAAGTGAAAAAATATGTCGCGAAACTCGATGAATTGAACCATTCTATTTTGAAAGACATTCAATTACATATAAGTATATTTGAAGAAATCGTAGGTATTTGTTGACCTCTATAATTAAAAGACAGTAAATTAAATATTAATAAATTTTAGATAGGCAAATTTAAAAACCAGTTCACCGTTTTTCTAACTTCAAATTTCTTTTTTATTTTATTTATTTATTAATTGTTGAAAAATAATTTGGTATATAATTATTTTCATTTCCCGGTTATCTACTTTTTTGGCCGTAAAATTTTAATTTTAACTTTATTTTTTTTCACATTGGTCTATTATAAAGTTGATCCATGATACTGGCCATTGAAATAATCAAAAACGATTTTATTTTGTTTTTACAATTTGAATATTAATAAAAATATAATCTCACACAAAAATCAGCAATAAAATTTATTCACGTAGGCTTAGTAAGAGATTCTTTTTGTATTCTTATTGTACGTGTAAAAAATAATAACTTAAAAGAAAAATTATCAATTTTCAATTTTTTATCAAAAATTTTTTTTTTAATTAAAATTTTATATTTTTGAAATTAATTTTTTTTTTTCATTTTTTTTTCTTTTAATAATTCTTATTTTGATAAATTTTACGAAACAAAAAAAATTGACCATTCGATAAAAATTCATCATGTTCACTTCTTATTACCCCTAATTCCATTGACCGTGAAAGTAAACACTTCCAAAAAAAAAAAATTAAGTACCTGTTTCAATAGAATTAAATATAGGGTTATAAAATATAAATATAAAAAACATTCTTACTTTCCCAAATCAACAAAAAAAAAAAAAACGTCGTACTGCACTACAGTGGCCAATAATTCCACAAAATCACAAATATTTCATCACAATAGTATTTTAGCTTTTAATTAATTCTTAAACAAAACACTTCACTTCGAATAAAATAGGAAAAAACAAACTAAAAAGTAAAATAATGTACAACAAACGTGTCAATTATGTATACACAACAGTAATATATTCACAGATTTTGAATTATAAATGATAGTTGAGTTTGACGCTAAATATTGAAATAACGAGATTAATTTTAAACAAGTAAATGTTGTAGACACTCAATCACTGCTATAATTTATAGTATTATCACAATCCTTTTGATGAACTTTTAATTTTGAAAAATCGAAACGAATAATTGTTTTAAGCACATCCACAATAAAAACCGGCCAATTAGATTAAAATAAATTGAAAAAGAAATCTGACATGTAACTGCTTATGCACTTTTCTAAAAAATTACTGATGAGTTGATCAGCGTATAATACTCAATGAAAAGTGGAAGGGAGAACTAGGGAGATAACGAAGAAGTTTCATTTGTTACATATTTCGGTATTGCTAGGTTTGACGAGTTTACCCGAGACAAAATTAAAAATATATTTTGAGCCTCCACAACCTACTCGAGGAGTTATAGGCTGAAATTATGATTTTAAATTTTTTCAACTACGATCACGCGTATATCAGAACTATAATTTCAGCCTACAAATGGTATTTTTGTCCGCTTTTACCAATCTTAGGCTGAAATTACAGTTTTAAAACCATAAATTGAGCCTACTGAGCCTACATTTCTACCTCAAAAAAGATTCTTATCGGTTAATAGGATATAGGCGAGGGAAAGAAAAGAAAGGGGAATAGGTTCAAATAAAAATGGCTGCCGTTAGCGGGAAAAATGTTAAGATATTCATAAAATTTGATTATAATTTACAAGTGGGGTCAAACTTATTTTTGACCATATCTAGGTGAAAAATTAACACTAATTTTTTTTTAATCTCCTTGTTTTTACGGTGGATTTATGGTGGTGATATCGAAAATATCAGAAAATTAATATTTCGATAGCTTTGTTACCTTTAAAAGTTGGAAAAAATTTTGGCTCATTTGTTTTTGGATAAAATTTCTATTTTATCTTTTTTTGATATTTTTGACATATATTTTATTTTGAAAAGTACATAAAAAAAAACGAACAATTTAAAAAAAAAAAAATTGAATATCACTATTTTCTGAAAAATTTATCAATTGTCAAAAAATTTGTTAAAATTGTGGTAATCAATTTTTTTTTAATTGTTCATTTTTGTTTTATTTTAAAAAAAATAAATAAAAATTTTTCAAAAAAAAATTCGATCAAAAAATGAAAATGGGAGACCCCGTATGAAAAAACAATATATCGGAAAAATATATCGAAAATTATATTTCTCTGTTATTATTTTATAACATTCTGTATATGATATTTTATAACGAAACATATACATATTTTCGCCGATTTAATATACTTTTATATATTTTTGCCAGATATTATTTCCATATATTCTTTTGTATTACTGTATATTCAATAGTATACTACACAAGATAGAAGTAAATAAATTGATATCATATAATCCTTCGATGTATTATGTCAAATAAATTGAGATATATCATTTCTGAATATATATAAATATATAGTAAGAATATATGGTAATTTATATTGCAATAATATATCGCAATAATATATTGCAAAAAATATAATAAAAAAAATAATTCAAAATTACATATAATATATCGCGTGTCTAATGCTAAAACGATTCGCATATAAATTTTTGTCTCTGCTGACGAAAAAAGACATATTTATATGCCTTTTTGGTATTACACGGAGAGAAAAATATGGGAATATTTCCCATAATTTGATGAAATTTTATCCCATATTATAATAGGCAGATTTTCAATAATTATGGGAATATTACCCATGACTTCTGGAAAAAGTTCCCATAATTATGGGAAGCGTTCTTATAATTATGGGAATGGTACCCATATTTATGGTCACTACAGTATTGGAATGATTCCCATAATTATAGGAACAGTTCCCATAATTATAGGAATAGTTCCCATAATATTATGGGACACATTCCCACAGTAATGTAGGAAACATTCCTATAATTATGGGAACTATTTCTATAATATATGGGATCTATTCCCATAATCATATGGGAATTATTCCAATAATCATATAGAAGCAGTTCCTATAATCATATGGGAACAGTTTCTATAATTATGGGAATGATTCCCATAATCATATGGGAACAGTTTCTATAATTATGGGAATGATTCCCATAATTATAGAAACTATTGCCATGATGTATGGGAACTATTACCATAATGTATTAGGAACTATTACAATATCGTATGGGAATCGTTCCGATAATGAATATGGTAATAGTTACTATAATTGAGATTTTCATCATATCACTTCCTATACATTATGGGAATCATTCCCATAATTATAGAAACTGTTCCCATATGATTATGGGAATCATTCCCATAATTATAGAAACTGTTCCCATATGATTATAGGAACTGCTTCTATATGATTATTGGAATAATTCCCATATGATTATGGGAATAGATCCCATATATTATAGAAATAGTTCCCATAATTATAGGAATGTTTCCTACATTACTGTGGGAATGTGTCCCATAATATTATGGGAACTATTCCTATAATTATGGGAACTGTTCCTATAATTATGGGAATCATTCCAATACTGTAGTGACCATAAATATGGGTACCATTCCCATAATTATAAGAACGCTTCCCATAATTATGGGAACTTTTTCCAGAAGTCATGGGTAATATTCCCATAATTATTGAAAATCTGCCTATTATAATATGGGATAAAATTTCATCAAATTATGGGAAATATTCCCATATTTTTCTCTCCGTGTAATACCAAAAAGGCATATAAATATGTCTTTTTTCGTCAGCAGAGACAAAAATTTATATGCGAATCGTTTTAGCATTAGACACGCGATATATTATATGTAATTTTGAATTATTTTTTTATTATATTTTTGCAATATATTATTGCGATATATTATTGCAATATAAATTACCATATATTCTTACTATATATTTATATATATTCAGAAATGATATATCTCAATTTATTTAACATAATACATCGAAGGATTATATGATATCAATTTATTTACTTCTATCTTGTGAAGTATACTATTGAATATACAGTAATACAAAAGAATATATGGAAATAATATCTGGCAAAAAATATATAAAAGTATATTAAATCGGCGAAAATATGTATATGTTTCGTTATAAAATATCATATACAGAATGTTATAAAATAATAACAGAGAAATATAATTTTCGATATATTTTTCCGATATATTGTTTTTTCATACGGGGTCTCCCATTTTCATTTTTTTGATCGAATTTTTTTTTGAAAAATTTTTATTTATTTTTTTTTAAAATAAAACAAAAATGAACAATTAAAAAAAAAATTGATTACCACAATTTTAACAAATTTTTTGACAATTGATAAATTTTTCAGAAAATAGTGATATTCAATTTTTTTTTTTTTTTAAATTGTTCGTTTTTTTTTATGTACTTTTCAAAATAAAATATATGTCAAAAATATCAAAAAAAGATAAAATAGAAATTTTATCCAAAAACAAATGAGCCAAAATTTTTTCCAACTTTTAAAGGTAACAAAGCTATCGAAATATTAATTTTCTGATATTTTCGATATCACCACCATAAATCCACCGTAAAAACAAGGAGATTAAAAAAAAATTAGTGTTAATTTTTCACCTAGATATGGTCAAAAATAAGTTTGACCCCACTTGTAAATTATAATCAAATTTTATGAATATCTTAACATTTTTCCCGCTAACGGCAGCCATTTTTATTTGAACCTATTCCCCTTTCTTTTCTTTCCCCTCGCCTATATCCTATTAACCGATAAGAATCTTTTTTGAGGTAGAAATGTAGGCTCAGTAGGCTCAATTTATGGTTTTAAAACTGTAATTTCAGCCTAAGATTGGTAAAAGCGGACAAAAATACCATTTGTAGGCTGAAATTATAGTTCTGATATACGCGTGATCGTAGTTGAAAAAATTTAAAATCATAATTTCAGCCTATAACTCCTCGAGTAGGTTGTGGAGGCTCAAAATATATTTTTAATTTTGTCTCGGGTAAACTCGTCAAACCTAGCAATACCGAAATATGTAACAAATGAAACTTCTTCGTTATCTCCCTAGTTCTCCCTTCCACTTTTCATTGAGTATTATACGCTGATCAACTCATCAGTAATTTTTAGAAAAGTGCATAAGCAGTTACATGTCAGATTTCTTTTTCAATTTATTTTTAATCTAATTGGCCGGTTTTTATTGTGGATGTGCTTAAAACAATTATTCGTTTCGATTTTTCAAAATTAAAAGTTCATCAAAAGGATTGTGATAATACTATAAATTATAGCAGTGATTGAGTGTCTACAACATTTACTTGTTTAAAATTAATCTCGTTATTTCAATATTTAGCGTCAAACTCAACTATCATTTATAATTTAAAATCTGTGAATATATTACTGTTGTCTATACATAATTGACACGTTTGTTGTACATTATTTTACTTTTTAGTTTGTTTTTCCTATTTTATTCGAAGTGAAGTGTTTTGTTTAAGAATTAATTAAAAGCTAAAATACTATTGTGATGAAATATTTGTGATTTTGTGGAATTATTGGCCACTGTAGTGCAGTACGACGTTTTTTTTTTTTTTGTTGATTTGGGAAAGTAAGAATGTTTTTATATTTTATATTTTATAACCCTATATTTAATTCTATTGAAACAGGTACTTAATTTTTTTTTTTTGGAAGTGTTTACTTTCACGGTCAATGGAATTAGGGGTAATAAGAAGTGAACATGATGAATTTTTATCGAATGGTCAATTTTTTTTGTTTCGTAAAATTTATCAAAATAAGAATTATTAAAAGAAAAAAAAATGAAAAAAAAAATTAATTTCAAAAATATAAAATTTTTAATTAAAAAAAAAATTTTTGATAAAAAAATTGAAAATTGATAATTTTTTCTTTTAAGTTATTATTTTTTACACGTACAATAAGAATACAAAAAGAATCTCTTACTAAGCCTACGTGAATAAATTTTATTGCTGATTTTTGTGTGAGATTATATTTTTATTAATATTCAAATTGTAAAAACAAAATAAAATCGTTTTTGATTATTTCAATGGCCAGTATCATGGATCAACTTTATAATAGACCAATGTGAAAAAAAATAAAGTTAAAATTAAAATTTTACGGCCAAAAAAGTAGATAACCGGGAAATGAAAATAATTATATACCAAATTATTTTTCAACCATTCCCATTATGTATTGGAAATTTTCTTATAAATTTCTCTCCGTATAGAGATGGAATATAAAAGTATGATTGTTAATAGCTGTATAAAAAATGGAGTACATTTCTTAAAAAATATCAGAAACGAAAAAATTCCTCGGGAATGAAATAATAATTTATTGATTAATTTTTTTTTTAACAACATTGAATTCGAGAAGTAAAGTTCTCCTAATAAAAATATTTTTGTTAATTTTTATTTTAAGTTCTTTTTTATTTTTTTTTTAAATTTTTGTTTTTTTTTTTATTTTTAATGAACGCGCTAAAAAAAAAAAATAAACGCCAAAACACGTTTTTCCCCTCAGTCAGTTGGCTTCTTGTTGATCCTGAAACAGAAAAATAATTTTTTATTAGAATTCGTACTTTAATTAAAGGAATTATGAGATAAAAGAAAAAAGAAATCTTATTTAGAAAAAAATCTGGACAGTGGTTCATCCTGCAGGCAATCCTTGAAACTTTCCACTACTTCCGAGTATTTTGAGCGCAAAGCTCTAGAAATCATATGGAGAAAAATATTTTCAAGTGTGTTCATACCAACACACACACACACACACACACACACACACCTATGAAATTGTAGGGACGGCAACAGAAATATGCTCTGGTAGTTTCAAAGCTCGCAAGGCGTGTATTCTTCTCACAAATTGGGAAGATCTCTTGGATGCCTTGGAGCACAGGTTTGAAGCAGAGCTGAAAAATTTGGCAATAGTTTGATGACTGCCTTGAAAGAACGCTGATTGCAGAAACCACGGAAAGCCCACAAGAACATGACATAACAGCTGGCGTGTCACAGGGCTTAACCATGGGCCCTGATTTATGAACCGCGAATTTCGACGAGTTGCTGGAAATTCCGCTGTCAAAACAAGTAGAGCTCAAGGACTTTGCTGATGATGTCACGGCCACAATAGAAGTGAACAGTAGAGAAGATGCAGAACTACTGATTCGAGAAACCATTGACATCGTGGAGACTCGGCTGGAAAAGCATCATCTGAGACTGGCCAAACACAAAACCAAAATGGTTGTCCTGACGCGTCAGAAATGGTTTCCACAACTCCTCACCGTGGACATTGATGGAATAACACTGACATCAACAAGGGCAGTGCGCTGTCTGGGAGTAACGTTAGACGAAAAGCTATCTTTTCGTGAACACCTAAATACAGCATGCACTATAGTCAGCAAAACAGTGTCCAGCTTATTAAGGATCATGATTCCTGATTCATGACCAACACCGTAAGCCCACGAACGAAGAAAAGAAGAGTTATTTTGTAAGTAGTTAACTCCATTCTGCTCTAGAGGGCCGCTATTCTACAACAAATAACCTATCGGCTTTTTTTTAACGAGTTACGTAACGTGGTAAGCATCACACCACTGGATTATTTGAATGAAAGGGTAGGAAACCCACATAGGAAATGATAATTCGCACAATGGAATTTTATCAGCAAAATTCAATTCAGGAGTAGTCAAGAACTTTGAGGTTGACCTTCAAGATCTTAAGGACGTTTGGTGAAAAATCACTTTTGTTACAATATCTTTTAATTTTTGAATACACATACTTTTAAGTCTGTCTAATCTCACCGTAGTTAGAGTAAGCATTTTATTGAATAACAAGCGTACTTTTCTTAAGATTGTTTTAAAAAACTGAGAATATTTAAATAACGACATCACTAGTATTTTTTTAAAAAAAAAAAAACATAAACGAGCTGTATTAATTTTTCTATTAATAGTGTTTAAAGTTAGTGACTTTTGATGATTCACGTGAGTGGAAGTAATTGAGCAATAGTCGGCAAAGAACGGCAGCACTAGTGAGTGAGAAAGAAATCAATAGCCATTGACTATTGGTGTCCTTTTCTCGTCATCAAACGTCCTTAAATATCAACATAATATTTTACCTCAATCTCAACAGCAATCTGGGCTTTCCTCCGCATCTCGGTCATCATGTTGTTGATGGACATCCCAAACAAAGTTTGTTTAAAGTCTGCGGGGAACTTCTGTTTTACAGCCTCTATAAAATGTATGATTAAAAATTACGATTATGAATCATTTACCAATACGTCAAGCTCAAAGGATACAGATTCTGATTAAGCAAAACGATAAGAAAATAATTTTACATGTTAAACACTCAAACGGGATAGTATTTCAATAGATTTCAATATAATTGAAAATGACTTAAGATGATTTAAAATCTAATATTTTAATATTTTTTTTAATATTTTCTAATCATTTTGCTTCATCAGATGTCATAATCGGTAATTGCTGACACAAATGAGCAAGAACTGTGCTGATTGCACGACTCATAGAGCAAAGCATTAGACCTCTCTACGATTGAAAAATTTTACTTGCTTCTTACGCAGTATTTTTTCATCTCATTTTAAAAATATTGATTGAAAAGAATTGAAAATGATGAAATTCGAATTCTTTTCAATAATTTCAATTCTTTTCTTTGTATATATAGATATACAGTTTGCATGGAGTGACCGCTTCTCAATTATTTTCAATCACTATTTTTAACCAGGGAATGTTCAAGGATGTATAATGTTATAAAAGTTATAAATGAACGTCATGAGGCGTGCACTTTTGGATTTTTTAATTTTTTTTCCCAACCTTTAATTGCAGCCATGATATTTCGGTTCAAACCCAGGCGTTGAGGCGCATTTTTATTAATTTTGCTGGCCCCTCCTTGGAAGTTACTTCGCAGCAAAACTTCTTCAGGAAACAATGACTTTACCAGCGATTTACCCATACTATGGAACGTGTCCCTACTATTCGCCGTATCCCACTGGTTGCGAGAAACAAACACATTTGATCCAGCATGGCCGATTTCAACCTGAAAAAATAGTCAGGATAGCTTCATAGGACCTCACTATGTAGAGATTTAGTGTAAACTCGATTTTCGGAAATCAGGATAGAATTAATGATTTCTCAATTTTAGAAAATTTTCAATTTTCTTAGAGGGAATTTAAAAAAAAAGTTCGAAAAGCGGTTGACCCTGCAAGTTATCCCCACAACTTCCCGCTTATTACTCTTGAAACGCGCTAAAGTAAGCTTAGAAATATTATAGAGCTTTGCGAGCTCAAAAAATCGACATCGATGATTTTTGAGCTCGAAGAGCTCAAAAATTATTTTAGACTTTTCACAACAGCGATATTTGACGAAAAAAATTGACCGATTTTAATTTCTACAACGTTATTTGACGTAGTTTTTTGAGTACTCAAAATGGTGTCCGAGGTAATAAATTGATTAGTCATAAAACTTCAAAGTTATGTTAAAAAACCTTTTTTTGGCAAATTTTTAAAAAGCCATAACTTTTTAGCGCGTCGTTTCATGACGATATTCAAGGCGGCAATCGGCGCAGTTTTTTGAGTTCTAAAAATAATATTCTGAGTGTAAAATCGATTAATCAAAAAGTCTCTAAGTTATTCTAAAAAAACACTTTTATCCAAATTTTTTGACAACGATATTTCACGAACAAATTGACCGATTTTGTATTTCGAAACGGCAATTAGCAGAGCTAATTAGTTTTTGGAATCAATCGGTACAACCGTTCAAAAGTTATTCCAAAAATCGATTTTTCAAAATTTTTATTTTTGAGATTTCACAAAATCTATCGGTTCAAATCCTATGGAAAATCTAAGCCTAGTGACGACCTTTCGAATGCCGCAAGTCCCGTTTCGATCGGTCAAGCCATTCAAATGCTATGAGAGGTCTTCGTAAGACCTTAAAACGTGGAGATCTGGTGATAACTCGATTTTCGAGAATCGGGGTGAAACCAACATCTTTATGAGTTTTTTTTTAATTTTCAATATTTAGAGGTAAATTATAAATTTTTTTTAACTCCCCGCTATAAAATTGAAAATGTTCAATGCTTTGAATTTTTATTTTCAGTCCGATTTTTTTTTTTTTGAAATTGCATCAGTCTTCCCGTTTTAAAGTATCAGAAGTTATTTCTGTGGATAACACTCACTTGCGCATTGGGATCCTGCGGAGGATTTTGAATCCCAACTTGGCGTTGAAGGATTTCAGTTTGAGATGCTTTAATGTTTCGTACTTCAGCAACCAAGAGATCTAACGTTCGCTTAATA
Source organism: Cotesia chilonis (assembly GCA_018835575.1). NCBI lineage: Eukaryota > Metazoa > Arthropoda > Insecta > Hymenoptera > Braconidae > Cotesia > Cotesia chilonis. The sequence continues at coordinate 63,094 of RJVT01000168.1, forward strand.
GCTTGATTATCTGAAATAAATTTAATAAAAATTACTCAATCAAATTCAAGAATACACAAAGTAATTTGAAGTTTTCAGTGTAGCTTAGAAATTGAATGGTTATCTTGAGACTTTTTGGAAAATTAATGTAAGATATTTTCAAATTTTCTTCAGGAGAAGTAACTTTAGGGTCCGGTAAAAATTAAAAATTTGAATTTTGACAAAGATCTGACACGTAATGTTAATTTCAAGTGAAAATTTTGAAAAAACTAGTGAAATTATTTTTTAATTGTCCGAAAGAGTAATTAATTTGAAGTCCAACTTTGCTAGAAAATATTTTTGGTGCTTCCCTCATCACGTGATCATCACGTGATCAGAGTCGTTAATAGTTTTCCGCTCACAGCGTTGTCATTTTTAAGAATAAACCTCTTCTGTCACATATGTATGATCTAAGAACACTGTATCATCAAAAAGCATTGCAGCTATGTAATAATAAACAGTTTTAGAGCCAATTTAAGTAAAAATTTTTAGATCTTAAGCCTAAAGCACTCAAAAATAGCAAAAAGTCTCAAAGGCAACCCGCATAATCAACTGATTTCCAGATTTTTGGAGGTTAAACATGAAATAATTATTTATATTCTAAAAGAAGACATACCACGATGTATCTGCTGATTTAAAATTTGATCCTGATTGACACCTACAATTTCTTCCTCAACCACTGGAACTTCCAAGTCTGGATTCTCTTCCTCAATTCTTGGAACTTCCAAGTCTGGATTTTCTTCCTCAACCCTTGGAACTTCCAAGCCTGCATTCCCAGCGCCGTTTTCATTTTCTTCGATGACAGTATCTTTCGTCTTCTCATTCTTCTTCTTCTTCTTCTTCTTCTTTCCAGATGAATCCTACAAATTTAACCAATTATTTTTTCAATTCTTTAAAAATGGAGGTTAAATATTATAATATAGGAAACTATAAGAAACAACAAAATAATTTCAAAGCAAAACTAAATTTATCTATTAGAGCAATCGACTAATTTTTTGGGTCAATTAAGGTATTACCCTCGCCAGAGGCGTTTTCTTAGGAATTTTTTAAAAATTTGACATAATAATATTCATATAATTCTGCATCGATTGGCGCAAATTGAAATTTTTTGACTATCTAGTTTCAGAGATATTTAATTTCAAAGTTTGAATTTTTGGAGGAGGTTATGCACTATGATATACCGGATACCGAAAATTTTACTCGTATATTACATTATTACTAAGAAACTTTTCCTAAGATTTTCATAAAAAACTAAACTACCATTAAAAAACAACTATTATTTGTTTTTTTTAAACTTCCATTGATGGTTACTATCTAGATTTTGAAATATTATTAAAAAATAAGGACATTATTCAAAAATTACCATGAGTAAAAGTGAGTAAGGAATAGCAAGTGAGAAAGACAACAGTAGCCTAAACTATACCAAAATTTACTCTTACTATAGGTCACGAGGATAATACCTTAAAGGACTAATAAACAAATAAATCATTGAAAGTTACTGGAATCTCGGACTGCACACCATCGGAATCAATAAGGGCATCGCCCAAAGTCCTCTTCACCGGATTTTTCAAATTGTTCCGAATCGTTTCGAGGGTACGTTCGGGTCGTAACGGTGAGATAATACCTTCCAAGATCGCCAACTCTCTTTCCAAAGAATTTAGGCTCCCTGTCAAACGTTAAAAACATTATTATCGTATTTTAAAAAATCTCGTGCACTGAATGGAAGAAACTTACCCAACAGTGATAATAAACGCGTTAATTGTGTATAAAATATGAAAATTTACTTACGAGAAACCATGACTACACGAGCGTCGAAACACTTCCAGCCTTTCTTCGGCTTCTTATTTTTCGAACTCTCACGCCATTCGATCACATATGACACGTCCTCATCCACCGATTCAAACGTAGATGGGTCGAAATCAAAGATCCAATCGACTGGGACACCTGCCGTGTACGTGAGATCATACTCACCTCCTATCCATTGTACTAGCGCAAGCAATGGTTTTTTGGGTGCAGACATACCAATTAGGATGAAAAAATTATTTTGTAAAGGATAAATTTAGAGGATGGAGTGTAAATATAAAATATTTCTAAGCAGATCATGACAGCTTGAAAATTTAAATATTTATTGACATCGAGCGTCACTTTATTTTTAACAAACTGACGTTAGCTCTAGATTCTAAAAATTAAATTAATCAAACATTCTCAACACAAGAAAACAATGACTCGATCAATTCAATAAAAAAATGGAAAAAATAAAAAGAAAACATCCCCGAGGACCGTACAAGCAGTACAATTTATTCAACAGCACCAGAAAGATCCCTACAAGAACGAAGTATGACTGGCGAAGAAGGCATCTAGCAAAGCAGTAGGTTTAAATAATTAAGAATATGTGTCAACCGTTAGGGCGGACTGAATTTTTCTTTTAATGAATCAATCGGAACATAAATTTACTATTTTAAAATATACTTTACAGCCTCAAACAAATCTCTCAAGGAGAATCGAGCTCTACAGCATGCGAAAAGGATGTTACCATAAGTGATTTAATGACCTGCGATGACGTCATGAGTTCCATTCCTGATTGCGAATTACCAGCAGAGAATACAGCTGTCAAAACTATTTTAAAAATATACTTTACAGCCTCAAAAAATCTCTCAAGGAGAATCGAGCTCTACAGCATGCGAAGGATGTTAATGACCTGCGATACGTCATGAGTTCCATTCCTGATTGCGAATTACAGAGAATACAGCTGTCAAAGTGAGGATTCAAAAACTAATAATTTAAAACATCCATTCCGTGATACTGGTAAAATTAGCAAAAGATCCCAGCGAGATCAATCGAAGATCTCTAAAAAATCATTGGATAATCCCAGTCAAATCAACCTATCATCTTCCAGGTTTCAATAGCTAAACTTCCTGGGATCAATAGCTAATCTTGCTGGAATCAACACCTAATTTTACTGAGACCAATGGTTGATCACCATGAAATGATTGGATGATCATTTCTGGATGGTTAGCTGATCTTCCTGTGATCACTGGGTAATAGTTTAACAATCATCCCTTGCGGATTAATGGGTGGTCTTCTTACCCAGATGATTTTTATTTAATCTGTGTTATTTTTCTTTTAATTTACTAAGTTTAATAGAGTTTCCGCCGACTATTCATATTATAGCCTGTGTTTTTTTCAATTTAAGGATTCTGAGCAATCGGATTGCAGTATCTTCGACATCAATCAGATTGAGATCGTCCTTCCTAACCCTGACGTCTCAAATATCACTGTTCCACTTACTCAGCGTTCTACGTCCACGAGTGGAAAAGAGATCCCACGAAGTCAACTCATTAAAAATTTGTTAGTTATGGCTATAAAATGGCGACGCAACACTACTTATACTGTTGCTCAAGATATTTTGAACTTGCTTAATATTTCATGTGTTTCTGGTTCACCGCGATCATCCAAATATTATTGGAAACTCCTCATCGATCAGTACTCACAAAATATCTCGACACACTTCATTTGTGAACAATGTCACGAGTATCTTGGCACGGATAATAACATTCTCGTCAGGTGTCGCTACTGTCATTCAAAAATCGACCGCAAGTCCAACAACGGTTCATTTCTTTATCTGTCCTTGACTGACCAACTTCGAGAAGTTTTTGAAATGACTGATGCCCATCACTTGTACTCCAAAAGTCGTCAAAAACGATCCCCATACGCTGTTGAAGACCTGTTTGATGGCAAAGCTTACAAGAAAGTTATGGTTAGTGATGACCTTATTTCCATCAACTTTAACGTCGACGGTGCGCCAATTTTCGAAAGCTCCAATACTTCCGCATACCCTGTGTTGTCCACGATTAACGAGCTGAGTCCATGCGAACGACGGAATCATGTTTTAATGTGTAGTGTTTGGTTTGGCACCGGAAAACCTAAGAACATGAACTCTTACCTAACTCCATTCGTGCATGAAGCAGAGAAGCTGTACGAAGAGGGATTCACATACACTTACAACGGTCAAATTCACAAAAAACGCGTAGTTACATTGATGGGCATATGTGATTCAGTCGCCAGGCCACTCGTGCAATGTACTACTCAGTTTAATGGTAAATATGGCTGTGGATTGTGCTTGCATCCTGGAGAATCCATTGAGAAGGGTCGAGGATTCGCTAGAGTTTACCCTGCTATTGACGGCGATTTTTTTGGTGATGGCTTGCGAACGCATCAGGAAACACTTGTTCACGCTCAGGCGACAAAAAAGAAAGAAAGAAAAGGGATCAAGAAGGAATCTATCTTGTGTGACATACCAATGTATGATATAATTACAAATATAGACGTTGACTGGATGCACTGCGTTGCACTGGGCGTGTGTCGCCAGTTTGCAAATCTTTGGTTTGATTCTACGAATTCGGGCGAGGCATTCTATTTCGGAAACGTACTTGACGAAGTAGATTCCTGGATTCTCTCCCTTTCTCCAACAAGCGACTTTTCCAGAATTCCTAAAGGTTTAAAAGAACGGGGACACATGAAAGCTCATGAGTGGGTGATCTTCCTGCTTGCTTACAGCCTTCCGGTTCTAAATATCTTCTTTCCTGCTAAATATGTGAAGCATTGGGCTTTATTGGTCGACGGGATCGCAATTCTGACTAAGAAGTCGATCATGAAGTCCGAAATCGTGTATGCTGACAAATGCTTGAAAGAATTCCTGGTGGGGGTTGAGTCGTTGTATGGCAAAAAGTATGTGAGCTTCAATGTTCATCTTCTGGCACATTTAGGAAGGAGTGTAGAGAATTGGGGACCGCTGTTCACGCACAGTGCGTTCATTTACGAGGATTTCAATCAAAGTATTGAAAATTCTGTTAAAAGTCCGAACGGAGTGTCCATTCAAATCTGCGACTCGTTTAGACTCAAATGTGTCATAGACAGATTGAAGATTCTATGCCGAAATGAGTTAACCAATGACCAGAGCCAGTTCCTTGAAAAACTGATAAACAAGAAAACAAAACCAACTTCCAATTTGGAGCTAGGGAATTGCAAAGTGTTGGGGAAAGCTACAATTTTGAACAAACTGGGTGAAAACGACAGTCTTGTGCTTAGAAAGTTGGGCGTTTACACTGATGACAGCACAACAATTTACAGCTGGAAACGATGCATCATGAACAATGAAATTATAACCAGCGAAAAGTACAATCAGGAAAAAAAACGAAAAAACTACACAGTTATTTTAAAAAACGGTCAGATTATTGAAATAACAAAATTCATCGGAATAAAACACCATGACAAGACGAACGCTTACTTACTTGGACGACATTATGCACTGAAGAAACAACCAATCATGAAAGACCGAAGACTAGACCACCTGATTGTATTGAATGACAGGGTGAACCAACTGACTGCGGTACACACTGAAATGGTAGCGCAAAGGGTTATGATCATGGGCGTTATGGAAGGGCAATACGTTGCATACATACATTTTTGCAGTTCAGAAATGTTACAATAATGGCAACTGGATATGTGTCGGTGTAAATAATTGTATATAGTTAAGAAATAAACGTTAATGAAATGTCACAAAACAATAATAGACCATGAAATTTGAAATTCTAACCTAACATTCTTCCAACAGCTGCTGATCAGATCCAGTGTTCTCTTCCCGGTCTCTCGTCTACCAGCTAACCCTCGAAATCCCTTTAAATTTAAGATCCTAACCTAACATTCGTCCAACAACTGCTGATCAGATCCAGTGTTCGCTTCCCGGTCTCTCGTCTACCAGCTAACCCTTGAAATTCCTTTAAATTTAAGATCCTAACCTAACATACGTCCAACAACTGCTGATCAGATCCAGTGTTCTCTTTCCGGTCTCTCGTCTACCAGCTAACCCTTGAAATCCCTCTAAATTTAAGATCCTAACCTAACATACGTCCAACAACTGCTGATCAGATCCAGTGTTCCCTTTCCGGTCTCTCGTCTACCAGCTAACCCTTGAAATTCCTTTAAATTTAAGATCCTAACCTAACATACGTCCAACAACTGCTGATCAGATCCAGTGTTCCCTTTCTGGTCTATCGTCTACCAGCTAACCGTTGAAATCCCTCTAAATTTAAGATTCTAAATAACAGTAACATGGGGAAACCACAGAAAAAACCCATGTTAGTACAGTCAGAGCTGGGTTAAGCCTACAGTGATCGATAGGAATCTCTTCTTTATCGACCACTGGAGCATTAGCTCCCTCTCCTAGTGTGCAGAGATCCCTTGCACTAGCCAACATCGACTAAGCGGTCAGCCATCCAAGTACTGAGCACGCTTAATGCTGCTTAACATGTATAATCGCCCGAGTCAGACGTGTGCTGCACGGCTATCTCTGCCACTTTATATATGTTACATATATTTTCGCATATATTTTTCACATATGTATTGTTCCATGCGGGAAACCCAGGGATATTCTAGGGAAATTCTTGTTCAATAGACTCGAGTAAGTCTTGTTGAATGATTTCTTCGGAAAACTTTCCGATTTCTGCTGCAGTTTTGGATACTGAATCTTAATTACTTGTCCTGTTCAAGAATTGCCTGCTTCTTTGCAAAGAGCTGGTTCAAGTATTTTCCGCAAGTGTCTGCTACAATATCAATATTACTAGGGTAATATAGATGTGGTCAGTCGACATAGAACTCGACATCCAATTGTACAAAAAAAACCTCTTTGATAACAAAGACAGCTTTAATTCAAATTCTAGTTTCGGAGTAGTCGATTTTTGGTTCTGTTTCCGCCATCGAGAAATTTTTAAAATTCATTTACCAATGACTTGCGCGACAAATTCTCGTGTATGCTTGTCTATTTATTACTCTTTAAAAGTCACGTGACTTTTGTAAACACACAAAACTGAAATATATTTTTTTATACACAAAAAATATAATGTATCATATATTGTTGACAATATATATTCTATTATACATGGCGATATTATAAAAAAATATATTGCTAAAAATGTATGCTTTAATGTAGATTAATTATTATATTAACGTATAATTGCGTAATATACGTTTACTGTATATGTTGTATATGCATTGTAATCATATACTTACCTATATTCTTCACGTATATTATTTTATATCTTTTATCATATAATTTAATTTGTATAAAGATGATATACTTTAATTATATCGAAAAAATACATCAAATCATATAGTTAATTTCTCCGAATATATTACACCTTATTTACAATATATTTTGCGATATATTTTTAACATATATTTTATTTTCATACGGGACCCCACTTGTAAATAATTAACTAAAATTTTATATGGGATAAAAACACATTATATAAATATGTTTTAACTTAACACGTAGTTGCTGGCTACTGGTGCTCATATCCTCCTTATTACAGATGATATTTAGATGATAACAAGCAACCAAGTCATTTAACATTTTTAGAAATTTTTTTTTAGTGTACTTTACAACATGTTTAATATCAAACAAACATATACAGACCCGAATTTGCTAACGACAAAAGTTATTAAAGAATATTAGCTGAGACATAATTTTTATTTCAACTCTACACTTACAAAATTTTTTGAAAAGATAATAGTTGAAAATTTTCTAAGTCCAGTTTTTGACTTAGAATTTTTTCGTAATAGTAAAAATTTTATGTGTTCTAAAAAATAAAAACATAGAATCAACCTACAGACCCTCGAACTAGGTTCGTTAGGCTCGAAGTACAGTTTTAAAACTGTGATTTCAACCTCAACAGCCTATTTTTAGGCCGATGAGGGTGAAAATACAGTTTTAAATTTCAATGCAAGCCCAACAACAAAAGAAAGGAGGCTCATGAGGCTCAAATCATATTTTTAATTTCGACTCGGAAAGCCGTACGCGACTTAAGTACCTGTAGTTCAGTCGACAGGGAAATATTAGGCCGTTCGTTTACGACTTCCAATGGAAACGGGGTAAATTGAAATTTTTTTTTTAAATACTTAGAAAAATATGAAAATCATTGTTTAAAAAAAAAAATAGCGGAAATTCAATTGTTTAAAAAATAGCCATTTTGCAAGTAGCTTTGAATTAAAATATCTCGGAAACTACGCAAAAGTAGTCGAGACATGCTGTGTATGAAATTTAGAGAATTCAATAAGGAACTAAATGAGCTAAACCCGATGTCTCTACGACCAATAGTTTACGAGATATTAATTTTTTAATGAAAAAAAACGCGGTTCCGCTCAAGCGCTTATCAACAAATAGCTGTAATTCCGCTAAAAATCAATCGATTTACTTTTTTTTCTTTTAAATTAAAGCTTTTGTTGCCTTCTATAAGGAAAAAAAATAAGCTAAGCTCAAAAAAATTTTTTGGTTTACATACGTCCACACACACACACACACACACACACACACAGACGTACGGACATCATCGTAAAAATAGTCAGGAAAGCTTCTTAGAGTAAGGGGAAGGTGGTCTTCCTGTGGCCGGCAAATCTTTCAAAAAATGTTTTTTTTCTACTTCTATGTCTAAATATCTAATAACCTAATATAAAATTAGAAAAAACATTTTCTGAAAAATTTTTATCAACAAATGGTATAAATAAATAATTGAGTCAGAGCTTCAAATTTTCGCTTAATTTGTTGTTTAATCAATAAAGAATAAATAAGTCTTTAATTTTTTCTTTGTATCTTCATTAGTTAAAAAGTTATAACAAAATTAAACATAGAAAACCAGGTCAGAGTAGTGAAATTAAAGATAACAGAAAATTGAAAATTCAATAACAAGTACACAGAAAAAAAAATTTACTTGAATAAAGTAAATAATTTTAAAGAATTTCATTTTCTTGATTTAAGTAAGAAAATTCTTAAAGTAAGAAATTCTGATTGGTTTAAATAAATTTTACTTGATTCAAGAATTTTTCGTCTTGATCCAAGACAATAAAACTCTTCAAAATTATTTTCTTGGTTTAAGAATTTTTCTCTTGATTTAAATTAATTTTTTTTTCTGTGAATGAATAATTTTTTTTTTTTTTTTAATAATACATGATTGTTTTTATTTTTTTAAGTGGAAAAAGGAAAAAAATACAAAGAGGTAATTAATTTGTTTATAAAAAATTGTTTATTAATTAAACAATGAAAATTAAAATAATAATCGAATTTTTTTTTTTTTAATATCAAAGACAAAGATACAGTCGTCGTCATTGATGTGTAACGGTTGGCAATGATTCGAGTAAGATAAAAAATTCTCAATTTGGACATCTTTCACTAAAAATTTCAATTAATAATATGTTTAGAAAATAAAAAAAATAAACAAAACTATGAAGAAAATTCACATAAAATAAATAATTGTACGCTCAGACAAACATAATCATAGAAATTTAACTATAATCCAATCGCACCAACTAGGAATTCAGGAACGAGAATAGATGCTATTTTTACAAGATATTTAAAGTAGTGAGTGTTGAAACACGAACTTATATTGCATATTTTAATAATTATAATGCTTTGGTCACAACCATACCAAAAGAAATCGCATCAAATAATATTTATATCGAAGAAATAAATTATAATTATTATTATTACTTTATCACTTTTATTATTTTAATTGCAATTAAATTAATTAAATTCCCAACATATCTTATTTTTTCCTTCCTTCTAAGTCTCGGAAATCTAAAGCTTAAAAAAGAATAAATATTAACGAGATTCAAAAATTAGTTTGCCAAAGAAGTTTCACTTCTGACATGTGTACTTTGTACGGACGTACTTTTTTTTTTAATTTATCACTTTAACTTAATTTTAAATTATCCAAAAAATTTATTCCTACTTTTTAGTTTGGTTATAAAACCAACTTTAATATAAATTAAAGCGTGTTTTTTTAAACTATTACTAATTTTTTAATTTATAAATATTGTATTTTTTTTTTGTTTTCTTTAATTAGAGATGTCCATATTGAGAGTTTTCCGAATTTTCTAGTCCATAATTAGAGATGTTCATTTGTAAAGCTTTTTTCTATATTTCGAGTTGTTCATTTCTGTATATGATCCAAAAAGTATCATTGCCATTAGATTTCATGAAATTTTGAATCGATTCGGTTTGCTAGATTTGAGCAATCTCAAAAATGAAATTTTTAAAAAATGTTTTTTTTTGGAATAACTTCTAAACGGCTCCATCGATCAATTCCAAAAACTATTCCGCTCTTAAGCTTGAAAAACGATTTAAGCTTGAAAAAAATCTAAGTGCAACTTATACGGGAGAGGATAGAAGTCCTTGACCACATGTAAAACATTGCTGAGCCACACGTTAAATTTAACATTTTATACAATAAGAGTTCTAGTTAATATATAAAATTTAAAAGTAACAGTGTGAGATGTAATAATTACTTCTTTTACTTTATCATTCATAACTAATAACTCATGCTGTAAGTTTTAATACCCCAGTAAACAAATTATAATATTTGGCACTTCAATTTGTACATAAGAAAAGGATAATTTTTGCAATTTTGAAAAGGAAAAAATGATTCTTGAAGATACGAAATTTCTATTTTTAAAAGTAATAAAATTGTTATCTTTACATTATATCATAGAACATATCATATAAATTGTATACAATTAGGATTTTTAAACTGTCCCGTTAAAGTCCTAATGAAGAATCTTAAACCGCAAATCAAATAAACCATAAAAAATTTTAGAGTTTTATAAAAAAAAATTAATTTTAACAATTTTTTTTGTCAACGATATTTCACGAACGAGTCAACCAATTTCTATCAAACCGGCGACCATCGACGGGGTTATTCGATGTCAAGAACTAATTAGTTTTTGACAAATAAACCATCGTGAAAATAGTCTGTGTGACTTCCCGTAGCATTAAAAATAGACTCTGGAATAAAAGTAATAAAATATATAACTTTAGTTTACAAATTTTATTCCTTCTTTTATTCATTACAAAATTTATCATTAACAAAAGGTTTCCGTACGTATTAAAAATACAAACTTTTCGATAACATATTTTATTTACAATTAACCCATTAATCACTTTCCCAGGTGTTTGGAAGTATGACTATGTATTTACAATCTTCAATTTTCCGTATCACTATACACGGAGCAATTACTTCATTGCTAGGGACAAATATTAAGTCAGCTGTAGATTTGACGTGATAAATGTAGGTTGTATTCAATACATTCTTTATTACTCTCAATTTTCTGATTACTACTCCATTGATTTTGTCACCATCTGTTTGTAATTCAACAATATCTTCAATTAATCCAAATTTTACATTTTTGCAATGAACATAACTGTTGCAAAATTTGGTATCAGGATTTTTATGTATCGTTCGATAATTAATATTGTTAATTCTGGCATCATCGTATGATGTACATTGGGCATTTGAATATTCTAGAGGAATACACGAATGAAAGCTGATACTCGAATTTCCTTTAGAGATAAACAATCTATTGTCTTCATCAAAATGAAATGATGGAAATAATGTATCAAGGTATGCTCTTGTTTCAACACTTACAAAATCTTTGTGTGACATATTTGATATGAATTTCATAATAGCAAATCGGTTAGCTGCTTGAACTACACGCCCATTTGGACTTAAAATACTTAGCATTATCCGATGGTTCCATGATTCAAAAACAAAGGCATTATGAGCCCACATAGGTCCCCAGTTTCGTATTGTTGCTGGTAAGTGTTTTAACAAATGAATATTAAATGTCATACTTTCAACTCCAAACAGTTTCTCGAACTGATTTATATATTCAGTAATTAAAATTTCTGCTGTATCAACTTGATCATTTGAAATTGATGCTTGGTTTAAATAATAAACAGCTTCAGAAAGAAGAGCAAAATGTTTGGAGTACTTACTATTCAACACTCCATCGAAACAAACTAGAGAATAATACAACAACCAATTACGAAACTCTGATGCTTTAAAGTTAGCAATATCTTCAATTGGTCGGGGTAATCTCGAAATACGCGTAGGAGGTTTAATAGCCGCAAGACGTTCATTAATAAGGTTGTAATACTTGGGTTCTATGAGTTTAAATAATAATTCAATATGATGTTTTGCAACTCCCAAATAAACACTATGCATTAGGGTGATTCAAAAAAAAAGAATATTTTTTTTTTCGTTTGGTACTCTGAAAAATAGGTTCCTAGACATCTCTAAGAAAGCCTCTCCAAGCATGAGTTCTTAATTGTAACGGGAAGGTCCTCCTTCTTACAGTTTTCTATTTTTTCTTATTATCAGATAGAAAAATTTATATCTCGCTTCCAACTACTTGAAAAAATATCTTGTTCCTTAGATTTTGTAGGAAATTGAATGCTCTACAAAAAAGGTCTCTTACGATTTTTTCGTAAACCCAACCGTTTAAAAGATATTAACGGTTAAAGTTTGATTATTTTTGGGAAAATTTTTTATTTCTTATGAATTTTATAACTCAATGAAAAAAAATCATTATGAATGATGAAACTCATAGTTTTGTAGGAAATTTACTGCTCTATAAAAATGGTCTCTTATGATTTTTCGATCAAGTTGAGCGTTTACGAGATATTCATCGTCAAACATCAATGCATATCAATTTTTCTAGTTTTTGATCAATAATTCGAAAAATTTCAATTTATTCTGTGAGTTTCAAGGAAATTTAGACAAATTTGAGTTTTTATTATAAAAGCAACTCCTATAGATGTTTTCTGTTCAAAAATTCATTTGAAAGTTTTTATTCTAATAATATTTTTTTTAAATTTTATCTTTAATAATTTAAAATCTTAATCGCGTTGTCATTTATTATTATGAAATTTGTTCAGTGCGTATTTTTAAATTGTTTTTCACAAAATATACATAAAATTTTCGTTCGAGGGGATTTTTGTTTTGAATTCCATTTCTTCTTCTGTTTGTCTTCTGAAACTAACGCCATCTATGTTTTTTACTCTCAACTATCTTCAGTATCTACCCATTTAATACCGTATTTTCAGTGTTCCTAAAACTGATCATCTTGAATACGTAATAAAATAATTCATTTTAAATAAGTCTTATAATCATCACATAAATTTATTTATCATCAATTAACCTACAATGAATAAAGAAATACGTTTTATCGGAATACCTCTACAAAGAATTTCGGAACGTAAGTTACCAAAAGTGAAAGAGGTTATGCGTGTGTTTTTCTACCAACTTAAAATTTTAAAGTATTCAATCAAACAAAGTGCTAAAAATTCAGTTGACCAAGTTATTGAACTGTGGAGAAAAAATCAGATTCCAACTAGTGGAGCTCCTAATGCAGTCAAAAAATTTCTTCGCTATCACAGTCAATGGTTAAAATTACAAAAAAATTTCGATAAAAAGAATTCAGCGCAAAACCAAAAGGAAATGAAATTTCAGACTGATCTTGAACAATTATTCGACATTGTGAGCGAAAAATCCTTAAAAGTGCTTGATGATAATATTAGAAAGTTGTATTTGGATCAAAAATTCGGTACCCATAAAGAGATTCTTTCTAATAATGTACCTGTATCAAACTTAACCACAACTATGATGGGAATAGATGAGAGTAGTAAGTATCTGAGATATTTAATTATTATAAAGTCAGGTAGTAGTGTAACTTTTCATAGATGACTAGATGACATTTGACTAGACAATTTTTGGAGTCCTTTCTTAATTATTTGTCATCAAAATGAATAAATTCTATACATTTTCTTCGTTTAATTTATAAAACAGATCTTATTCCAGACTTAGATCAACCGTCTACCAGTCATGCGATTGTTCCAAGTGAAAAATCAGAGTCGTTCTCTACGTATACATTAAGTGGAGTTACAAATTTTGGATCTGATTCAGAGTATGAACCTCCAATTCCGACAAAACGAGCAAAACTTGATGTCTTAACTCCTGAAGTCATTTTTGGACTCGACCGAGCTAATGTCAGCAGTAGAAATGCGATGTTTATTATTGCTCCGGTTTTACTAGCAGTAGGTATTAAAATTGAAGATACAACGCTCAGTTATAGTTCAATTCAACGAGCTCGTATGCTTCAAAGAGAAGACATTGCTAAAGGACTTAAAGACAACTTTAAGACACACGATAAATACGTTGTGCATTGGGACGGAAAAATGCTGAATGACCTTGTTGGATCAAAATCTGTGGAACGGCTACCAGTTATTTTAACTGCATTTGGTACCGAACAATTACTTGGGGTTCCAAAAATGAATTCTGGGACGGCAGACAATCAAACATCAGCCATTTTATCGACATTGAGTGAATGGGGTATTACTAATTATGTTAAGGCGATGTGTTTTGACACGACGGCAGTTAATACAGGTAACTTATCAATGATAATTTAATCTAAAAAATATTTAATTATTAACGTTCTAGTTTAATTTTTATTGCTTACTGAATTTCACTTTTGAAATTATTGAGAATTATTTACTCATTTGGATTTTAAATATAATCTACAATTTGTTGAAAATATTAAATTTAACGATAGTTATCTATTTTCTTTATACAGGAATTCATAACGGTACATGTAAGGCAATTGAAAAGACTTTGGGAAGAGAGTTAATCTGGTTACCATGTCGTCACCACATTTTTGAGATCATATTGAGAAGTGCATTTGAAGTATATTGGCCTGTGTCATCTGGGCCAAACGTACCAATGTTCGGAAGATTTAAAAAATCATGGGATGAAATAAATAAAACTAATTATAAATCTGGAATTGAAGATACTGTTGTTGCTGATATCATTTTGGATAAAAAAAATGAAATATCTAGTTTAATTGCACAATCCTTACAGGTATGATTTAACTGCGATTTTAAGAAAAAAAATTTTCTTGTTTCTGACAAATTTTTAATTGTTTTTGATAGTTACTACAACCCCGAGATGACTATAAAGAATTGTTGGAATTGTCGTTGATTTTCCTTGGAGAAATGCCTCAAGAAGAAATTTTTTTCAAACGTCCTGGTGCAATTCATCATGCTAGGTGGATGGCGAAGGCAATTTACAGTTTAAAAATGTTTCTATTCAGAAATGAATTTAAACTTTCTAATAAAGAATTGGACGGTCTTCGGCAAATTTGTATATTTATAGTTACACTGTATTTAAAAGCTTGGTTTTCATCAACTTCTGCAACAACTGCTGCTAATCATGACTTGCAGTTTTTGAAAAATTTATTCGAGTACAAAAATATCAATTCATTGATTTCTTCAGCAACTTGTGAAAAAATGATTTTGCATTTATGGTATTTAAGTGATGAACTTGCCATTTTATCATTATTTGACGATACCGTTTCATTGGAAGTAAAAAAAAATATTGTTGGAGCTGTTAATACTCGTAACGGTACAGATTCTAAAGCTAAAAAATTTATAATTGATAAAAACGATTTGAATTCATTAACGCAAAAAAGTCTGAGTGACTTTGTTTCTAAAAAGTCTTTAAATCTCTTTAAAATCTTTGATTTACCATATGACTTCCTTGATAAAGATATTGAATCGTGGCCTACTAATGACAGTTACATTGAAAATAAAGAATACTTTAACCAATTGAAAGTTGTTAATGATTCAGCAGAACGAGCTGTTGCATTAGTTAGTGAGTATAATCAATGCTTGACAAAAAATGAAGAGCAATTCCAATACTTATTGCAAATTATCAAAGAACATCGAAAAAACTACCCAAACTGCAATAGAGGAAATTATTTACAGTAAAAGTGTACCGTTATGTTGAAAATATTGAAAATTATATGGCAGTTGATAATTAAATAAATAAATTCTTCGATAAAAAAGTGAAACACATGTGAAACACACTAAATTGAATTATATATTTAAAAAAATGCACTAATTTTTTGTTTTAATGTAATCAAACATGTCCAAGACTAAAAAAACTAATTAAAAAAATAGTTCATAACATATTTCTATTCATAGAAACTCAAATTTGTCTAAATTTCCTTGAAACTCACAGAATAAATTGAAATTTTTCGAATTATTGATCAAAAACTAGAAAAATTGATATGCATTGATGTTTGACGATGAATATCTCGTAAACGCTCAACTTGATCGAAAAATCATAAGAGACCATTTTTATAGAGCAGTAAATTTCCTACAAAACTATGAGTTTCATCATTCATAATGATTTTTTTTCATTGAGTTATAAAATTCATAAGAAATAAAAAATTTTCCCAAAAATAATCAAACTTTAACCGTTAATATCTTTTAAACGGTTGGGTTTACGAAAAAATCGTAAGAGACCTTTTTTGTAGAGCATTCAATTTCCTACAAAATCTAAGGAACAAGATATTTTTTCAAGTAGTTGGAAGCGAGATATAAATTTTTCTATCTGATAATAAGAAAAAATAGAAAACTGTAAGAAGGAGGACCTTCCCGTTACAATTAAGAACTCATGCTTGGAGAGGCTTTCTTAGAGGTGTCTAGGAACCTATTTTTCAGAGTACCAAACGAAAAAAAAAATATTCTTTTTTTTTGAATCACCCTAGTAAATATATTGTATGTAAATAATTATTAATCATGAAAAAAAAATTAATTTATTTGATCATCACTTCTTAAATAGAATGACGCTTCTTCTCTACCAAAAACTGTCGATGGAAAAATCAATTATGCTGGCATTAATAGTATATAATTCCATCATTATTGAAGAAGATTTCGATAGTTTGCTATCCAAACTACAGGCAAACATTTTATTGAACACACAAAGGAGAACAAAAAGAAGAAGTACTCCTCATATTTATTTTTTTTTTTCCATAATTAACAACTAGAAATAATTTTATCAATGAATAATAACGGAATTTATGAATGAACTGGAAACTCATAAAACTTTTTATCTTATTTAACAAATATTTATATTTTTTAGTGATAAGTAAATAATTAAATATCTAATTGATTACGCATTGTATGGTAAATCTTTTGTTATAATAATTTTTATTTTAACTTATACAGTGTTACTCAAGGATAAGAAAAAAACAAAACGATCGCTAATGAATAAATCGACGTAGTGAACGATTTAATTAATCACAATCGCGAGCCGTATTCTACATCAAGTGTTGTAGCTTATTCCATTTTTATATTAACATGATACTAAAAATATGTATCACATACATAGAAAAATAAATCTCATACATTTTCTTTTTTAATTTGTTAATAAATGTAGAAAATTAATGAATTAATTAATTGAATCTAATGTATCAATTTGTTCATTGATTTACTAATGAATGAATTAATTTTTTACTAAACAATAAATAACTTAATCGTTAATTATTATTAGTAATAAAAATAACAGATGGTAAAAAATTTCAAATCTAGGGATATTTTTCGTGGTCTAAAAAAGTACCTATGCGCACGCGCAAATAGTACCCGAAAGACCCGAGGGCACGGAAGCAGTCATATTTCCTATTTTGGTAAATTACCCGTGCGCATGCGCAAAAACTTGTAAAATGACCCCGTTCCCCGTGCCCCGTCCTTCGGACGAATTCTCACTGTCAAAAAATTTTCTCCAAGCGACAATGATTTAGATTTTATCACTATTCGAGAGAGTTGGCTTTTCCAGGAGGTCGGTGTCAAGAAGCAAGTTTCTCTGGAGTTTATTATCGCTATAGCTGTGAGTGGTGTCTAAAGAAATTTGTGGTGCAGAATTTAAATATTTGTTCGGAAAATCATCATATCTGGATAGACGTTCTCTGTAGCAAATGATAAAAATACTAATTTCAGGGTATGAAAATTGAAAAAAATCCCGAATGAGTCGTACATTAACATTATTTTTAATGAAATATAATCAAGAATCATTTGAAATAAAATTTTATTCAAAAGTGGAGTAAAGTGGCTTGGATCTTTCATACAACATTTATTTATTAGTGCCGGTTGGTAGTACATTTTTGTTTTCTATATATTTGGAAAAACAATTTTCTTAATTAAGACTTAGTAACCATTATTAAGGTAATATCTTTTACCTGGTCTTGTAAAAAGTATCATCAAATAAATATACATTTTATTTTATCTGATTTTTACAGATAAAACTAATCATAGAATAAATACTTATGATAACAGTTTAATTATTTTTTATAGTATTCTTCAATATTGAGCAGAAATAAGTTCAAAATGTACATCTTTTTTATGGTGTTCTTGAAGCTGTTTGGTATGTAGTATGGAATTATTCAATTATATTTTCATCTGTGCTACATGAATTGCACTTGAGAATATCTTGAATTTTTCACGATAGTTAGCTTTTGAAGTATGTAACATCATGAAAAACTAGTTTTTACTTAAATTTAATATTAATGAATTTATTCATTTTATTTTTTGTTGTTTCAATTTTAACGATTTAATGAAATTAACCTTTCAATTTCATAAGCAGTATACTTTTGAACAAACAAAGAGTGCTAAATATGAACTAAAAAATGATATCTTTAATAAAGTAGTTCAATTTAAATTATAAATATTTCAATAACTAGGGATGGCTCATTATTTACGGTGTTATCAACAAATAATTTATATTTATAGTCAAATAATGTATTTTACTTAAAAAATAATGAAATATTGAACAATCGTAATAGATTGACAAATATTTGAAACAAGAAAGGAAATATGTATATTAGACTGTGTCAAAAAACCTACAAATTTATTCGCTCAAATGGTCTTAAAATTCGAGTAAAAATGTCACAATATAGATTCATTTTCAATAAGAGCCCTTAATACGAAGATCTATAGGTCGCCTTATTGAAGTTTTTCATTTATTATCTAAAGACGTAGAGGAGTTCGATTATATTTCTTTAAAATTATTTTCCAAGATTATTTAAATTTTGCAACCAAGCTATCGTTGCTAAAGAAAATTCTTGTAATTCACTTTAGAGCATGTTAAATTTTAATTGACTGATCAACAGAAACCCAAAAAAATTTTGAACCAGTGAACAGTAATAGTTATTAGTATTTTTTCAAATGAAGTTTATTATTTATGAACTCTAAAATAAAACAGTAATTACTATGGACGAAAATATCTATTCTTTTGCAAATAATAATTATTTTATGCAAAAGTGAACAACTTTATAGTAAGCTAAAGATTGATCTTGAGTAATTTTTGAATTAAAAAAAAACATCTAAAAATCATAAAACGCCTTTTCTGTAAAGTATTCAATGAATATTTTGGAATTATCAAAATTTTCCCACATGATTTAGATATAGGGGATGAACACATTTGATTTAAAATCTTTAAATATTGTGAAGGGCCTAAATTTTAACAGAATCTATATTTTAATATTTCTCAATAAGACATCGGGTACATTTGAGATAAAATATACTCAGTTGGTTTTTTGATACAATAAATGTATATATGTATATTTAGATATACAGCTATACAGAAATCAGGTTTATTAACTGCGTGTTATTTCTATTTATAGATTAAGGTTGCACATATCGATAGTATCACTAGTTTTCACTTAATAATTGTCGGTTTATTTTTTGGTCTCAGTTACAACTACTTCCTGACGAACTTTATGGCCTCGGAAACTTGCTTGAATTTTAGTTGCTGCTTTGTGTAAATCTGGATCGGTCAAATCGATGCCTTCTAATTCGTTAGCTGCATCATCCATCTGTGAAAAATCATTTAATTTTACTTTTTTTCTATGGAAGTATTTTGAAATAAGACGCAACGTTTTGTCGCTTGATATCTAGGAAGTTTCGTGGAAGGATAGTGCACAGTAAACAGATAGAATTATATTAGATGCGTTTAGTTCGCTTTATTTAGAAAGACTGACTAATAGGTAGTATTATAAGATTAAATAAAGTTTGATTACAGGTATGTGTATATGTATGTGTGTGTAGGTGTAATATGTGTATGTGAATAAATCTTAATAACTATATTCGTATAAGTAAACAGTAGCATAAAGAATGTTTTCCATTTAAATTTCAACATTCCCACTAAAAACTATTCTTATAAAATTTCTAATAAATACTTAATTTCATCATCCTTTTAAAACCATAATCTTAAATTGCTAAAGGGATTTAGTATAGAAATATATTGTTTAGATATACTTCGTGCGATTTGTTGGGCTTGTGGTTTTGAGACTATTAATTACAGTTGGATTATCCTCATACAGAATTATTGCCGACTCTTTTGCTACGTCGAAGAATGCTAATAACCATTTGATCCCACAGCTTCACGAGCTGTTTCACATAATGCTTCACGTGTTCAGTTCAGCTTCAGTGGTTGAAAGTGCTACGGTCGTCTGCTTTATACATCTCCAACTCATCGCTCCACCAAACAGTTGGAAAATGTACCTTGTATTTAACTTGCGATCCTCTCTGCACTCAGCCTAATTAGCATCAGTATAGCTGGTAAGCTTGTAACGGGTAATTTTTGAGTGTTTCTTGGTAACTCAAATATTAAACATTAATTGTTTTAAACAAGCGATATTAACTAACAAAAGAATAGTTTTCGATCTTTTATAATCAAATCTAAATAAAATAATAATATTTTTACAAGTTTTTAGTGAATAATACTCTCAATATCGTAAATTATCATTATTAATAATTAGAATAATAATACTGCACTCGTAAACAACAACTTAAATAAAGAAAAACGGGTTATTTACAATGTTAAATAATAATTTCTCGAGAAAATACGCCCGTCGAAGTATCAGGCGAACATGAATGACGAAGAGTAGGTAACTGCCGTTGTTTCCCTCCTCGTTCCTTCTTCCGCGCGCTACTCCTCAGCTGTCCTGTACTAGCCATCGGCCCTCTCTCTCCGATTCAGTCCCTCTTCCCTACTCTAGACCCTTTTTCCGATATCCGGGTCATAAGCTTATAATTTTCTGGCTGACTATCATTCATTTTTAATTCATAATTTATTGTATTTTTCAGTTATCTATAGACCTGTTTCAGCTCCAGTCAATCAATTTCCTTGGTTTTGTTGATATGTTGACGCAGAATGGAAACGGCTACAGAGGTATCGGGTCTCGTATTAACAGAGATATACAATAAGGCTACTATTAATTTTTGATAATAATCGATCTTGATTGGTCTTGACTCATTACGTAGTTTTTCGTACCCTACATCCAATGGGAATGCTGAACCCTTTGCGCTGTTAGCTTAGATCTTTCCAAGATTTTTTGGATGTACTGACTTTATCTGATGTTACATCACCTGGTTTAAATATTTATTCAACGTTCAGTGTTCTGACCATTGTTTGAAGTAATGGAATATTGTCTTCGGGTGTGCTTGTATCGACTGAAGCAAATTCTTGATTGATAATAAAATTATTTTTGTTATTATTATCGAGGTCAAATGGCACCTCTGTTTTTTTTGCTTCTTTCATTTTCTATGAATTTTACATCACGGCTTATAATGATGTTTCCAGTTGCTTGATCCAAAAGACGATAGACTTTAGACTCTTTTGAATAATCCATCATGAGACATTTTTATGTTTTTAAATCCAATTTCTTTCGTTTCTGCTTTGGTACGAGCACGAAAGCACGACATCCAAATACTTTCAGGTGGCTTTGGTCAGGTCACTTATTGAACCATAGCTGATAAGGTGTAGCATTTTTAATTTCCCGCTAAGAAAATCAAAGATTTTCCAGAATCGGGAAGTTATTGTTTTCACCCCGTTTTGCCGAAATCGAGTTTTCCTCAGATCTCGACGTTTTAAGGTCTCAGGAAGCTTCTACTGCCTGACTACTCCCGCGATGTTGTCTGTGTGTGTGTGTGTGTGTGTGTGTGTGTGTGTGTGTGTGGTGTGTGTGTGTGTGTGTGACCACTTATAACTTTTGAACGGCTTGACCGAATCGAACGAAACTAGTGGCGTTCCAAAGAGCATCATCAAACTTAGATTTCCTAAAAATTTGAATCGATTCGGACCGGTAGATTTGGAGAAAACTCAAAAAAAACTACGAAAAATTTCGTTTTTAGATGTAGTTTTTTTGGAATAACTTTTAAACGGCTGTATCGATCGATTTTAAAAACTAATCAGCTTTTAACCTTGTAAAACCACGTCGATTGCCGCTAATACGGTCAAAATTGGTTGATTCGTTTGAGAGATATCGTGAACGATAGAAAATCGAAAAAAGTGTTTTTTTCGGAATAACTCCAAAATTTCTCGTTCGATCAATTCAACCTTAAAGATTCTTTATGGTGCTTAAAAAACTTCATTGAATGCCGCCAATCGCGTGAAAATCGGTTCATCCATTCAAAAGTTATTGCAGTTTGAAATTTCAAAAAATAATGTTTCAATAAACTTTCATCAAACTTTTGAGCTCGGAGTGCTTATAAGCATAGAACAGCTATCTTTTTGAGCTCGAAGAGCTCAAAATGACACGAGAATTCTATTTTTGAGCTCGAAGAGCTCAAAAAATGAATATTTGCAATTTTGAGCGTTTAAGTATGAAATTCGCGGGAAGTTGCAGGGATGGCCTTTAGGGTCAGTCGTTTTCCAAATTTTTTTACCGTAGACTCCGGTAAATTTTACTCACACAACTGTAAAGTATTTCTGTTACTAGTAAATAGTACAGCAGCATCTTAGCGTCCCACGATCACAATACAGTCCGGTAATTTTTCTCGTTAATTTAAGAGTAAATTTCAAAGAAAATTTCTCTCCGTGTATGAAAAATATATCAAAATGCATGTGGATACTCAAATAAAAATGCTTAATGAGTGTAACATCGGGATGAGCTTATATCTTTAAAAACGTCAATATTTAAGAAAGTACAGTGCAATTTAACGAAAGTCATTTTTTAATAAAGCAAAATTTTCGTTTTTTTATAGTTCACAAGTCACAGTAGTCACATAGTGATATATATTAGATAGAAATAAGGCTGCAGCACTCGACATTTAAAAAAAAAAAAAAGTGTTTCATATTAGTTGCTTAAATGGTAATAATAATTACTATCATGATTGTAGAGTTTATAATCAACATGATTTTAGCGGTTAACATATATGATGATTAAGTTTACGATCTTTAAGTTACCAGCCAGATAGTAATAATTATCATTCAGATGGTAAATGTAACTATCTGGGTGTTTCAGTTAACAATTTGGATAGTTTTCGCAATCATTCGTACTAAGAAGCTTGTTTTACAATACTCGGATAGTTGTATTTATTATTAAATTTTCTCCGTGTAGCTTCAGAAAGCTACAAATTCGGTAATAATCTTTTGTTTGTCATGTAAAGATCATCTCAATACGGATTTTAATAAATTCTACTTCCGATTCGATGGAATGTGGAACCTGTGCAAGTCAAAATAATACTCGAATGAATTTTAAGTCTAGATCTAAAACTACAATTCTATAAAGTGCCCAGCGGAACGGGCAGGTAACGGCTAGTTTATATATATATATATATATATATCCGATGAAAAAAGATTTTGTCTAATCATATATAATCATACATAATTGTCTATATATGATCAGATCCAAAAATTGGCCAGGTCTAATTATATATAATCATGTATAACTATGTATAATAATATATAACAATATTTAATTATATATTTTTACTTCTAATTAATTATTTGGTTACTTTTATGGATGTAGTACTTGATATGGTCGTACGCGGGAAAGTAGTGGGAAAGTAGCGGGAAAGTAGTGGGAAAGTAGTGGCGCTGCAAGCGGTGTATCGTGATTATCACGATACGTATAGTCCTTAACACTATACGTTTTGAGGTAATCACAATACGTATAGTGATAGAATACAAACGTTTGTTAACAGTCGCTATACATATGATTGTGATAATGACGATACAAAGTTTCGTGTTTATCACGATGTTTTTTTCTCCGTGTAGTCTTAAATTATTTATTTTACTGAATCTCATTATTACATTAGATTTATTTGAATAATAAAGTAAATAATGATTTGACTGTTAAGCAGTAGCAGAGCAGTAAGTAGCAGAGCAGACCTAAACATTCCATAGGAAATGTAACAAATTTTTTATTTCAGAATGATTTAAACGTAATGGTAAACATCATTTTGCACTTTTTTTGAAGACCAAAAAAAATTTTTTTTTTTCAAAGAAAAAATTTTGATAACATCTGATTACGCAAGTCTGATCAGATCCAATTATATATAGACCTATATATTATCAGATCTGATCACATATAGACTTATATATGATTATATATTGAGTTATAACAGCCAGATATGATCATATCTAGTTATTGTATAGACTCATATATAATCAGATCTGATGATATATAGACTTATATATAATTATATATTGGGTTACAACAGCCAGGTATGATTATATCTAATCTATATATATATATAGGAGATCCCGTTTTTGAACTCACTGATCACGATATCTCTGAATCTATAAGGCCTAGAGACTTGAAACTTGGTAGGAATGTTCCTTTCGCCGCGTAGAGGTCAGCTAAGAACGGATTTTACGAAATTCCACCCACGAGGGGGGTTGCGGGGGCGTTAACAATGGAAAATTCCCATTTTTAACCTATAGCTGCTATCGACTTCAAATTTGGTAGGAATCTCCTATATGTGATGTAGAAATGATCTAAGAGCGGATTTTATGACAATCTACTCCAATATGGATTGCGGGGGTGGACGTCAACAATAAAAATTAAAAATTTTTGACTTCTAGCTCCTACAGACTTTTAATTTTGTATGAATTTTGTGTAAGTAATGTAAAAATAATTTATGAACGAATTCTACGATATCCCACTCCACAGAGGAATGCGGGGGTGGATCTTAACAATGAAAATTTTATATTTTTAGCTGTAGCTTCTAAAGGCTAAGAATTTGGTAAGAATCTGTTCTATGGGTTGTAGAAATGATCTAAGATCGTATTTTATGACAATCTACTCCCAATATGGATTGCGGGGGTGGACGTTAACAATGAAAATTAAAAATTTTCGACTTCTAGCTACTACAGACTCCTAATTTTGTATGAATTTTGTGTAAGTGATGTAAAAATAATTTATGAACGAATTTTACGATATCCCTTCCGACAGGGGGTTGCGGGGGTGGGTGTTAACAATTGAATTTTTAAATTTCCGAGCTGTAGCTCCTATAAGCTCAAAATTTGAAAAGAATCTGCTATATACGATAAGCTGAAACTAAGGAAACGACCCAACGTCTACGAAAGTATTTACTACCGTTATAGATTGAAATATAGATTAACTATTAAGTTGGAATACTAAAATAAAATAATAAATTATAAAATTAGTGAAAGAAAAGTAGATTTAAGCGAAAGATGTATCAGAGTTTGTTAGACAAGCTGTACATCTGGCGCCAATAAATCTATATATATATATATATAAGAGATTTCCACCTATATATTGACTCATCACGATGTTATATCCGGCGTCGCCTCATATAACACTCAGGGTCTCTGCCTCACGACGAAAAGTGCACCGCTTGCACTTTGAAGGACAATCGCACGGACAACACCTCGATCACGCCTTGAACACACCGTGCCCACGTTCTGTCAAACTAGCAATTTTAGACCAATAACAAAATTCAATTCCCTCCAAAAGTCGCGACCCGTCCTCAAAAACCCTAAGCACCACGGGACGCGCGTTCAATCTTTTATCAAAGAATACGAGGGAAGGTTCCTCGTAGAACCCGTGTGTGTCCTTGTACCGCGTTACGTACGAGGCAGTATAAAGCACTAGGTCGCTTATACAGATTTCTAAATTCATTGTTGTCCTATTTTATTCTTTAACTTATATCTTCTACGAACCGCGCCAGTGTGCTCTTCGAGCAGGATCGAGGGTCCCGTTGTCCGTAGTGATATCTTTCTCTAAATTCTAACTTTTGATCTATTAATTAATTAAAGGCGGATCTAAGTATCCGCCTGAGTCGTCACTCTGTTCACGAACTCATAATAAAACATTCTAAATCATAAAATTTAGTATAGTAGTTATTAAGTGAAATATTGTGCATTGAGTGCGTCTCGCCCGTAGGGCTAAATATCGAAAAACAGTAAAACTCCGAATATCGTGGAATCCATCATTTCTAAGATTAGTTCCTGAACCTCTTTCATTACATCGATCTCAACCACGGGGGAAGGAAGAGAAACCAGTCCAGGATCTACCGATCGGCAATTCAAAAATTCCAACTAACAATAAAATTCATAAGGAACGACGGTAAGTTCAGTTTTGTTATCGACTTCTCTCTGAATTCGCCATTAGGAACCCTGGTTACCAGGAGGCGTTCGAAATCCACATAAAAAAAAATAAGACTCTTGTAGTTACCTACAAGAGAAAATCTATCACAAAGCATGTCCGAGCCTCCTCAAGGCCCACTCTACCAATTAAATTTAACTATAATTAATTCGGACATAACAGATTAGATTTTTGGTTGCAGCGGGTGGGATACGAACGCATCCTTTCGGCTTCACAAAACGGAAGTTCTAATAAAAATTTTCAAATTCTTTAACTTTTCAAAATTTGGCAAAAATTTGTCACTCAAAAATTTAGAACGGAAATTCTTTTCCCTTATGAACTGATCGATCCTTTAAATACCGTCTTTATTTCAAATTTCCTTCAATTTAGGGCGTTGGCTCATAAAGTTTTAAAAATTTTTTTTATTTATTCCGAGTAAATATCGTTTCATTATTCTATCGTTAAATTCTTGCAAAAAAAAAAAAAAAAAATTTTTTTTTATTTGCTTTCGAAATATTATTAGACTAGGGCGTCGGCCCTCAACAAAAAAAAAGAGAAAGTTTATTTTTATTTGCTCTAAAACATTATTTTATTCATTCCTTCAATATCATTTTATTATTTNAGCATGGACAGTACCTAGAAAAAAAATTCAAAATAATCAACATTTTGGAAACAATTATGGAAATTGAATGAAAATTATTTTTAATTGTCAATATCTAATTTACTTACGACCAAAAAAGCTTTTAAAAGTATTTAGGTCCGATTTATTTTTTTTTGTGATTTGACGAGCGCAATTTTCCCTGTTGGGAACTAACATATTAATAGAGCATTTGTCACAAAGAATTGTTAGGATGGAGTTAAGTCCAAACACGTTTTCGTTGATAACATTTTCTAATGATAGTAATCCTTGACAATTTTTGCATTTTAAATTTTTTGCAAGTGTCGACCAACTCAACAATGCGTCTACCAGGACAAATTTCATCAAACTTTGCTGTGAGGATTTACTATTTTATCACGTTCTTCTTTTCTCGTTTCAATATTAATCACTTTCTTTATATTATTATCTAACACTTTTTTTTTTTGCAAATTTACCTTTATGACGTAAATAATCTGACATTTCGATATTTATATAATAATTAATAACGCGTTGTATACTCTGAAATTTTTATTTGGTTATGTCTTACGACTATATAATAATAATAAATACTAAACGCGAGAAAGATGCGCAGTAACAATCAACGTTGTTGCCACGATCATTTCTAGAGTGTTATGTATGTATGTGTATATACACGTATATAATATTATTTAGATGTGTGTCTGAACAGTACGACTGTATTTTGACAAAAGTTTTTTAATAGGCCATTGTCGGCTTACGCCTCAGCTACATTATGCTTATAAGTCGCTGAGCTATACACCTTTTGAACGTCGATATCTCGCATCAACTACCTTAACAATTTTTGTTTGTTTATTTAAAATTTGTTGGTCATTTTATTTATTTGTTAAAAACTATATTTCCTTTTCCCAATCTTACTCGAACTCGTGAAGTGCCGACTATAGCACGAATAATAATATATATTGATGATCCGACATTCGCGAAGCGGTTTTAAATTTCAAATCCGAAAAGCTTACTCAGACTTCTTCAACGGTCAAATTTATCACCGTCCCTTAATAGAATCACGTTATTGGGAAGATCCTACCTTCGTTAACCCGTCCTCTTCAGTCATAAGGAAAAGGAAATTCACAACTGAGAGTGAACAGGAAAATTGTATTAAAACACCGTTAAACGGGCCTCCTTCAACGAGTAAAGAGAGAGGACCGGTTCCAAAGCCGAACAACGCGATCCCTATTGAAGTATACACCAAAGTCGTTAATTGGATAAATCAGATCCCAGTCATCCAACTAAATTGTCTAGTCGACAAAACACCGTCTAAGAAGCCTAGGATAATAAGTAACATCCCAGCCCCAGCCGGACTATTCAAGTTACCTCCAATCCCCAACTCGAACAAAACCAACAGCAATGGCACCTCCAAATCCAGAACAACTAGCAGCAGCAGCAGAGCGGGCCAGAATCGAAGCGGACAGGATCCGCAGAGAACAGGAGCAAGCCCACAATGAAGATAATCAGCATGGAGTCAAACTATTCGATCTCACTCGGACTGAACCTGATAAAGATTATTACAAAATCACCAAAGAGATGGAAGAGGCTCTTCCCACGTTCACCGGAGACGGAGATGTCAGCTACGAAGAATTCGACAACCGTCTAAAAGATTGGCTACATATGATGCCCGAAAACAATCAACAGCCCTTTATCGGACGCATTCTCCGGAAGCTGAGGGGTCGTGCAAGAAACGTCGTCGAAGATATGGAAATCCGAACCGTACAAGAACTCGTCAACGTTCTAAGAAGCCACTTTCGGAGATCCGCTTCGAATAAACTTAGCAAAATTAACTTCAGCCCAGAGGGGAAAATTCGAAGCAGTCGAGAGTTTTTACTACCGATTAAGATCTATGCTTCGTAAAATACAGAATGCAGTCCCAGACACCGATCGTGTAGCAATTACAAATCAAGCCCATCGTCTGGCGGTCGATCTATTTTTCGAATCTCTACCAGATTATTTGAAATGCCTCGCCTCGACTCAACAACACGCAACATTGACCGCGCTGTACGAGTCAATCCAAGAACAAATACTGAAATACGATAACAACATGAGGATCCAGAACCCGAAACCTTCTCAAAGAGAATTCCCGCAAGATCAGAACGGAAATCACTATCCTCGCAACAACGGTCCACGAGGATACTTCCAAAATAATCAACAAGGGCCCCCAGCCCATGGACACCCGTGGTCCAAACCGGAAACTGATCTCTATGTGAATCCGAAACCGGTCGCTTTCGCCTACAACACCTCAGGCATATCAAATTTCGGCACCAAAGAAGCACACTACTACGAAGACTATCCAGTTGCCATCCAAGACTGGTATGGACTACCACCTTGCGGAAACAGCGAATGCGAACACTCAGATTGCGAAGATCCACAAGCGTTAGTATATTCTGTGAACAATAATCGTCCTCACAACAACAATTACACCCAGAGAAATTCCCAATATCGAACTCCATATCAAAATCCAAATTTCCTTGGAAATTATAATCCCTCCTACAAACCCTACAACTCCCGTGCACCCTACAACCCTCGGTATAATCCTCAATACTCCCCTCAAACTAATCCCCAATATCCTCCCCAAAACCCCGAATATTTTCCTAAAAATCAACGTCCCCAATACCAGCAAACAAGAACACACGGAACTGTGCAATCAACACAACCGCAAGGACCACCTCCAGTTACTCCAACAGGGATATACTCCGAGTCATCACCAGTACTGCTAGAAAGACATATTAAAAGCTCCGAGATCTGCGACTGCCCCGGCTGCCCTAAAAGAAACCTCAAGAAAGAAGAAGATCCTTTAGAGCCTTCTTTAAACTTGGTGGGCGCTCGCCAGACCGAGGTAAAGACGAGCCAGCCCCTACTACCTCGACAAATGACGGCAGCCATGTACCGTCAATACAACCAGTAAACGGAATCGCCCTAGTCACCGGCCGAGGACCAGTAATCACAGTTAAAAATCCAAAATTTCTCAACTCCAACTGCGAAATACTGATTGATTCCGGAGCAAACTACAATTTCATCAGCATCGAAGCCTTAGCAGATGACGCCACCTTCGCCTGCGAAAATCTCGGACAAGTGGGGGGGATTGGAACAAACAAACAACCGATCATCGGCCTCGTCACACTCACCCTGTTCGACAAGGCCATCCCGTTCCGGATAGTACCTCGCAGACTAGGAGGCTATCTAGCCATCCTCGGTAGCGAATTTCTCGCCAAAGAACAAGCCAACATCTCCTTTTATTGGCACACAATGGTCTTGAGAAGCCAGCCAGTTCGGCCGATCCCATTCATCATCAAGCGAGGATCCTGCGAATCTCAAATACTCGCGGTAGGCGGTGGCCCCAAGATCGAATTAGCATGTCCGCTTCTACTCGGAAAATATCAACGCTTCATCATAGACACAGGAGGAGACGTCACAATCATCAATAAATCAGCTCTTCAGCCTGGAACTTACATAAACCCGAATAACCGATTAATCGCACGGGGAATCAGCGGCGAAGCAGTACAAACGCTCGGTACAGTCGAGTTAAAAATTTTCGGCCTACCAGTTCAATGCCAAGTAAGCCGAGAAGACCTACCGGTCCCTGGAGTGGGGATACTCGGAAACGACTGGTTAGAACATGAAAAAGCCGAGATCTCATATTACGAACAAACTCTCACCGTCATGGCTCGACCTCTAGAACCCATTCCTTTTAGCCTGGACATCTTCGAACCGTCTATCTTTACCGTACCTCCTAGAACAAAAATGTTCGCTCCAGTTCCCATCAAAAATCCAGAACTGACCCAAGGATATTTGCCTCGAATAGACCTTCCAATAGGCCTATTCATGGGCGAAGCTTTAGTAACTGTAGACGGAGGAATGGCCACCTGTATGGTGATTAATACAACTGACGAGCCCGTCACGATCGAACTAGACCCCCAAACCCTCGAAGAATATGAATTCCACATTGAAGAGCCACTCAACAGTTCCAGTGACTCTTCAGACGACGGTCCAGCAAAGATCAAGACCATCGAACAACGGGCAACGAAAATTTTAAACAAATTTCCACTACAACATCTAGATATAGAACAACGTCAACAAATCACCAACATTGTCCAAGACTTCACCGACATCTTTCACCTACCTGGTGACAAATTAGGATGTTCGAATCGAGCTACCTGTAAGATTCCGACTACAACTGATAAACCAATCAACGTGAAACAATATCGTTTCCCTAAACAACACCAGGACGAAATTCAACGGCAAGTTGACAGCTTGATGGAACAGGGAATTATACGGAACTCTAAATCTCCATACAACTCCCCGGTATGGGTCGTCCCAAAGAAAGCAGACCCTAAAACAGGAGTCAAGAAATGGAGAATGGTAATCGACTTCAGAGATCTAAATAAAATTTCCATAGGAGACGCCTATCCATTACCTTCTATAGTCGGTATTCTAGATCAACTAGGAGACGCTCTCTACTTCAGCGTCTTCGATCTTGCCAGTGGGTTTCATCAAATAGAAATGGACCCCGAAGACGCCCACAAAACTGCATTCTCCACTCCATTCGGACACTTCGAGTACGCTAGAATGCCCTTTGGACTAGAAGGAGCTCCAGCCACGTTCCAAAGGATGATGAATTCAACCTTGAGCTTTTTACCATGGATATTAATTTATTTAGACGATATCATCCTCTACGCCCGTTCTCTAGAAGAACACGGAGTCCGTCTCCGACGATTATTTCAAGTACTCCGAGATGCAGGGCTCACACTCCAACCAGACAAATGTAAATTTTTGTGCTCAGAAGTTGACTATCTCGGACATGTCATCTCTCGAGACGGAGTGAAACCTGATCCTAAGAAAATTCAAGCAATCCGTGACGCTCCGAATCCACGTAATCAACGAGAGATGAGAAAATTCCTCGGCCTGGCAAACTACTATCGTCGATTCATCAATAATTACGCTCTTCGAGCTAAACCGTTAACCGATTTAACTCGAAAAACGAAACCTTTTAAGTGGTCCGAAAAGGCCGAAAGGGCCATTCAAGACATCAAGAACGCCTTATGCGAAAATTCAACCCTTTCATTCCCAGATCTCGACAAGCCTTTCATCTTAGCGGTCAGTTCTTCGGAAGAAGGCATAGCGGGTATCCTGAGCCAAGAATTAGACTCCACTGACTCAGCTAAAAATTTAGATAAAAATGGAAAAATCGTAGCTTGCACATCCAGAGTCTTACGTGACGCAGAACTACGCTATACTCCGGACGAAAAAGAATGTCTCGCCGTTGTGTATACAATCCAACACTTCCGGCCTTATTTATACGGTAAAAGGTTCACCGTTCAAACAAAAAGAGCCTGCGTAGCCTGGCTACGAGACACGCACGATCTCACAGACAGACAACGGAAATGGCGATCAAAAATCAACGAATTTCACTTCAAGGTCGCTACCCGGACCAACGTCGGAGATCAGTACGCGGATGCACTCTCATACAACCCTACAGGACGTCCAGAAGAAAAACAAGAGGTCCAGGAAAAAGAGAGCACGCCTAACGAGCCCTCTGGAATCACCGGCCAAGAAAACATACCAGAAGCCGTCTTGTTACCGGCAACAGGAGTTGAGAAAATCACAGCAGATCCTCCAAAACGTCGCCCTGGACGACCTTTAGGATCAAAAAATCGGCCAGTTCTCAAGAGCACTCCAGAGATTCGACAAACGATTGCCTCTCGATTACGGTCTGAACTACGCAGAGGATCTCATAAAAATCCCATTAGCTACATAGAACCCGTCACCTCCAGCAACGACGAAGAAGCTCAAGGGTTGGCTAAACATCACGTTGGAGATGACGATGTGTTCCAAACTCCAGAGCCTAGAGGGGGGGGAAGCTAACCCATCTCTACCAGCTAGAGATTCAATTAGGGAACTAACTCCCCCGGCCTATTTTGACTCCGGCGACGATGGAGATGAAGAAGAAGAAGAGACCCCCGTAGCTCCACAACAGACAGAATCATCTAGGGAAATCACTGAATCATCAACTGAAAATACTCCCAACGTCCAAAAAACCATAAGAACATTTGAAGAGTTATCAGATGATCAAAACCTCACACCATCCCGTCCTCCCTTATCACCAACAATCCCCAAAGGAAACCCCCGTTGGTGGCGTCCCTTACAGGCACCGAGTCCCGATGTGATAAAGGAAGTGAAAAGGTCCATCGAAGCTTCCCGACAAACAGAAGCATTAGAAAAAACCTTCAACGAAGAAGAAGAGCCTGGAGAAACCAGTGAAGAAGCCGAAATAACCATAAATGAGTTTATCTCCGAAGAAGCTAACGAGGACCGAGATAGTACCAGTGCCATCAGCGAGCCAGACGATACGGTGGTCTTAGCTCAACCTACAACAGAAAACCCAGAGAGTAATCAAGAAAAATCTCCTACCGATGACCTATCACCTAGATCTGACATCACTGATACCACTATCCACTTAGCCCCCGAAACACCAACTTTAATTCGTACAATGATAGAAAATTTTGAATCCCAGGGAATCAAGTGGGATCCAGAGTCAAGATCAATAATCGACACAAGCGTCCACCAAGGGTCAACCCCGTATAGACCTATACCAGATCACTCTGTCATCACTCAGATGAGGACCAGACTATCAGAACTACCTACAATAAATACCACAGACTCACCTGGCGCAAGCTCCAGCCGATTCCTAGACTTCAGATCTCCTGTAGCAACTACTTCTACAGCGCCCGAGAACACCGAAAAATCGAAAAAGAGAGTCTCGTTCCTGGAACCTATTCCTCAAACTCCGGACATAACAAATAGTCCACCTATGTCTCCAGAGTTACCGAACGAGGAAGAAGACACAACCCCTCGAGAAACATCCGTCACCTCTACTGCTCAACAAAATCCAGAAATAACAACTCCACCGGCAAACAATAACTCTCCCACGCCAATAAGACCTCACGGTCCCGAAAGAAAAGCAGCAATCACCATAGAACCACTAGAAACATCCTCCGATGAGGAAATAGTCCCAAATAATAACCAGCCTCTAAACAAAAACCTAGAGGGGGGGATGGAAAAATCAATAAACCCGGAAGTACTAGTCTCAGATAGACCCGATGAACTAAGAGTAGTGGAACTATTAAATAGCCGAGATGGACTCACCTACGCTCGAGATAACATCGCTCACTTCATCACTACAGACTGCGAACTAGCCACTCCAACAGCAAAGCTACTCCGTGACCTCAAATTCATCGATGTTGACGACCTGAAACAGGCCAAGCCACGTAAAGGAGACGTCCTGGTGACAAAAATTGGCAAATATCGGGTTTTCTCTATCTTTGTCGGAGAATATCATCGGACTAAAATATCCAATGAAGATTTGATAAACGGCCTTCAAAGCTTTCGTCTCGCATTAGAACGTTACGAAATTCACTCCCTAAGAATGGCCCAAAAGGGAGATGGATTCGGTTCCATAAATATACAACAACACCTGCTGAGAGAGCTACGAGATTGCCCGGTACAAATAACACTCTGTGACGGAGAAATTTCTGTACCAGCCGAAGAACTGCGGCCCGAAATTATCAAAGAAAAACACGCCAGCCTAATTGGAGGACATAAAGGAGTCCTCAAGACTTACTGGAGAATAAGAGAAAATTTCTACTGGCCAGGAATGAAAGAACAAATTTATCAATACATCCTGAGATGCGACACGTGTCAACAAAAGAAACTATCCAGAATAAAAACTAAACAACCTATGGTAATTACCGATACACCGTCCGACGCTTTCGAAAAAATCTCAATCGACACCGTAGGGCCACTACCTATGACCACAAAAGGCAACGTACATATCCTCACTATACAGGATAATTTTACAAAACATTGCGCTGCTATAGCAATACCGGATATCAGGACCCAAACGATCGCAGAAGCCCTGATCAATCAATATATTTGCCTATACGGTTGTCCGAGAACGATCTTGTCGGATAGAGGAACATCATTCACCTCAAAACTTTTAACAAAAATGTCAGAAATATTAAAAATAAGAAGAGTAACAACTTCGGGATACTATCCCCAAGCCAACGGATCACTGGAGAGAAGCCATCAAACTCTTGTCGAATATCTCAGAGTGTTTGTCGAATCCTTCTCAGACTGGGATGAATACTTACCTATGGCCATGTTTAACTATAACACCTCAGTCCATAGTGGGACAAAATTCACGCCTCACGAGTTAGTTTTCGGTAAAAAGGCTCGCGCTCCAACCGAGTTTCCCGATTATGAAAAAATCGAAACATATCCCGACTATCTGATTGACCTAATGAATCGATTAAGTCACACTCGGAGTGTCGCTCGCGATTCACTTGTCGAATCAAAATTAAGATCTAAAGAAAGATTCGATAAAAATTTACACCCAATAGATTTTCAA
The DNA here is from genome assembly GCA_018835575.1 of Cotesia chilonis. Lineage (NCBI taxonomy): Eukaryota > Metazoa > Arthropoda > Insecta > Hymenoptera > Braconidae > Cotesia > Cotesia chilonis. Next base: position 98,241 of record RJVT01000168.1, read on the forward strand.
GTAGGAGATTTCGCCTACAATTTGAACGAAACTCGAAAAAATAAACTCGATACCTACTATAAAGGTCCTTTTGAGATCGTAGAGATTACCGATAAGGGCTGTCTGATATTAGAACTTCCCAATGGAAAACGCATAATCAAACATCCAAGTAAACTGAAAAGAGCTATTGAATAAATAAAACTCCTGTTACAGACGATCACATTCCACGCCGAGTAACACGATACACAAAAAAAAAGTTTAAATATAATAAAACATGCGGCTACTGCAAGTCAACATATGCTGCCTACTCATCATCTTTGTGGAATCAGGTCAAGACGCTTTAATAATCCAACCGGCTTCATCCAATCCAGGAATCCTATATGAAAAATACAAAACTATCCATCTGATAGAACGAAAATGGAAAATAATCTCTACCATAGACGTCGGAACCATCATCAATATATCCCCTTGGCAAGAGATAACGACACACGGTGATAAAGAAAGCCGCAAAACCTGTCTGTCATACTTCTCTCCCCCGGAGTGCGCATTCCTGGGAAAAGAAGCTATATTAAAGGACCTAGAAAGAGACAGAGAAGATATAATCAATCGATTAAAACAAAATCTAAAACAGGCAAACGGTACCACCCCAATTAAAACCCGCGACCGACGCACGCCCTGGTTTGGATTCGTAGGATCCATAGCTCGAAAAGCCTTCGGACTTATGGATTACGACGACCACGAACACATTTCTCAAGAAATAGATAAATTATACAACGACCAAAAAGAGATAACAACACTCATAAACAACTCAACGCATATAATAAAATCAGAAATAAACAAAATCATCTCCGATCAAAACAATACTAAGGCCAGAGTCACTCTGCTCTCCAACACCATCAATCACTACGCGACCAAGGTCGGGAGCGAAATCGAGAAAATGAAGCTACGTCTACATTTTATGCAAAGAGCCGACGAAAGAGTACAAAGAATAACGAGTCTACTACGCTACCTCAAAGAAGCTGAGTCGGCGATAGAAGACGCCAAAAGAGGAGTCGTCCCAGGAGGAATCCTCTCACCTGACCAACTGAGAAACGCAACAAGAGACATTACAATACGTTTTCCCAACCTAAATCCACCCCAACCAGTGGACCACGTAAATCTCCAAATCCTATCCAACATTGCAAAGGTGAACACGGGAAGAATAGATAATAAATTTGTGATTATAATCACCCTACCATTGTTCAACCAAATCACATTCCAACTGTATCAGATAAGACCTATACCTGTCCCTCAAACAATCGGAGGAGCCATGAGAAGCTTACTGATCCGACCAAGCAAAGATTATCTCGCAATAGACGCCTTCCAAAATCAATACTTCTTAGCGGACTCGGAAACCATCAAAAATTGCAAAACAATTTCGACAGACTTAGCCTGTGAAATTAACGTCCCCCTCAAAGCAGTAAAGGACAACACAGAGTGTGAACTACAGCTTTACCTAAATCCAAACAACGTAATCACGAAACAATGCGATGTCCGAATATTGCCTAAATGTTCAACGCAACTAATAAAATTACACCAATCGAATTACTGGGCCTACTCCACCTGTAATCCAGAAAACTTTATAACAACATGCGACTCAAAAATACGCATTGAACATCAGATCCATGGCTCGGGTACCTTCACCTTGTCCCCCGGCTGCGTCCTAACAAATAATCATCTCATAATCAAAGGGACCGAAGAAGAAACAGACACAATCGGTATCTTCGCCTTCCCCACCATAAACTTAACCCATCTGGTAACTAACCTCACCGAAAAACCTAGGCCACCTCATCTGCTGACAAACATCGCCGAAGAACCAGTAGGGGAAAACACCCTACTCTCACCATGGGGCGACAGCCTCGAAGGTAACGAGAATAGACTCACGAGAATTGGACTCCACCACCAAGAAGAGTCAAAGCATCGGTACCTCACAGCCGCAAACACAGGCGCGGTGCTTTCAATTATAACATTCTTCGCACTTTTCGTAGGATATTATTACTGCGGTTGCTGTTTCGCCTGCCTCAAACCTCTACAAAAATTTAAAATAAGAAAACAAAAACCGGTCCAAGGAAAGATGAACGAAACATTCGAACTCACGGACACAGTTTCTACGTACCCAACTCGACCAAGATCCCCAGGACCAGCAAGACGCCAACAGAATCTACCGGGAGTTCACGGACGACAAAATCTACCACCATCAACGCCATCCCGAACCGGCATTCGACTCGCCGACTACGACTACGACTAAAAAAAAAAAAAAAAAAAAAAAAAAAAAAAAAAAAAAGTAAAAATTACATTTATATCTATATATTCTCCATTTTATATATTTTTTTTTATTACTTCTTATTATTATTTTTATTAAATAAACATTAGAATTAAGCACATACATCTTACCTATATATTTTATCCGCGAGAGAGAAAGAAAAAGGGAGAATCAATAACAATGAAAATTTAAAGCATATTCTTAATTTTTTTATTATTATTATTATTTTTAATTCTGTTTTTAATTTTCTCCTCTCTTCTTTCCCTCTATAATACAAATTTTATGTAATAAAAAGCAATCTGCAATATAGAACGCAGCAAATCGAACATAATATTTCTATTGTTTCAAATTAGTACAAAGTAAGTCATCTGTCGGCGGTTGAATTATTAAAAGATCCAACACATAAATCAATAAGAGCTCTTAATACGCCGCCAGAGGACTAACTTTAAATCGTCGCGCGCAAAACAAGAACTCCATCTGTACGCAATAATCAAACAAAAATTAAAACTGTCGCTACTACTGATAAAGAATAACTCTTCCGACAAAACAACGCGGGAAATTTAAATTAAATATAACCGCTAGACAATCTTTTATTATAAAATAACTTTTTAACTATATACAATAAATTATTTACTACTATACATATGTATCCTTGTAAAGGGCAAAAGCGCACTCAATAAATGAAAAATAAATATTATAATGTTAAAAAAAATAAAACTATTAAATAAGAAGTAAAGTCAAGCGATGACTTCTCGGCGAAAGGAAGACACCCGAATTTTCAAAAGCAGGGATGCCAGGGCACCCCTTCTTTGGGGGGGGATGCTGTTATATCCGGCGTCGCCTCATATAACACTCAGGGTCTCTGCCTCACGACGAAAAGTGCACCGCTTGCACTTTGAAGGACAATCGCACGGACAACACCTCGATCACGCCTTGAACACACCGTGCCCACGTTCTGTCAAACTAGCAATTTTAGACCAATAACAAAATTCAATTCCCCTCCAAAAGTCGCGACCCGAGTCCTCAAAAACCCTAAGCACCACGGGACGCGCGTTCAATCTTTTATCAAAGAATACGAGGGAAGGTATCCTCGTAGAACCCGTGTGTGTCCTTGTACCGCGTTACGTACGAGGCAGTATAAAGCACTAGGTCGCTTATACAGATTTCTAAATTCATTGTTGTCCTATTTGATTCTTTAACTTATATCTTCTACGAACCGCGCCAGTGTGCTCTTCGAGCAGGATCGAGGGTCCCGTTGTCCGTAGTGATATCTTTCTCTAAATTCTAACTTTTGATCTATTAATTAATTAAAGGCGGATCTAAGTATCCGCCTGAGTCGTCACTCTGTTCACGAACTCATAATAAAACATTCTAAATCATAAAATTTAGTTATAAGTGAATAGTTATTAAGTGAAATATTGTGCATTGAGTGCGTCTCGCCCGTAGGGCTAAATATCGAATAAACAGTAAAACTCCGAATATCGTGGAATCCATCATTTCTAAGATTAGTTCCTGAACCTCTTTCATTACATCGATCTCAACCACGGGGGAAGGAAGAGAAACCAGTCCAGGATCTACCGATCGGCAATTCAAAATTCCAACTAACAATAAAATTCATAAGGAACGACGGTAAGTTCAGTTTTGTTATCGACTTCTCTCTGAATTCGCCAATAGGAACCCTGGTTACCAGGAGGCGTTCGAAATCCACATAAAAAAAAAATAAGACTCTTGTAGTTACCTACAAGAGAAAATCTATCACAAAGCATGTCCGAGCCTCCTCAAGGCCCACTCTACCAATTAATTATTTAACTATAATTAATTCAGACATAACAATGATATCTCTGGAACCATAAGGCGCAGAGACTTGAAATTTGGTAGGAATATTCCTTTTACCGAGTAGAGGTCAGCTGAGAACGGATTTTACGAAATTCCACCCACAAGGGGCGTTGCGGGGGCGTTAACAATGGAAAATTCCCGTTTTTAAACTATAGCTCCTATCGACTCCAAATTTTGTACGAATCTCCTATATGTGATGTAGAAATGATCAATGAGCGGATTTTATGATAACTCATCCCAATGAGGATTGCGGGGGTGGGCGTTAACAATGAAAATTTTAAATTTCCGAGCTATAGCTTCTAAAGACTCCAAATTTTGTATGAATTTTCTGTAAGTGATGTAAAAATAATTTATGAACAAATTTTACGATATCCCACCCCACAGGGGGTTGCGGGGGTGGGTGTTAACAATGAAAATTTTAAATTTCCGAGCTGTAGCTCCTATAGACTCTAAATTTAGTAAGAATATTGTATATGTGATGTAGAAATGATCTAAGAGAAAATTTAAAATTTTCATTGTTAACGTCCACCCCCGCAATCCTCATTGGGGATGAGTTATCATAAAATCCGCTCATTGATCATTTCTACATCACATATAGGAGATTCGTACCAAATTTGGAGTCGATAGGAGCTATAGTTTAAAAACGGGAATTTTCCATTGTTAACGCCCCCGCAACGCCCCTTGTGGGTGGAATTTCGTAAAATCCGTTCTCAGCTGACCTCTACTCGGTAAAAGGAATATTCCTACCAAATTTCAAGTCTCTGCGCCTTATGGTTCCAGAGATATCGTGATGAGTCAATATATAGGTGGAAATCTCTTATATATATATATATATATAGATTTATTGGCGCCAGATGTACAGCTTGTCTAACAAACTCTGATACATCTTTCGCTTAAATCTACTTTTCTTTCACTAATTTTATAATTTATTATTTTATTTTAGTATTCCAACTTAATAGTTAATCTATATTTCAATCTATAACGGTAGTAAATACTTTCGTAGACGTTGGGTCGTTTCCTTAGTTTCAGCTTATCGTATATAGCAGATTCTTTTCAAATTTTGAGCTTATAGGAGCTACAGCTCGGAAATTTAAAAATTCAATTGTTAACACCCACCCCCGCAACCCCCTGTCGGAAGGGATATCGTAAAATTCGTTCATAAATTATTTTTACATCACTTACACAAAATTCATACAAAATTAGGAGTCTGTAGTAGCTAGAAGTCGAAAATTTTTAATTTTCATTGTTAACGTCCACCCCCGCAATCCATATTGGGAGTAGATTGTCATAAAATACGATCTTAGATCATTTCTACAACCCATAGAACAGATTCTTACCAAATTCTTAGCCTTTAGAAGCTACAGCTAAAAAATATAAAATTTTCATTGTTAAGATCCACCCCCGCATTCCTCTGTGGAGTGGGATATCGTAGAATTCGTTCATAAATTATTTTTACATTACTTACACAAAATTCATACAAAATTAAAAGTCTGTAGGAGCTAGAAGTCAAAAATTTTTAATTTTTATTGTTGACGTCCACCCCCGCAATCCATATTGGGAGTAGATTGTCATAAAATCCGCTCTTAGATCATTTCTACATCACATATAGGAGATTCCTACCAAATTTGAAGTCGATAGCAGCTATAGGTTAAAAATGGGAATTTTCCATTGTTAACGCCCCCGCAACCCCCCTCGTGGGTGGAATTTCGTAAAATCCGTTCTTAGCTGACCTCTACTCGGCGAAAGGAATAATCCTACCAAATTTCAAGTCGCTACGCCTTATGGTTCCAGAGATATCGTGATGAGTCAATATATAGGTGGAAATCTCTTATATATATATATATATATATATATATATATATATATATATATATATATATATAGATTTAAAAAAATGTTAAATTTAAAAAATTTTTCAATTTACTTAGAGGGAAGTTAAAAACAAACTTACGTATTGAATTGGTTTAAATGGAAATTGGCATTGAGTGGAAATTGAGAACATATATTATCCATAATATGAATGTAATAATTATGATTAACAGCTAATTAGTTCAATGACAGACGAATGGAAGTGGTTATGTTTTTATAAATAGTTTTTCAATTTATTTAACAAAAGAATATTTGTCAGAATCAGCAATTTAAATTGTATAAAATCCTATAAATTAATTTTAGTATTATTGATCATCTAGAAAGTAATCTATTTAAATAATAACGCCCCCGCAAAGCCCTCTATGGGTGGAGTTTCGTAAAATTTGTTAGCTGACCTTTACTCATCTAAAAATTATTCATGATTAGCTGTTCTTTACACAGCAAAAGGAACATTCCTTCCAAATTTCAAGTCTATAGAAGCTGTAGTTTTGAAATATTAATTTTCCATTGTTTACGCCCCCGCAATCCCTTTGGGAGTGGAATTTCGTAAAATTTGTTCTCAGTTGCCCTCAACGTATGAAAAAAGATATATCTACCAAATTTCAGGTTTGCAGGAGCTATAGTTTGAAAATATCAATTTTCCATTGTTTACGCCCCCGCAACACCCCTTATGGGTGGAATTCCGTAAAATCCGTTCTTAGCTGACCTCTACGCGGCGAAAGGAACATTCCTACCAAGTTTCAAGTCTCTAGGCCTTATAGATTCAGAGATATCGTGATCAGTGAGTTCAAAAACGGGATCTCCTATATATATATAGATTAAATGTAATTACATGTTATTGTATATGTATTATTTATAAATATGTGTAATCGTATATGCACTATGCATGATTATATATGATATTTGATAAGAACTTTTTTTATCGGAACCCCGGTTGAAGAAATTTATGTAATTGTTTGTGATTATATATAATTATATATAATTATATGTAAGTATATGGACATTCTTTTACCCGGAATGCTCAACCCGTACGCTTTATTACTCTACTGTAATAAAATGAAGCTTTCTCATAAGATTTTTGAAAAAGTTCAATTTTGTGTTTGTTTATGGTGAAAATTAACATAACTCGATTACATTTAATGGCTCATGTATTAATAGATTAATGATACATTTCGATAATTAAATGCATTATTTTCGATTTTTATCAAAATTCCCCTTAGCTAAATACATCTGACATGATTGGTTCAAATTAAGTCAGATTATGTAAACGGGTGCAATAACGTTTAGATCTGTTTTAATCAAATTAGATTAAGATAAATAAACTTAGTTTTGTCCTGAGCCAATCAAATCCGCTCTAAACATAGCTACTCCATACTTCCGCTATGATCAAATTAAATGTTATCAAGCTTAAAAAAAAAACTGATATCTCTTTTTTCTGAGCAATTTTTTGTCATGGCCCTTTCATGAGTATACTCAAATAGTTAACATGACACTATGCCCAGATCAGAACAATTACCTTAAACATTAATAGTAAGCAGTTTTGAAATTCTTTCATAAAGGGAGAACGATTGTTGGATTCGATCGGTGCAAGAGAGTTAAGTCAGATATTATAAGTTCCGAGCGATGGTTGAAGAATTTGTTTTTGAGTAGATTATTTTTTCAAAGTCATATTTTCAATTAACGTAGACTCAAGAAGAATGACTGACAGTTCCTCGATAAATTTATTAATTCAACGCCTTTCGACAGTTTTTTTTTCTTTTCACTGTTGGATAATAGTGATAATAACAACCTACTCCGATGACTTAACCCGCTCACTCCTATCTACAAGAAAAAAAAAGTAATGACAAATGGAATTGTTTCAAATGAAAAAAAAAAGTTGAAAGCCACGTAAGTTTAAGTTTTCCTACATTATATGATACACGGAAAAAAATTTCTGGGAATTTTTACTATACAACTATTGTAAAGCTGGACGATACTTTCATTACGAGTAATTGTCGAATATTTTAGAAGAAAATTTATTATTTATTCACGAAATTTTACAACTTACTATCGTAATTTCACCAAATAATTATTGTATTACACTCGATTAGAAAAAATACGACATCCTATATATTAAAATTGATGGTTAATTGAAGTTAGCTTAGTATCGAAATAATTCAAAAACATGGACCCTGATTCCTTATTGGTTCAAGATTAGAGTGCGCGCGTACGCGCGCATTTTTAATTCCTTGTTTATATCGTAAATAGAATGGGAATAAAAATTAAGATGTGAAAATATAATTATTCTTGTATTCATTTTTAAAATTTCTAGTGCTGTGTATCTTTCCAATCGAAGTAACAAATTTTTCAATAGTTGAATTGGATCGTCTTTTAATTAGTGTGAGTGTTGGCCGTGCACAATGATAGACTCCGAGCTTATATAATTGCTAAGGACATCAGTAGTAGTTTACCTCGGAAAGCTTAGAGGGAGACTCGGCACGGAAAAAAGTAAACTGTAATAAATAACAGTCGATTTATAATAAGTAATGATCAACTGCTAAAAATTACCACTTCAAACAGTAAAATCATGATTTTACTATTCACATTGTAATATTTACAAATTAAACCTTACAATTTACTCTTTACATGGAAGAAAATACTATTTCAAACAGTAATATTCGCCATCCCGAGTAAAAGAAATTATATATAATTATATATAATATCATATATAATTATATATAGAAAATGGCCTTATATAAATCATATATAACTATATATAATCATATATAATTATATATAACTATATATAACTATATATAGGTTATATATAGAAAATGGCCTTATATATATATAACAACAGCGGTCACCCATCCAACTACTAACCCTGCTCAATGCTGCTTAACTTTGGTAATCTCCGTGTGTCTTGAAGTTTCTGTCTGCTATGCTGCTATCTTAGACAATAATGATTCTATGATCTACTTAATTTATCATATGAGTTTATCTTAAATATAATATGAAAGTTGATTTTATAATATATTTAGATAGTCATAGTTCATAATTTATTTATTTTAATAAATTATTCATAAAATAAATAATGATTTTACTATTAGGTTGTAGTAGAGCAGACCTAAACATTTCATAGGAAATGTAAAAATTTGTATTTCAGAATTATTTAAACGTAATTATAAACACCATTTTGCACTTTTTGTGATTATCAAAAAAAATTTGTTTCAAATAAAAAATTTTGATCACATCTAACTATGCAAGTCTGATCAGATCTAATTATATAAAGACTCATTCATATATAATCAGATCTGATCATATATAGACTTATATACGGATTATGCATGGGGTTATAACAGCCAAGTATGATTATATCCGAGAAAAAATTTTTATATATGTTAATTATATATAGCATACATAATTAGATATAAGACTATGTATAATCTTGCATGGCTGTATATTGCTCCATACCTTGAATAAAAAAAAGTATTGAGACAAAGAAAAAAGTATTGAAAAGTATTGGATTGACTAGAAAATTAATACTTATCAATACTCTTTTCTTTGTATCAATACTTTTTTTTTATCAGGGTATATAGTCATATATAATTATATATGATTATATATGACCTCATATACAGTTCCATATATAATCATGTATGATTATATATAATTATATATGGAACAATATATAATCTTGCTTGGCTGTATATTGCTCCATATATAGTCATATATAATTATATATAATTATATATAGTTATATATAAAGTTTTTTACCCGGGTAAATCTAACAAAATCCGGCCCTGTCAATTTAACATTCCCATATCTGTCATTTCCACAGATTATTTTTTTCCGTGTTAGATAAAAAAAGAGAGTGTTTTATAGTAATCACGAAATAATCACCTGAGTAAAAAAAATTATATAGAATTCTATATGATTCATATATAATTATATATGAATTATATATACATCTACATAATTATATATGAATTATATATACATCTATATAATTATGTATGAATTACATACAGTTTTTTAACTCTGGTTTGCTTTTATATAAGAATATAACTAAGATATAACTGGATAAGACTATTTATGTACTGATAAGGGTATATCAGACTATATGAATCCATATCAACTTCTATCAACCCTGATCAGGGATTTTTTTTTCAAGTTTATCAAAGTATATATAACTTTATAAAGTTATATCAGGCTATATCAGGACCTATTAAGAAATAATGTAAAATTATATATGAGCATATCAAGCTATATCAAGTCTGATATAGACATATCAAATTGATAAGGCTTGATCTGGCCTGATATGGCCAATTTTCATATCACGCCATATCAGGACATATCAAAAATTAAATATGGACATATCAGGTCATATCAGGCCAGATATGAATATATCAAAAATTTTTATATGGCCTTATCAGCTTATATCAAGCCTGATCAGAATATTTTTTCACGGGTATATAGATCCCTCTAACCCGGAATAGATCTACCTAAGAGCCGTGTAGTCCGACTGTAGTCCTTTAACTCCGACTTTAAACCCAGGGGTCCGAACATTCACCTAGAGGTCAGATTTTTAACCCTGAAGTCCGACAATATCAGTCTCTTAATAAAATTCTAATTATTTTTAAATTATTTATGATGATAAAAAAAATTAAAGATTTTTGAAAATTAATTTTACGCATAATTTTGTGCCATACTGCGAAGCTTATTAATGACAATAGATAAGATGCGCAGGTAGTTAATTACATTGTAAACCTTTTTGATGGGGGAAAATTCTAGTTTAGTTTATTTATTTATTAAAAATAAAATTGAATTTATGAACAAAATTTCAATTGCTCCGCAAACATGGACAACAATTGAAAAATCGTAACTCTTCTCGCAATTTTTTTCATTGTAAGAACAAACAACTTTATATCATTCTATATGACACGAACATGAAAAATATATTTTTATTATAAAATACGTCAGTTGTAAAAAACGTAAGAAACCACTAGAAAATAAGGGAGGGGGAGGGGGAATGGGCCCCCTAAAATTTGTAATATCCAAAAATATTTAAGGGCAAAAGGGCGTAAAGAAAATTTTTTTTTGTCAATCAGCTGAAAATCATCAAAGACGTGAAGATCAGTAAAAAAAAATTTTTTGATTTACTTACGCCAAAAGGGCGCATTTCAAAGGTATGTCCTTTTGGCTTTATAAAAATGTTTGTTAAAGCGAAAAGGACGTATAAAGAAAATTATGTTTTTTAATATAAAAAATATGAAAATAATGCAGCATTGAAGAAGCAATATCATAATACTGATGAAAAATGAAAAATTAAACTTAAAAAAGGAGTAAAATGAGGAACGAAACATTTTTTTTTCAATTTTCTTAAAATGATCTAATTTTTTTTCAGTTTTATTTGACTCTATTTGGAACTATCGAAAATTATATACTAATATATAATTAGATATGAGACTATGTATAATCTTGCATGGCTGTATATTGCTCCATACCTTGAATAAAAAAAAGTATTGAGACAAAGAAAAAAGTATTGAAAAGTATTGGATTGACTAGAAAATTAATACTTTTCAATACTCTTTTCTTTGTTTCTCAATACTTTTTTTTTATCAGGGTATATAGTCATTCTCTCCAGAGAATTATATATAATTATATATAGTTATATACAATTATATATAACTATATATACTTCTGTTGAGATATTTATGTATAACTATATATAATTTTATATAATTATATATAGTTATATACAATTATATATAACTATATATAATCAGATATCAATTATATATAAATCATATATAATTATATATGATTATATATAATCTTTTTTACTCGGGATGTAAATGTCTAAAATGTTCAAGTATAATAATTAAGAATTCAGACTTTAATATTTATCATTTCGTACTTAAAAAATGATGTTATGATATGTAAAAAGTATAGAATAAAGTTAGTAAATTTCTAATACAAGCAACGTCAATATTCACAAAGTAAAATCGTAAATTTTAAACGCAATGCTAAAAATCAAACTGTAATTATTGACTTGCTTAGACTGGTAAAATGTATATTTTAAAAGTATAATTTTTACTGTTTGATTGAAATATTAAATTCTCCCAGAGTGAGACCCCCTTCTCTTTCATCTGAGTTCCCCTTCTCTTCATAATATGGACTATATATTGAAATAGCAATTTTTACTGTTTGAAACTGTAATTTTTAAAGATAAAAGAGTCGTTATTTACTATAGTGACAACTACTAATTACTTATTTTGGATATTAAATTATAAATTGTGGCTTTTATACTTTCTACATTAAGTTCTGTAATATTTACATTTTTGCCACCTCGATGTCCGCTTTACTGTTTGAAACTATAAAAACTAACCGGAATCCGAGTGAATATTACAGTTTACTTTTTTCCGTGTGGCTGCCCGATGAAAAAAGTTTTTGTCCAATTATGATTACTAGGGCCAAGACTTTCACAGTTGTTCACATGAGCATTTATATGTTTAACCTCAAATTTGAATAAAGAAAAAAAGCTAACTCTCTGGCCCTAATGATTACCGTATATAGTACCAACTAAGAGTTATAGTTTTGATTCCCGGAAGAAAATTCCGATTTGTTTCTTCAATTACTGTAAATTTATTAATGAGTTTAACCGCCTACCCTCGCTCTCCTTAAAATTTCGTTTAAAGAAACCAACTGTCAATTTTTACAATAGTTGAATTGTAAAATTCATTAATACATCTTGTAAAATTTGCTCTTGGAATATTGGATTTTTTACGTCTTCTGATGGTCTTATTTGTTAAATAAAATTAACAGTAGTAGATCGTAAAAATTATCAAATGGCAAGTATAGTCCACTGTTATTAATTTATTTAGTAAAAATTACAATAGTAAAATAGTAGAAATTCTTTCAATTTTTTTTCCGTGCAGGAACAAAAAGTTGATTTCGTTCGCTTATACTGTGATGAGTAGTGTTTGTTATCGAAAAATTGAAGTCTCGTTGATATAGAGCTGCAGATTTTGAAGTACAAATATGAACAGAGTTGGAAGAAATGAAATTTATTGTGTGAAATCAAAACTGGTTAATTTACGGTAACGTACCTTTTCTTCTATTTTTGACGATACATTTTCTATAGCATCTTCAGTAGCTTTCATGACTGATGCAACAGCTTGTTCTTTTCTAGACATGTGACCGCGAAAAGATGCTTGAATTTTTGTTGCTGCATTACAGAGATCTATAATAAAGTGAAAAATTATCAATGAAAATGATAAATAAGAAAAACATAGTTTAAATGTTTACTTGATAAAGAAAAAAAATTAGTGAAACGGTTGACCCTACAGGATATCTCTGCAACCTCCCGCTAATTTATAATTCAAAGAGTCATGAATTTCAAGGTGCTTTTTCATACTGACGTTCGACGCTGACATACAGCGTCAAGTGAGGTCACGTGGTATAATTTCGACTGGGACGCCATCTTTAATTAATGCAGCGTTAAATATTGGACCGTCAAGCTTCAAAACATTGAAAAAAAAAAATAAAATTAAAAAATTTTTAAAAGCTAAACAATGTTTAGCTTTGACGCTGCATTAATTAATGATGGCGTTTCAGTCAAAATCTTACCACGTGACCTCATTTGACGCTCTAAGCCAGCGTCGAGCGTCAGGATGAAAAAGCACCTTAAAAGTACTCGAACAAGCTTGCTCGTGTTACTAGACAAATAAACTTTTGTGAAAAGAACGATATATCATATTAATTGATAAATAAACAAAAATGATAATTAATCTGTAATACATATATTAAATGTAAACGTCTTAATCATAATAGTTTAACAAGTAACATTTATGAATTGATTTCTAACTTATAACTATGATAGATAAACTTTGTATAAATATGCTTATAATATTTATAACAAATTAGTTATATAATCATAAAAATTAGAAAATCGGTTGACCCTGAAGGCCATCCCTGCAACTTCCCGCTACTTTCGTAATTAAGGGCTCAAAATTGCGCTTATTACGTTTTTGAACTCGAAGAGCTCAAAAATATAATTTTCATGTAGTTTTGAGCTCTCTGAGCTCAAAACAATTGCTTTGGACAATTGCGCAATTGCTTTGGAAAAAGGCTCAGGGTGACTATCTTCAGTCTGTCTTCTCTCGAGCTGGCCAAGCAAAAGACTTGAATAGAGATAGATAGGTTAGGGTTAACACGGTCGGCAGCGAAGTCGATATCGAAGATCTAAATACCTACTACGTGATAGTCATTGAAGGTAGAAAGCTTCCATCTTTTGATGAAGTTGTGGCTGGTGTTGTTCGTTCGCGTGGACATGAATGGTTTGTGTTCGGCCGGGCTAGTACCTCTGATGTAACTAAACACCTCTCGGTCGGCACCTCTAGAGTTGTTGGTGTTGATAACTTGTCGGCTCAAACGTTAAAAACTTTTAAAAATGTACTAGCTCCGTTGATCGCAGACCTGATTAATTATTCGCTAGAAAATAAGTGCTTTCCACGTGGCGATCCGCGCTCGTTACACCAATACCTAAAGTGCGTAGTCCGGAGTCTTTGGCTGATATGCGGCCGATTTCTATACTCTGTGCGATGTCTAAGGTCTATGAGCGTGTGGTTCTGGATCAAGTCATCAAATTCCTTGATGAGTATAATATTCTAAGTCCACAGCGGACTAGATTCAGACCCGGTATGGGTACGCAAACTGCTGTAGTTAGACTCGTGGATGACGTTCGTGCGAGAATCGATGAACAAATGGTTACTGTTGCTGTATTTCTAGACCTAACAAAGGCGTTTGACTCTGTGGATCACCTGCTATAGCTATACAAGCTGTTTAAATTAGGCTTTTTGCTGGACACAGAGCACTGGATGTATACGTATCTTGTCGACCGAAAACAAGCAGTGAAAGATGGTAAGACAGCTTCATCCTGGTAGGAATGTGTAGTCGGTGTACCTCAAGGGAGTGTCTTGGGATCTCTGCTGTTTTCCCTGTTTATCAATGACTTACCGAGCTGCTGACGTCACTGTTGCTGTTTGCTGTATTCTGATGACGGTATCATATACTACTCGTTCAACTTGCGAGACATCGGGGAAGCAATTGGTAAAGTCAATGAAGATCTTGCGGCAATTGAGTTGTAGTGTCGGCGGAACAAGCTTAGAATGAACTCTTTAAAGACTAAAACGATGTTATTCGGTAGTACCTTTTACGTCAAAGTCCTTGACAGGAGTGTAGTGTCCAAACTCTTGTTATCTGGAGAAGATATTGAGTATGTTAATAGCTTTAAGTACCTAGGTGTGACATTTGACCCAACAGTGCAATGGACTAATCAAGTTACAGAAATTTGCAACTCAGCTTCAAGGACGCTTTATCGTATTCGTCAGTCGACAAACTATCTTAATTTCGCCTTCAAGAGGCAGCTGGTGATCAGCTTGGTTATTGTGCAATTGCTCTTACTAATTTAAATTTTGGGCTTGAGAAAAAACTGGATGTGGCTTTAAATAACTGCGTTAGATTTATTCTGCGGAGACCGCTTGGTGTACACATTAATGGCCCTCGGCTTGAGCTTAGGTGGCTTTCGCCATTGAACCGCCGGCTGTATCTCATAAGAACGGTTTGTTAGGAAGAGACATTAAGCTGAATCACAATTATGCCAGACATCGAGACAACGACAGGACTGATACGCTCTTCTTTATTTTCTTGTTCTTGGAGTTGCCTTCTGGAACGTTTTACCACCTGCTGTTTCAACTGCTGCGTCCCTGGATGAGTTCAAGACTCGTTGTTACAATCACTTACTTTCTATTGAGCAGGTTGAAGTTGCAGGTGCATGGATTCAAGTGCAGTAATGTGCTTGGAGTGCGACTAGGTGTAACATGATACTCGCTTAGCTTTGCTCAACTTTAATTTTTTTACTTGCTCTTTGTTGAAAATGAACTTAATTTCTTTTTATATAATTAAACTTCTGTATTTACTGAATTCAAGCTTCTGTGACTTTCTTCTTATTGTATAATATATTATTTAATCATTTTTTCTTATTTAAAAAAACACACTTTGTACTATATTACAATATTTATGTATCTTTTAGCTGTCAGGGAACTTTGTCCTACAGCCAATCAATAAATTACATTACACATTGTTTTTTGTAATGTTGTTTCACACGAATGATGTACTCTAAAGCCAGACTGTTCTTTTTTTCAAATATTATTCCTATCAAGGTGTTCTATTAATCTATTTTTAACAACTTCTTCTAAAATCTTTTCTAATTCAGGTAGGGTCTTAGTTGTTCTGTACTCCTTCGCCTTATTAGTACCTTTAACTTTAGGTATCGGATGAATCAATGAGTTTTTCCATTCGTTCGGAATTTCTAATGACTCTAAACTACAATTTATTAACTTTGTAATTACGATTTTATTTAAACTCCCTATTTTACTATAACCGAATCTGTGGATCTTCAAAGATCAAATGATCGTTTAATTTTCGCTTATATGAATATCAAATATGCGGTGAGTTAATCTTAATCTTCAATGGAAAAAATATGCCGGTTAATAGTTTCATTGAACTTTGCAAACAAACTGTAAATTTGATACATCCATCTGGTAAATTGAATTGGACTCAATTAGTAAAGTCTCGCATTCAGGGCAAATCTAGCAAATATGTTTCGAGTGAGTCAGAATTAACTTTTGAAGAAGTTCTGAACAACCTCAAAATTACTCTAGCGCCAAGGCGTAGATAGTCTCAGTGGCAATTACTCCTTTCGAATATTCATCAAAATGATGCATCAGAATGATAGCAGATTTTGCAACTAGAATTAAAGAAATTGTTCACGGCACTTCTGAAGTAATTATTGACAAATATTCGAGAGAAATAAGAACTGGGTTATTGGCGAGCACATGAGGAACACGGGATAGTTTTTTACGCTGTTTGAGAGGACAGTTAGGGCTGTGGGTAGCGAGTCAAAAACCATTAACTTTATTACAAGCAATCGATTTCATTTTAGAATTAGAAAAGAGAATGGAACAGAGGGATTCACTTGTAGGTAGATTTCATAAAATCTATGTATTGCATCGGCCCTTGTGTCAAAATTCACACAGAATATCATTACTATGTTAATTATTTAGTCGAGTAAGGCTTAAAAATGACATTGGTTTGGAAGTTTATATATATACAGTACTCACAAAAATTAAGGGAATAAAAAAAAATGAAAAATTTTCTTCAATTTTCGACAGGCTGTATTTCATCGAAATATGATCGTATTGCAAAAAAAACAAATGCATTTTTAAGCTCCAAGTCTGTAATTTTCAGATCCTGAGGTCAAAATTTTTTAGGCATTTCGGTTATAACATGATTCGAAGAAATAGAGCGTAAAAAAATTTTTCCAAATTTTTTATTTTTTTTTTTTCGCTCCAAGGAATTGGAAAAATTTTTTCAGAAAAAGCGACCTTATGGAACAGATATGTTTATTCAGCTTCAATTTCATTTTCTATTTAGCTTGATACGACTATTTGTTACGGAGATATCCGAGATTGAACAAGAAAAGACGCTTATGTCTTTAACCATCAATATCTCTGCAACCACTGATTGTACGATAAAAAAAAAAGACAGTTTTGGAAACTGGAAGAAATTTTTAATAAAATCTTATGAAAAAATTCGAAAGAAAAAAAACTTTATCGATGTTCGATACCGGTTGAAAAAAGGTTGAAAAAAGTGACTTTTTCCCTTATTTTGGTTAGTTGACTGTATCTCAATAAATATCAATGGAGAAGCTCGACATTTCAGAAATTTTTACACTCCAATGTACCTCTGATAACCCTGTTAAATTTCAGATCGATCCATTCAGTAATTTTCTCGCCCCGAGCATTCAAAATTTTGAGAAAATTAAAGGAATAAGATTTCGATCCATTATCGTAGCGGAATTTTCGCAAAAATGAAAAATTTATTATTTTTTCGTTTTTCTCTAACTTTTACATCGGCTCATCAGTAAATATAAATGAAAAAAATGTCAAAAGAAGTTAGGAAAACGGTTGACCCTGAAGACCATTCCTGTAACTTTCCGCTAATTTTATACCTAACCGATTACAACTTCACTCATGACGTTTTTGAGCTCTTCGAGCTCGAAAATCTGATAGAAGTTTCATAGAACATTTTTTTTTGAATTTTCAAACCACAACAACTTTCGACTGAATCAACTGATTTGCACGCGGTAGGCGGCATTTGACGTAGTTTCATCAGTCTCATAAAGAATCCTTAAGTTTAAATTGATCAAACTAGAAATTTTGGAGTAGTTAAAAGAAAACGCGTTTTTTGGCATTCTTTCGTTCACGATATCTCTTGAACAAATTAACTGATTTTGAACGGATTAGTGACGATCGACGTAGTTTTTTAAGCTTAAGGGCAGATTAGTTTTTGGAGTTGATCGATGATGCTGTTTAAAAGTTATTCCAAAAAAACCACTTTCAAGAACAATTTTTTTCCGATTTTTTTTAGATTTCTCAAAATTTCTTAAAATCTATCGGTCCGAATCGATTCAAATTCATAGGAAATCTAAGTTTGAGGGAACTCTTTAGAACGCCGTTTGGTAGATTCCGATCAGTTCAATCGTTCTAAAGTTATAAGTGATTGACACACACACACACACACACACACCTGTGAAGCTTCCTGTGACCTTCAAACGTCGATATCTGATGAAAACTCGATTTTTGCGAAACAGGGTGAAAACAGTAACTTTCCAATTTCTGAAAATCTTCGATTTTCTTAGCAGGAAGTTAAAAAAATTTGTTTTTGACAAAATTTTTTTTTGTATTTTTTTTTCAATTTGGTAGTCCTTATCTTTTACTCGTTGGATAAAAAATATGGATTTTGTTTTTAAATGGCTTGTAAATTTTGTACTTTAATCTTTTTTACTTTCTAATTAAAATAAATTAATTAAAAGTCGATGTCCCCGAGATTCCGGCAATATTCGTCAAACGAATATTGAGGCACAAAATTCTGGCGTTTTGTTTGCAAAGCTAATGAGTGTTCCTAACACCAGTTTTTCTCAAGACTACTCTGATTTTTTGTTGAAAAAATCCATTCATCAGTTTTTTTTCAAAACTACTATTAATTTTTGCAAATATGTCGAAAGAAATTTACTATAGGTTTTTGAAAACTTTGTTTTTTTTTTTTCCAATTTTTGATTATGCTCAGGCGGCATTTATCTGCGATAGAAGTCGCTCAATTAGCGACTCTGGTACAAGAGGGGTACAGGTATCAGCATGTCGGCGATAGACTGGACGTTTCTGCCTCCATCGTGTGTCGTGTTTACAATCGGTACCTAGAAAATGATAGTTATACTCGACGAGCTGGCCAAGGTTGGCGTCGTGCCAACGTTATCACTCGGGACTTTCCGAACCACCGACAACAACAACTGCGACGACAATTGCGCACAACCGATTCGTAATCGTCTCCATGAGACTGGAGTACGAGCTAGAAGAGCCGTGCGCGTACTAATGTTGTCAACTGCCCATCGTGGAGCTTGCCTGGCTTACACTCATCGACATTCTGCTTGGACCATGAGGCTATGGAACGATGTTTTGTTTTCCGATGAATCACGGTTTTGCCAGTATGACAATGATCGAAGACCTCAAGTTTGGCGTCGTCAGGGAGAGCGTTTTCTATAGAACTTTACTCGGCCTGTAGCAGCGTATAATGGAGGATCTGTAATAGTTTAGGGTGGAGTTTCGCGAATTGGGCAAATTCCGTTAATGATTGTTTGTCAAAATTTGAATGTTAGGTGTAAGATCATCTCAAACATTCGCAGTGAGAATTTTTAATTAACTGAAATTAATTCATTTAATTTATTTAACATCCGAAATTGTTTCATTAATTGTGTTAACTTTTAGAATAAATTAATTCGGTAAAACTAATGATTAGTTTTTACACTTGAGAAAAACTGACAAGTGTCTTCTCACGAATTATTGGTCAAGCGTCGGTAGATATTTTACGTCGCAGTTAATCCGAGTTCCCAAGGTCATAAAAACCAAACCAGCGAATGTTCTAGTGTCTATTTTACGTACGCAGACTTGTGTCGATTTTTATGATTGAATTTTTTATAACGGAAATTATTGAACTTTATATTGGGAATTACTTTACTTGAATTAATTTATATTATAAAACAATTTATAACAAATTTATTTATTAATATTACGACGCGTAATATTAATATGACTGAACTTTAATATTAAGATGACTGAACATATTTAGTTGAAGTTTTTAACGTAATTTAATTTGTTGTAAATTTTCATAATTCTTAAAATTAAAATAAAAGTTAATTAATAGCGTCAGTGTGGGTGTGTGTACAGATTATGTGTGTGTGCGTCGCGAAACCATTTCGGTTTATGTTTCGTCGTTGGCTGTTAATTCTGTAGCAGAGCGAGCTGCGGGGAAAACATCTCGGTCTATGTTTCGTCGCTGAGATTTTTTTTTTCGCCGTAGCTAATTGATGATCTCAATAGAGTAATTAATACGTTATGTTCTGCCGTCAGTTACGTTAGTTACTTTGGTTCAGTCGAATTAGGGGGCGTCCATAAATTACGTGAGGTGTTTAAGGAAGGGAGGGGGTTAAGTCAAATCTCATCTAATCTTACGTTGGAGAGGGGAGAGGGTCTCGGCAAATATCACGCAATTTTTTTTTTGATTGAAACAAAAAAAAATTATACTATTTTGGTCCATTTAATCCAGATTGTACATGCTTAAGATTTTATCTTGAGCATAATCGAAACACGATTAAGATCATTTATTAATTCGTTCGAAAGAAAATAATTTCATTCATACTTAGACGTTATACATTTACTCACTATCAAACCACCATATTTGTTTTATATCAAATAGCTCAATTTAATCTGAATTCACGGTACAGTGTAACCCGTCCTTTGTTTTCGCGCCACTGTCAGCTGAACACGTGACTCGATGAACGAGAGTTAAATTTTTTTTTACACTTATAATTAAACTCTCAGCAATATTGATTACTAGTCTTAAATAGTCGTAAATAAAAGCATGAAGCAAATTTGTTTTTTTCTTTTTACAATAACAATCCAACGCGTTTACGTAAGAAACTCACATTTTGAAAAATCTCACGTAAGATTGGGGGAAGGGGGAGGGGGTTGAATAAAATCTCACGACATCTCACCAGGGGGGGAGGGAGGGGCAGAAAATTTAAAAAAACACCTCACGTAATTTATGGACGCCCCCTAATTACATATAATCTTATATACAATTCCATATATAATCATGTATGATTATATATGATTATATATAATTGTATATAATTATATATATGATTCCATATATAATCATGTATGATTATATACAATTATATATGATTACATAGAAACATTTTTTCTCAGGGGGTAGGCCAAAAAATAACTTTTAATTTTTTTTTCTTAGCTACTACGAAAATATCGTTCAAGACGACGAAAAAAAAATTCTGGTGTGATTTTTGATTTCCCATTTAAATAGCATAAGATTTTTTTTTTGTTTGGATTCTTGATGCACTCGAACGAATAAATGTCTAGTAAAAATAAATAGATATTCTTGTAGAAAATTTGACGATCTACAAAAAAGGTCTGAAATGATTTTTCGCTAAGTTGACTCGTTTAAAAGTTATTCGAGGTTAAAGTCCAACCTCACATAGTTGATGACAACTTTTACAATTTTTTATTCTCTATCACAAAATAATGACTAAAAAATAAAAAATATCTTAGTTTTCGTAAATCTTATCGAGTTTTTTATGATGATTTAGTATAAAAAATTTTATGTGATTCATCACGATTCAAATAAAAAGCGTTAAATAGACATTTTGTAACAACCTAGTTGGCAGTACGGTAAAGATTATAAATTCAATTATGTCATTTAAATGTTAATTCGTTATTTGAAGTCAATTTATTACTTTTTTTGTATTTTACCGCAAAAATCACTGTAGTTTTTGATCATAGCGCCACTTCTATGGCATTATTTACATGTAAACAATACTTAAGGTAACTTAAGTCAGTCTTCTATAACTTTGTTTGTACTGTGCGGCATCTTGGATTGTTTGATGTGTATTTAATTATTATATTGGAGTATTAGTAACGTTCACTGAGTTAGTTTTTGATTTTCAATTTTTATTATTAAAACTTTTTGCCATTAATTAAAAAATGAGCTGCAACCCTATTTTTTTAATTGGTACTCCAAACCCAAACGTCTTTGGCCGTAAATTACCTACGGTTAGAGAGGTTATGTCTGTGTTTTTTTTATCACCATGTTGTATTGAAGGAGACAACCCTGGTGAAAATTTTTCGGACTTTTCTCTCAAAAACTCTGAAGAAGTCTTTAGAAGTTTTTTAGAACTTAAGAAGTCTTTATTAGAGTTTTTCAGAGAAAAGTCCGAAAAATTTTTACAAGGGAATTAGAAAAAGTGCAGGGAATACCATAGTTAAAGTTGAGAAGCAATGGTATTCTGTTAGATTGCCTGTTTGTAGAAGAGAAAACGCTGTAAAAAAAATTGATAGGATTACATTTTAAGTGGAAAAGTTTACACAGAAATAAAAGCAAAAAAAATTCACCTGCTCAGATGAAAAATCAGTCTCTTTTTCAAACAAAGTTGGCTGAACTCTTTGATATTACGGATCAAAAAAAGCCTTCAATCAATAAATTACGATAAAACGATTTTTTGAGAGGGGCAAAAATCTTCGAATCGAAGTGGAATTATAAATTTAAGTTCACAACCAGACTCTGAAGCAGATGTGATGATAGCCGATGAAATAAGTAAGTATTACATGTTATGAACATGTACCAATTAACATTCATAGTGCTCATAACTCTATAATAAATTCCTAATTATCCAATTGTACAATACATAAATTAACGGTCATTAATTTGTAACAGTTTTGCCTGTTCAGGTTGGCCCCTAATTAATTTTATAAATAAACTAACAATTCAACAACAAACGACAATAATTATTAGGACGCCACCAGGATTTTTAATCGTGGCTCCTGGAACCGCTTCAGCGCTGAGAATTCCTTATCTTAAGGTAGAGACAGTGGAGGAAGGTGCTGTTGAAGAACAAATAATTAATTAACAATTTGATCAGTTTTATTAACAATAAAAATTAGCAAAAGAAGTATTTGTAAAAGATTAACTAAATTTCACTCACACACTCACACTATAATTAATTAAAAATTATTATCTATAGCCTAACTGACGGCTAACCAGGACCACTTATTAACTATAGCCTAACTAACGGCTAACCAGGACCACTTATTAACTATAGCCTAACTAACGGCTAACCAGAACTATTTAATTACTCTGCACAAAGACAACAGTGTGACAGAGATCGTATAGCCTAACTAACGGCTAACCAGGACCAACTTAACACTATTAACACTCTATCACACATTACCCACACTAATCTTCACACACATAACCCACACTTGTAATGATTTTATTTTATAAAAATGAATTTAATGTTTATAAAAATAAATTAATTTGGAATTATTTAATTAAATTATTCAATCACTAGTTTCTAATTAACAATGTTACAAATAAACAACCAAATTCCAAAATAGCTTTGAACTATCTATTACTAAAAATTCCGACTGCTAATTTTATTTTTAAATTCAAATATAAAATAGATTAAAATTATAAGATCAGATTAACATTCTTGACTACTTTACTACCAGGGTCTTAATATGACAACAATAATGGATTAAAACATAAGGTCTTAATATCTTAAATCAATAACCGAGAATTGTTTGGTAATTATTTAATCTAAATAATTTTTTGAATAATCAAGTTGAAAATTATTAACATAAAATTAATGATGCCAATTAATTAATTATAACCGGATTTTCTGTGATAATATTCAACATAAAATAACTAATTTCTTCGACTTAATGTCCACGCTATTAATTTTTAATTTTTAACAAAATTTAATTTATTTAATTCACGGACAATCCCAAAATAAATTTTCACTTGATAAAATAATTTTACAGTATCTACAGATTCGGTAGAATCTGGCGCCAAGTTCCGTTCAAAAATTCCGTTGTAAACGGAGCGCCAGACTACCGAATGTGTTTACCGTAAGCAGAACGATATTTTTAGGTTGTAAAATTTTATTAATTCTACAGAACTTTTTTTTCTCCAATATTACTCTATAATTATACATTATATGTTATATTATCAATATTAATTGATAATGGTCATTGAAAATAATAAATTCTATTTAAAATTAATTAAATTCTCTAGCACAAACTATAGCGACCCAGATTTTTAGATTTTGACTTTTTTCTTATGGAGAAAGTGACATGCCACAGACTAAATAATTCGAGAATGTATGGTAACTCTCTACTAGATGGGAGACTACAGTTAAAAAAAAAAGTTATGAGCTTGCGTCGATGCTCACTGGGCTCGTCAATGTTACTCTAACACAAACTGTAGTTAGAAAGTTCGAAATCGAAAATAAAAGAAATAGTAACAATCATCAATATTACAAAAACCATGGAAATTTATTTTACGATTTTATAAAATATAAATATTATGATTGATAATTTGTCTATCAATCTAAACCAAAGGATATACTTGATGGAATTTTATTAATGCTTATTAGTTACTCTACGAGAAATAAAGTTTAACGTGATTTTATTGTTACAATTGTTTGTGCACTAATCCGCGGCAAAAGTACATAATTTGAATTGAAAATTTTTTCAATCACATAAAATGTTGAAATTTTTTTTTTAAAATAAAATCTCTAGAATTTACTATCTATCAACTTTACATATGAATTTTTTTAAATTAACTTTTTTTTAAATTAAGTATTATTTATTAACTAGAGTCAATATCTACAAGAGCTCACATTGTTTGGGTTTAGTTTCTATGTAATAGTCAGCTGATCATTGCCTAAGTAATTCTGATCGAGTGTTTTACAGATATAGGTGGCACTGCTATACTGCGACCGAACTACGCGGACATTCAAAACGACAATATTCTGTACATAATGCTTATATTCATTATGAGTTTGGTAAATCGTATTATTTACTAACAACAGTATGATAATAACAATAATCAATAGTAATAATCATCACGACAATAATAACAATAAAAATAAAGATAATTTCGATAATTATTATAATGTTAACAATAAATTAATGATCATAATAATAATAACGATAATAATTTTGATTAGTGTTATTATTCTACTACATAATTAGGTATTGTGGTATTAGATTTAGATTAACAATTTCCTAAATTATAAAAAACATAGAAGTTTTTTCTACGATTTTATAGAATATAAATTTTATGATTGATAATTCGTCTATCAATCTCAACCTAAGAATATACGCGGCTTACTTACATGAACTTTAGCAATACTATTAGTTACACTACGAAAAATAAAAGTTCAATTTGATTCTATTACAATTGTTTGTGCACTTATTTTCCGCGGCAAAAGTACATAATTCGAATTGAAAATTTTTTCAATCACATAAAATGTTGAAATTTTTTTTTTTGAACAAAATCTATAGAATTTACTATCAACTTTACATATGAATTTTTTTAAATTAAGTTTTATTTATTAACTAGAGTCAATATCTACAAGAGCTCACATTGTTTGGGTTTGGTTTCTATTGTTTCTATGCAATAGTTTCTATGCAATAGTCAGCTGATCATTGCCTTAGTAATTCTGTTCGAGTGTTCTACGAACATAGGTGGCACTGCTATACTGCGACCGAACTACGCGGACATTCAAAACGACAATATTCTGTACATAATGCTTATATTCATTATGAGTTTGATGAATCGTATTATTTACTAACAACATAATTATGATAATAATAATATGTAATAAAAATGATCATGCTAATAATAACAATAAAAATGAAGATAATACTGATAGTTATTATAATGATAACAATAGATTGATGTTAAAAATAATTGCATTCATAATATTGAACAATACGATTATTTTATTAAATTATTAAGGATTGTGGTATTAAATCCAAATTCACAATTTCCTAAATTACAAAAAATATAAAAAATTTTTCCTACGATTTTATAAAATATAAATATTATGATTGATAATTCAAGTCTATCAATCTCATCCAAAAGATATACGCGACTAATTTTCATGAAATTTTATCGATGCTACTAGTTTCTTTACGGAAAATAAAAGTTTAATTTATTTTTATAATAATTTTATGAACATTTCATATCCGTGGGAAAAGTACAAACTTTAAATTAAGAATGTAAAAAATTTCTTATGAATACAAAAAAATTTACAGAGTAAACTACTAACTAAACTATCCAAAACCTATGTGTATGTTGTTAAACATATTGTTCTAATTTAATTTAATTTATTAACCAGACCAAATAGATAATACGCTAAACATTGTTTGAGTTTTACTTTCTTCGGATATACCAGCTGTTCAGGGTCTCGAGAATTCTCATTAAGCAGTGTGTACATTCTATGATCTTTTGGTCATTTCCTGTAGGTGGCATTGTTATTCGATTGAGCGGGTTTCAAATAATCATAATTTTTAGATAATTCGTATTGTAATTATGCGTTTGATGCATTGTCTTATTTACTAGCAACAATATCATAATAATAATAAATGATAATTTAGGAGCTGATTTTTAAAATGGTATCTTTTCATTTTTGATTAATCGAGACACAGAACTGATTATCTCCAATTCTAAATATTTTTATCGAACTTTTTTAATTTTGCTATAAAGTGCTATCGGTTATGAAGCTACAATTTGATTTTGATTTAGGAATCTTTATAATTCTTGAAGTAATAAATATTTAAGAATTCAAAAAACTGCTTTTTTTAAAATATGAAAAGATTCCCTTTTGAAAATCAGCTCCTCAGTTGTAATCATATCATAATAACAAATAAAAATAATAATAGTAATATTTATAATAATGGTAATATCGACAAAACCAAGAGTAATAATAGTTACAATATATTAAAAGTAATTATATCGGTAATAATAAATTGATGTTACAAATAATAGTAATATTAATATTATATTATTATTATTATTACTATATAATTATTGTTATTATTTAATTATTGTGCATTGACGTATTTAATCTAAATTAACAATTTTTTTGATTAAAAAAAGCGTTAAAAATTTCTTTATGTATATAAAAAATTTTAAATTCCCATTGATCATCTGGTTTATTGATTAAAACTGAAGATTAAACGATTCTCGTTATATTAAGTTCTTATATATATATATATATATATAATATATATATATATATATATATATATATATATATATATTATATTTATCAGCTCTAATTATATAATATATGATTTCATACATCATCCTGAAAAAATTTGGGTACTCAATGATGCGCGCCAAGTACGATAAAAAAATTTTTTCTTAATTTTTAAATTTTCAACAAATTTTTTTCAATTTTTTCAACATTATGACGGTTTCTTGGTACTTTTTTGTATTTAACTTTTTTTTGTATATAATGAAAATTATTGTAACGAGTCTTATTGGACTTGGCGCAATTTTTAACAGTGAAACTGTTTTTGTTCGGATAAAATAATTTCAACAAATAATTCTTAATAAAATATTCGATAATTTCCAAATAGTTTTATAAATTATAAAAATCGACAAAAGTCGAAACCTTCAATTCTGTTAGCTAGAACATTCGCTAGCTTAGTTGTCTTTAACCTTGGGTGTTTGGAATTTACTGCGACACAAAATATATCGACGCTCGACCAAAAACTCCACGAGTAAAATTGCTTGTCGATTATTTTTAAGCACAAAATTAATCACTTTTTCTTAAGTTAATTGTAACAAAAATTATAACAATATATTAAACAAAGTTTCTAGATGTTAATTAATTTAATTGATTAATTTTAGTTTCTTAAGAATTCTCCCGAGGAATTTAGAAAGAATTTATCCCTCAAGGTCGATTAAGTGACTCTCGGGTATAAGCCCCCAGGAAAGTCACTCAATTCAAACTAGCGAAGATCAAAATTCTCATTAATTAAATAATCGTTGATTAAACGATCCAATTGATAATTAAATAGGAGAAGTAACCGAGTATTAGGTAAACCGCGGTCCACTTCTTTCCCACAGAGTAATAATTGATACCTTGACGAATAAAACGATGATCTTACTCTCTAATTGAGGATGAAGTCCTAGTTGTAGTTGGCTTCCTTCGTCTCGTCACTACTCCGGGGATCGGTCCTTCTCAGTTTTCCGTGGCACTAGGTCTGGCGGTCAGACTATTTCTCCCTTTTTCACTGCACGGCTCACTTATTTTAACCCAAAACTACTCCCTCCTATTCTTCCTTTAGGCCCGAAGATCGAGACGCGCCAGTGCTACGTCGAATAATCGATATCCGGTGACTTATCGATTTAGAGTAATTTTACCCTGTTACAAATTGTTTTAATGTATAATTATGATTTATGATTCATTCATTATTTGATTAAAAATAGTGTTATTAGCTATCATTTTTTCTGAATAACTATAAGTAGATGACTAAAAATTCTTTTCACTTTCAACTTTTAATATTTAATTTTATTTTTCCTAAAATTAACAAAGACTTTTTTTTCTACATCTAATAACATTTGTATACTTATAAAAATATTCAAGTTTTCAATTCTAGATCAGCCAGTGAAAGATAAACAGATCTCGATAATTAAACAAGAATCTGATCTAATAACATCCCAGTTATTAGCGAGCTTGACTCCAAAATCAGTCTCCGATTTAGAAAATGAATTAACACCGCCTATAGCTCCTAAAATTAACGTGATGACACCAGAATTAGTTGCTGCATTAGATCGATCGAATGTTTCTTGTAGAAATGCCATGTACATCATTTCTGCGACTCTGAAAAGCGTTGGAGTTGATTTAAATAGTGTAAACATCAGTTACAAAACAATTCAACGTAGCCGAATAGCTTTGCGAAAAGAAATTGCAAAGGGGTTAAAAGATGAGTTAAAGTTTGAAGATAATTATATTGTGCACTGGAACGGGAAACTGTTGACAGACATCACGGGAACCGATACTGTAGATAGACTTCCAATCGCTCTGACATCATGTAGTGGTGAACAATTGTTGGGTGTGCCGAAGTTAAAATCAGGAAGTGTCGATGATCAAGCAGTTGCTATTCTTGAAACTCTAAAGCAGTTGGGTCTTAGTTCATATGTCAAAGGGATGTGTTTTGATACAGCAGCTGTTAATACAGGTTAGTTATTTATGATATACAAGCTATTTATTTGAACCATCTATATTTTTCGATTATTCCATTCGTTTTCTAAGAATTCATCATGGGACTAGTGCTGAAATAGAAAAAGCTTTCAGTCGAGAGTTGATCCATTTACCTTGTCGCCACCACATCTTTGAACTCGTATTGAAAGGTGTGTTTGAGGTATATTGGCCAACCTCATCAGGCCCAAACGTTCAATTCTTCTCTAGATTTAAAAATAGATGGAATGGCCTTAATAAGTACAATTTCAAGGCTGGGGTGGATAATAGTACCGTTAATGAAATATTGTCAAATAGCAAACAAGCGTTGATTAATTTGATGGAAAAAAATTTAGTGGTATGAATTTATAAATTTGACTTCACAAAAATTATACATGCCATATGTTCTTGATGAAGTTCCAGATCATCCTCACTTTATCGGATAATTTAAATTAAATTTTTTCTAAATACTTGACAGGTCCGTCAACCGAGAAATGATTATGAAGAGTTGTTAAAGCTATCACTGATTTTTTTGGGTGAAAAGCCAAAAGATAACTTTACGTTTAAAAATCCAGGTCCAATTCACCATGCTCGTTTGATGTAAAAAGCCATTTATTCGTTAAAAATTTTTTTTTTTAGAGAAGAATTTAAATTAACTAGGCGAGAAATTAACGGTTTACGTCAAGTGTGTATTTTTCTAGTAAAAATATATTTAAAAGCTTGGTTTACTGTGTGACGGGTTGGAATTGTCCCTTGGTCACCCCTTTATTTAAATGTAATAATTTAGGGCGCCCCTGGAATTTTTATCACGGTTTCCAGAACCGGGCCAAGCAAGAGAGATATCACAGGGTCAAGAGAAATCATAAAAGTTTGACATAAATAAGAACAATTTAATTTTGCGTTATTTATAAATTTATTTTAACAATCAGACAACAATTAAATCTTATTTTAATACTCACACACACTCTCATACTTATAAAAGTTGCTTATTCCTAACGATACCCTCATAAGGAGCGTCTATACCGCAGTTCCCACCTAAATCGCGCTGTCCACAGGACCCTCACGCTCTATGACTCTAGATATGACCCTGGGTGGTCGCCCAGACCCCTGCCCAAGGTTCATACCGTCCTTAGCCCGTTCGCTGTCACCCGGACCCTCACTACGGGACTAAGGAACCTGAAGTCGACTAGGACGGAGGAGACTACCATGACACTAGTCGACAACCTGCTAATACTAACCTCCTCGACAGCCCGTGAACAAGTATACACTGTAAATTATTTTTCCACACAGACACACAAAATTCTCAATAAAAACAATTTATCCAAATGCATACTTGACTCTAATTTACAATTATTTTAAAATCCAAAATACTTTTTACAACATAACTTCCTGGGAATCAAATCTCCCGGTCCCTAACTTGACTTCGATAAATAATTTTATTTAATTCTGGTTGCTTAGTTATTAATATCACAGCAGCTTTTTATTCAACCAAAATTTTAGATTAAAATGTACTCGAATTCAAACTGCCTGAATAATCGGCTTATGTCTATTTTAAATTCCATTCAAGATTTGAGACTTAGTCTTCAACTTGGCTACATTTTTCCAAGGCTAAATTTTTTGTTAATTATTTTTGAAATCATCATACTGGAATTTAACGAATTTATTTATCGAAGTTTATTGAACAAATTTTCTTTTATTGATAATTTTACTCTTGTAATTTTTGTTTTATAAATTAATTTACTGCTCAACAATTTTAATATTCTAATTCAAGGAATTTATGTCTATGGTAATTTTATTTTATAATTTTTTTGATATTTTTCCAAAAGTAAACTATAATTATTAGTTTTCATTTTAAATTTTAATTTATTTTTACTTGTTGATTTTATTGGTCAATTTTAATCTAACTTGGATAAATTTCTAATTGTAATTCCCTTTAGTTTTCTTTTAATTTCTAATTTATAATAAATTTAATCGACAGAATTTCGCTTAGACAAATGACGCAGTTTAACTCAATTTGTCGATATAAAAATTTCTGATTGGTAAATTTTAATTTAAATTTATTTGACCAATTTTATAGTAATATCAATTCTAAATTTAACCTCTTTTATTTTTAAATTTGAAATTTTTCAACGTATTAAATTTTCTATTTGTTCAAATTTTATTTTAACTAATCTTACTTCGACTTATAATTTAGATATTTTAATTAAATTCGAATAATTAATTAACTAATCAAGTAGGGTGATTGGAAGACGGAACCTGGCCTGTGCCTAGAGTTTCCGGGGGCGATGCAATAATTTACCGAGGTTAAACTTTATTTTGTACCTGAGAACTTTTAAGAACTTTTGACGACTTCTTTTCTTTATTCGGGTCTCTTAGTCGTTCTCGTGGCCTTTTATTGAGACAACTTCGTCAGCCAAAATCACGGCTTCTCGATACTCGGGTTCACTGCGTCGCAGCTCGGGATTTTCAGCAATAATTTATCTGGAATTTTAGGATAGTTAGAATTTTATTATTGGATATTTAGGCTGGCTAAATGCCTAGCAATAAATATCAGATTTATATGTTAAAATAATCGCTCTGAAGGTTCCACAGGAATCTCAGAGGAATATTAATATTTACCTTGTATTCCCAAAATCTCGTGCTGGTGGGTCGGGCTCCGGCTTCACAATAACGTTTTTCCGTACGCCAACTTCACGTGTCCCTCGTGTGGGATTATCCCCACCCGCTGAACGCTTATTTCCTAGGCCCCGGAACTTATGTAAATTTTTATTGCTACTGCACAAGCATCCTAGACCACAGCGCCCTGTGATCCGTCGATAACTAACCGCGGCTAGGGTGAGGACCTTCAACGGGTAATGAAGGAGCCCCGTGACAACTGCTCCATCTACGATTTTGGTACCACACAATGATCTGATCTTCATGAAAAACTTGATTAAGTATAACACTGTAGAGAGTGACGTATCAAAAGCAGCTTGTTCAAAAATGATCAATCAAGGAGCAGGAGGTTTAATTGGGCACTTCCGGCGAAAATTTGAATTTTAAGCGGAAGTGCCCTAACTAAGCTCCAGTTAAAAAATTCTATGAAAATCAAATTTATCGTCTTACCTCAAAATATCTTAGGAAAGGCCTAAACACAGCTGATTTCAAAAGCGGAACTGAAAATTCCAATTTTATAAGGTCCATCAAGAAAGTTACATTTTGGCACACCCTAATATATATATTAATTACACTATTAATATATACTAATTTAGTTTGCAGTTGCGACTACACACTGATGCATGTGCGTAATCAAAAATACAAAAACAATTCAGGTCCACGACCTACAGCCATCAGTGCGCCGCGTCATTGGTGGTCTCTCTTTCTACCAAAGTCCTTATTTCAGGACCCGCATCAACAGTCTCTCCAGCACAACTTTCATTGTCCGAGCAGACATCCAACTCAATAGGAATATGATTCTCAGGCATTTCTCTCAACTTATCATGACTATTCTTAAAACTCCTATTATTACTCAAAGATTTTAGTTTGTATCGGTCATTATCAAGTAATTCTATTACCACAAATGGACCTTTAAATTTTCTGTCAAGTTTCGTCTGATTATGTTCTTCATTTCTAATTAAAACATGATCTCCGATTTTAAATCTATTGACTTTAGCTTTATTTTTATCGAATCTAATTTTCTCATAATTAGCATTCTCTTCTATACTATCAATCGCTCATTGTCTTACATTAGATATATCAATTTCTTTTTCGTTGTCATCAACTAACAATCCATAAGGTCTTGCTTTCTTACCGATTAACAATTCTAATGCACTAGATTTGGTAACACGATTCACGGTTGAATTTAAAGCTAACTAGACTTCACCAATGGCCTCTTGCCATGAGCGATTATTAGACTCGACAGCAGTAAACATATTTTTTTTTTTTTTTTTAGCGTACTCATCACACGCTCTACCTGACCATTTGCCCTGCTAGTACCTGTAACTATTAAATGCAAAATAATATTTAAAGATTTCCAAAGGTCTTTAAAGTCTTTTCCAATAAAACATCTACTTTGATCGGCAATCACACGAGCTGGGACTCCAAAAATAAATACTGCAACCTTTAAAGCTTTGATAACACCATGACTGTCAATTTTGCAAGTATGATGTAAATAGACATATTTGGTAAAACCATCTACAATAACAATAACATATTTTTTTGGTATTATTTTTTTTTTTACCACTCAATTTACCTGTAATATCGATATGCACAGTATGCCAAGGTATACGGGTCTCGGGGATGCAATTTAGCTTGAATTTTACCTGAGTGAGTTTTAGAGAGTTTACACGTAATGCAATTGTCAACAAATTAACGTACATATTTAAACATACCCTCAAACCAGAAATATTCAAAAATCTTCTCAAGAGAAAAACCCGTAATAAAAGAACTTTCATATTCTTTTAATATTGAAATTAATTTTATTTTATTGTCTTTATCAACATCGGTATCAACGCTATCAAAATTTATGATTTTAACTCTACTACATTCATTTATAACTTTAGATTTACAGATATTAAAATTGAGTTGGGAAATATTTACTTCAAAATCCAAGCTTAAAATTTCTCGACCAATCAAAATATTCTCGTTCAAATATTCATCTGGGACAACGTAAGAAAGGATCTTTAATATAAACGAATTCATAATTACATTAGATAAAATTTGCATACAACGATTTGCTACAACATTTCGATACCCTTTAAAATAACGAATTCATTAATCCTTCTTCCCGAAAACTTAAGAGCAATCGATTCATTTTTTAATCAGTATTTCGCTCCTGAATCAAAACAATATGGAAACAACTCACCAAGATGGTTCAGAATACCAGTAGGAGCTGCAACTCCTGGTGAATTTTCATCCCGATCGCTGTCGCAGTTTCTTGTCCACCAAAACGTGACACAAAAAGTTCTTTTAATTTTGGCCACTGTATACCCGGAATTGCTGCTTCAGACAGCCACTGAGACGCTGAGCCTTCCAAAGCTTTACTAAGCGCAGATATCAATCCGCTTCCTTGGAGAGGGTTTTCCAACAGGCACAATTCCGTTGCTGAACACCATGCAACAGGATCCGATCCCACACTCTCTTGATTGAACCGCGGTAAAAAAACATTGTTCTTTGTCGAAGACGGCTTCGGTAAAAAAATCTTCATAAGTTCAAGAAATGAACTCCACTGATCGGGTGCTGGACCAGATGGAAACGATCCCACTTCTGATGTCAGAGAGGCAGGAGTTATTGTTGGAGATTCGGCATCTTGTGATTTACTCATTTATATTATTACAATTAATTAATATTCACAATTACAAAAAGATCAATTATTACGAATGAGTAGATAAACTCGTACGAGGTTAAGTTAATTTAGAACGCAAACAATGTTAATAATATCTTGCGATAAACCGAGATTTAGGAAATAACGAATTCGCGATCACCAGGACGTCCGTTCGATCTCGATCTCAAAGCAAGACTGTCTTTTCAAAAACTATTCTCAAATAGTCTGCCTGTTACACATTTCTCTTTTCCTTATTAATTTTATGATACCCCTATCGTCCGGGGATCCCGTCTACGTTGACAACCATGTGCCTACCTAGGCCTAAGCCTACCGTAATAAAACATTTTAGATATATCTTATTTTACAAAATATTAAAGTAACAGTACATTTCTTAAATAACTAAAAAAATAGAAATACCCTCAAGAATAATCTCATCGCTTCGTCAGAAAATACTCTGAAAATTGAAAAATCGCGATAATAAATTTTTGACCACAGATTATTGTTTATTGATCTATCCTGCAGGCGCCTGAATTTTTATAATTTTTTATTTTCATATTTACTGAGTTTAAATGATATTTATTCATTAAAAGTCCGAAAGGGGCGTGGCTTGCGCAAGCCAGTATACTCGTTTTCGAGCGTATTTTTAACCCCCTAGGAAAATTATAAATATTGGTCCTACAGTTCTGGAAGGCAAGACTTTTAAAAGGAAATATCCTCTTCTTTTTAAATTTAGATTGTCTCGAATAGTTTTAGAGATATTGATGAAAATTCAAACTCCCTGTTTTCACTTAATTATTCATAACGATTGAAATTTTTCCGAGTTGTCTGAGCATTTCCTTAAAAACTATCTACATGTCATTCAAAATCAAATGGCACCTCAATCATAATTTTTAGAAAAGGCGAAAAAATTTTGACCTAAAAAGCACTTGTTGACTAGTCTATTACTGAGAGATTATTTACTCTCCATAAAACCTATTTATTGATCAAAAATTTGAATGCAAATTTCTGTATTTCTGTGTATGAATAAAACTGAATTGGAAGTCTTACCAACGTCATCCGCACGAAATTCTTCCTGCAGCTGTTCTTGTGTTGGTTCACTCTCCTCTTTGGTTTGCTTTTGCTGCGATGTAGTTTCTGTTCCTTTCATACTCTTTCTGGTATGGTGTCCTCGAAACACAGCTTGTATCTTTACAACTGCTTCTTCTAGATCCTTTTCCGTTGAGTCAACTATGTTGTTTTTATCCAAATGATCTTCAGGTGATTTTTCTTCGTTTGAGTCACCAGTATTTGTAAACTTTGGAATTTCTGTTGATAAAAAGTGACAATTGAACTTCTATTTTACAAAATAAGAAAAACGGTTGACCCTAAAGATCATTCTTGAAACTTTAAACTGATTCCATACTTGAGCGTTTAAAATTGCACTGATAACGTTTTTGGGTTCTTCGAGCTCAAATATGTCGATTAAGTGTCATTTTGGGCTCTCCGAGCTCAAAAAGAAGATGTTCTATGATTTTGAGCTCTTCGAGCATAATAGTCTGACAGAAGTTTAATAAAACACGATTCTTATAATTTTCAAACGGCAATTACTTTAGACTAAATTGAACGATTGTCGAATTCTGTGATTTACTTTTAAATACGAATTTCCGGGGCCAGTAAATTAAAACAGTTTTTGGGCTGCAACAATAATTTTATTTGATCAAAAACGTGCCGAAAAGAAATGTCTAAGTTATGTAGAAAATAATTTTTTTTACTTTCCGCTAAAAAAATTGAAAATTTTAAAAAATCGGAATGTCGGTTTCACCCCTTTTTGCCAAAATCGAGTTTTCATCAGATCTCGACGTTTTAAGATCTCAAGAAGCTTCACTGACTACTCCCGCGATGCTGTGTGTGTGTGTGTGTGTGTGTGGCCGTATGTAAACCTTCTATAACTTTTGAACGGTTTGCCTTGTGAATTATCCCCATCTATATTTTTCTTTATCATTATGATGTATTTTATTTGTCTACATTTTTTTGCATGGGTTTTCAGATCCAATGGATTTCCTCATCTATATTTTCGATAAATATCATACAATAGTCACAAAAATTAAGGGATATAAAAAAATTCAAAATTTGTGGGTTATTTTCAACATGCTGCAACTCTAAGGAAAATGATCGTATAGCAAAAAAAACTAGCGAATTGTAGCTCCAAGAGTCTAGTTTTTAGATATAATCACCAACATTTTTAATCATGTTTGGGTCTGGAGAAATTTTAAGAGAACTTAAAAAAAATTTTTTTTCAAATTTTTTCTCGTCTTAAAAAAGATTGACGGGCTTGAAAAATACTTCTTTTATAGTTTCGCTCAAAAGCTTTTTTAGAAAATTTCATGCTCTTGAATATATATATATATATATATATATATATATATATATATATATATATATATATATATATATATATATTAGGGTGCTTTTTTTTTGCGACTATTTTTTTTTTTCGCTCCCATCCCGAAATTTTGTTGGAAATACACCCAAAAAAATTCCCTGAAAGTTTGAGTCCTTAATATTAATATTAAGTACTCCTACACAGCGTGTGAAGATTTCCCATTTGAAATATACGAGAACTTGCATTTTTTTTTTTTTTTAATTTCTATAGCTCAGTGGCATTTCATAGCATCGCTTTGACCATAGACGGGTTTTTTTCAGAATTCAATGCTCTACAAAAGTGTCCATTGTCGCGAAGTCGTAACTCATACTGGTGGGGTAGTACGGACCGCCAAACCGAATTTTTCATAGAATTCTTGTTTTTTCACTCATTATCTCATAAACAACAAGACATACAGAAAAAATGTAAATAATAATTTTGTAGGAAATTCAATTCTCTACAAAAAAGGTCCTTGCCACTAAATCACTAAGATCGATATTTTCTAAGATATTAGTCATTGAAGTTTACGTAGCATTGAATTTCCACAAAATGTTGAATCAAATC
This sequence comes from Cotesia chilonis, assembly GCA_018835575.1. Taxonomy (NCBI): domain Eukaryota; kingdom Metazoa; phylum Arthropoda; class Insecta; order Hymenoptera; family Braconidae; genus Cotesia; species Cotesia chilonis. The sequence continues at coordinate 135,709 of RJVT01000168.1, forward strand.
TTAAAAAATATTGATTTTTTTCTTTTTACGAGGTACAGGGAGTTCATTCTCAAAATCAGAATATGTTCGTTTCAACCCACTGGAATTTGATGATAGACTACAAAAATTTGCTGGCATCGAATGTTGCGATAATTTCATGCCTAAAACAATTTTTTCAGAATTAAATAAATAAACCCAATCGATTTAAACATTTTTCAAATTTTATATTCAGCTTCTGTTATTCAGAAGCAAAGTTATTCTTTGAATTGAGTTTCCGTCAATTTTCCCCAATAAAAATAAGATAAAATGATATGTATTTTAAATTTATTGGTTACAGTGACTTCAATTTTTTAATAGCGTGGGGATTTTTGACTGCAAAAAAATCGAAAACAAATTTTTTGAAGTTATACTTCTTTTGGCGCGTTAGATTAAATTAAATAAATTTTGATTTATCTCACTTATTCAGATTTACTTGATAGAAATTTTACCAAAAATGATAGACTAATAATTAGAAAAAAAAGTTATGAATCTAGAAACAAATTTTAAAATATTGAAAAATTATATAGAATTCAATTTTCAGAAAATGAGGTTAAGAAAATTAGAATTTTAATGCGAATTAAATTTTACAAGTAAGTAGAAAAAATATGAGTCTAAATTATAAGAAATTGTTTTCGATTATTCAAAAATGATTGATTGTTGAGCTTGATAATTTATAGTTGTATGTGAGAAGAAACTAACCAAATTCGTCTGTATTGTTCTCATTATCTTCATTTGCTATCTCCTGTTCAGTATCAGATTTTGTTGAATCAATAATAATTAACAACCATTTGATCATCAATCAGTTTATTAATTGAATGAATGATAACAAGTTACATATAGAAAATAAACAAGTAGAGATATAATAAAGTAGTATAAAGGGAAAGGAAAAGAAATGATGCGCATGCGCCGTTGTCATTCCAACAGATTTATTCTGAAAAGTTTCCACCGGCAAGAAAGTAGTAACGGGCGAGTGAAGATTGCTTTTTCCCTTTTGACACTCATTCAGAAATTGTTGCTGCTCTTTTGGCAAATTCTTAACCATTGTGGAATTGGAAATATCGAACAATTTATCTAGTTTTTGGTTAAACTTTTCAACATTCTGTTTTTGTGCTTTCGATCTTTTTTCCCTCTTATGATGTGTCTTCACTTTTATATATTCGGCATAAAATTTTTCCAACTTCGCAAGACTGTGCTGAGGACGTATAGTTGGAATCTTGAAACTAGCCCAAATAGTATTAGTATCGTTAATAACACTAGTAGCACTATTTCGAATAGTTAATTTTAAAGACTGATGTTTATACATAAACAAATTCAGTAAGTCACGATACGAAGGCAGCTTATTATTATTTATTTGGCTTCTTTCAAATCCAATTAAATAATTCCAAGTTTTATTACCAATTTTTTCACTCATTTTAATGATTGTTAAAGTCGATCTAACCTCAAATTTAACAAAGTATACCTACAACGGCGTCACACTGATCAATGCACACTAAGCTTTGTTCTTACTCTCGCGGGATTAATACGCGAAAACAAAGAAAGCGCTGCAATTAAAGGGGAAATTTGTTGAAAGCATTCAAGGTCAAGTGAAAGCTCAGTAGTACTACTAGAGCAATAAAAATAAACCGCAATTAATCAGTATCACAATACACAGCAACAAAGAAACATCCATATTCTTCGTAATGATCATACACAATATATTTTTAGCTAGAATTTCATTAAAATTGAATTATTAAATGATAAATTCAAATATCATGGTGTGATTTAAATGAGAAATTTATTTAAAAATAAAAAAAACTTCAGAAAAATACAATTAAAAATTTTTTTCGTTGAATTTGCAACTTAATCAATAAGTAATTACTAATTATAATTATGATACGAATAAAAAAATCAATATTTTTTAAGATTTGATTCAACATTTTGTGGAAATTCAATGAGCTATAGAAATTAAAAAAAAAATGAAAGTTCTCGTATATTTCAAATGGGAAATCTTCACATGCTGTGTAGGAGTACTTAATATTAATATTAAGGGCTCAAACTTTCAGGGAATTTTTTTGGGTGTATTCCCAACAAAATTTCGGGATGGGAGCGAAAAAAAAAATAGTCGCAAAAAAAAAAGCACCCTAATATATATATATATATATATATATATATATTATAATCAAGTTGTTCAAAGTCGATACAGATGTTCGATCGTATTAGTTTTCCGCGCTTTCAGACCTTGGCGTTGAACGCCAATTTATAATCAAAAATTTCAATTTATAACCGAAATTTGCACGGGGAGTATACGGAAACTTAATTCTAATTAAAAATCCGAGTTATACATCGCGCAACTCGGTCGGTATTGCAGGATGTGAAATTTTTGAGCGTCATGTCCCCCTAGATTATCTACTGACATCATCTATCAATTTTGAAACTAAACAATCAAGATTGAAAAATTTACATAAATTTTTCAAACATTAAAAAGGTAGTGTAAACATGAACAAATGACTATAGTTGTTTCTAAAATAGAGGTTATGTTAAATCATGTTCCTCTATTATGAGCTAGAAAACAAATGAACCAAGTAAATGCCTGTCTTTTGTTTTATGGGAGCAAATAAATTCATAAACAAACAAATTGTGAAATCGTGGCAAAGGGCTCATCGAATTTGAAAAATATTTAGCTTATAACCATCTACGATTAATTCCACGTCGAATGGTTGTGATTTCATGCTGATCGGTCCAGTAGTTTTCGAGTTTACCTCGGACAAAGAAAACAAACTTTGCTTATATATATATATATATATATACATAAATACAATTTTAAGCACCTAGGCATGGAATTAGCGGGAAGTTGCAGGAATGGCCTTCAAGGTCAACCATTTTCCTAGTTCTTTATTTTTAATGAAGAGCTAACGCAAGTTCGAACCGTTTGACTCTTAATTTAGACCTTACTTTCGCTAATTTTAGAAATGAAGTGATAATCGCATTCCATTCTCACCGAGACTCAAACCCGAGCCGCATGCTTACCAGACCAATAACTGACCCCTACACCGTACAACCGATGAGTTGACAAACATCTTATCAGTCTTATAAGCTGAATATATCAGGTGACGAAGTGTGACGGTTTATTATTTATGTTATTTAAAGTTGTGTTTTAATGAAAAATTAACTATTTTTTACAAATGTTTATTAGTTAAAAAAATGCAAGAGTCACGTTACTATATTACTTTAGATTTTGTACATCATTTTATATATTTTTTGTATCTTATGATAAATTTTAATCTTTAAAATTATCAAAATTCGAAATTTACCTATCAATGATTACATTTTTAATTTTCAAAACCATATCAATTTTGATGATATGCAATTATTTTGATTAGACGATATATTTTTAATTTTAGTATTTGCTTAAAAATATTTGTTAAATAATGAATATTCACTGTTTAAAATTCTATTACTTACTGATCAATTAAGTTTGAATTTCCCATTAAATGGCCAAGGCTAGGTTACCTAATCTTGGTTCAAGTATAAGTTCCCATACAACCGTCATGGTTAGGCTTTCCAGCCTTGGCCCAGACTCGGGTAATCATTAGGCCGGCCAAGGCTTGGTTGCCTAGTCTTGGCCCAGTTTCGGGTAATTATTGGGTCGGCCAAGGCTGATTACCCTGATAACCCAGTCTTGGCCCAAGCATGAGCCAATATCGGTGCGCCAACCTTGGTTGTCCAGTACTGGGCTAAGCAAGGCTCTGTCATTCAACTCCGGCAGTTCCTATATAAGTTTCTGATATTTGAAAATCTTCGATTTTTGTTTCAAGCCATCCATGGAACTTACCACTATTTTGGAGCTCAAGATGTTTAAAAACTTGGAGCTCAAAAATCTAGTAGTTGTTGTAATAGTTTTTCGAAAAGTTTGTACCGCAATATCTCTTCAACAATTTAACAATTGTTGATGCAGTCAGCGGCATCACATTGTTTTTTAGAAAAAAAAAAGACTTTCTCTTACTTCCCAAATTTAACCAGCTTTCAACTTTCAAAAAAAAAATTTCCATCGACGAAAACGATATTAAAATTGGATAATTGGTTTTTACCCCGCACGGAAAAAAAGACTCTGTTAAAATCTCAGAAAAAACTGTCAAATTTACAGATTTACCGCTGTCAACCTAAATATGTCAATCTTACAAAGTTAAAAATGTTATTTTCACATTGTTGAAACTGTCAATCTAAAATGTTAGTCTTACAATTTTTCAATATAACAATGGCATTAAAAAAATGTAAAATTCACTTATTAAAAAAAATACAATGTATGTTAAAACAATAATTGAAATTGTTATTTATGAGTAAGAATTTTACATTTAAGATACATATACCTATAATAATGAATAATAAATTTATCTATATTATTAAGAAAATAAGCAAAATTCTGTGATTAGTGTATTACAAATACACTATCATACAATGATAGAATATGTTTTTATGATTAAATTTAGTATCGTTCGAAAAGTCTTGACTTGGAGTTGGGCCTTTTCATGGTTTCATTTTATTTTTACCAATAGTCAATTTATGATGATAAGTACTTAGGCTGCATTCGAAAATGCTCTATCTCTAGATACATAATTGAGAAATGACCTTGCATCTTGTGAACTATTGACAGTTTTAAAGATATAAACTCATTCCGATGTTACACTCATCGAGACCTTTCATTTGAGTACCCACATCCTTTTTTCATATATATATATATGTATGAAAAATATATCAAAAATGCATGTCCCATACAAAGTTGCCGATGCTCAACATTTTCCGTTCATTGGCCAAGGCACGGCTACAAATGCTCGGCCATGTATCGGCGTTTTACATCGGCCTAGCCTCGGTAAACCATCGGCTCTTAATATTCGACCAAGCATTGGCATTTTGTACTGGCCCAGTCTAGGTAAGTCGTCGGCTACCGCAGGATACTTATTATAGTATAATGGTATGTGATTTGATTATCAGCCATTGCTTGGACAATGCTCAGGTTAATTCTTTAATACATTAGAAAACAATAATACGTATTAGTCATTAATATGTTGTATCATTGATTTTAATTTTTCTTAATTTAACGTTTGACCAAATTATCAACTAATATGTACTAAAAATTAGTAAATCAATTTTTAAAAGAAAACTTAAGAGATTTTTTTAGAAGAAAATAACAATTTAAATTATCAACAATTTTTTTTTTAAAGTATTATATTGATCATTTTGTAATTTCAATAAATATTATTATTATTTAACAAGCTTTATAAAGATTAAATCAACATTTGTTTTCACTAGAATGGATTTAATAAGTTAATACAAATTTTTTTAGCGGACTTCTTCGATAAATTTTACATTATTCAATCAGTTAAGCCTATTTCTTTTAGTCATTCGTATAAAAAAAGAAAAAATATTTTAGCAAGAAACCAATGATTTTTAATGAATGATTTATTTACTAACAAATAGATTTATGGGTATAAATAAAAATATCTATATTTATTTACTAATGGATCCGTTATTTTTTCACTTCTTGCTTAAAAAATGAAAAGTTTTAAAAAACTGGGCAGTTATTTTTGATTTATAAAATTCAGAAATTGTTCAATTATGAAATAAATAGAATAATTCGTAACAGCAATCGAGTTAACTCAATTATACTGAGAAAAATTGATTGTTGAACATTGAAATAGTTAAACTATGAACGATACACTCAGATCAGTTAGCAGCGCCTGTGACAGCCCTAGAGATTTTTACGCAGATGGACCCAATTCGAATCCCTCCACATCTGAGATTTTTCAGAATAAATTTCTATCAACCAGTATTCCATCATCTCAGAATAATAACAATTCAAATAAGAAACGAAAATGAATTTTTTTTCGTTATTTTAGCTAAAATTGGATTTTTTTGCCTATGCTTGGCCGATGCTCGGCCAATGCTTGATTACTAAGTTCAGCCGACACTTAGTCGCCTATATCGGCTTGGTGTTAACATCCAATGCTCGCCCAGTCTTGGCCCAACGATATTTCACGATACTCGAAGATAGGTTGGCAGTCTTGGTCCAGTATCGGGCCGATCTTCATTTCTTGTACGGGGTGAGTACTCAAATGAAAACTCTTGATGAGTGTAATATCGGGATAAGCTTGTATCTTTAAGATCATTGATAATTCTTGTTTTATATTATAATAATACAATACCCTCTATTATTGCCCTAAATTACAATTTAAAAATCACTTTTTCCGGTTTTTTTTCGTCAAAAATAACTCACGAACGAATCGATTTTTATACGTTAAGAGCTGATTAGTTTTTGGGATCGATCAGTGGAGCCGTTTAAAAGTTATACCAAAAGAACCACATTAAAAAAATTTTTAATTTCCCGCTAAGAAAATTGAAAATTTTCAAAAATCGGGAAGTTATTGATTTTATCCCGTTTTTCGAAAATCGAGTTCTCAGATCTCGACGTTTTGAGGTCTTAAGAAGCTTCTCTGACTATTCCCGCGAGGGTGTCACTATGTCACTGTGTGTGTGTGTGTGTGTGTGTGTGTGTGTGTGTGTGTGTGTGTGTGTGTGTGTGTGTGTGTGTGTGTGTGTGTGTGTGTGTGTGTGTGTGTGTGTGTGTGTGTGTGTGTGTGTGTGTGTGTGTGTGTGTGTGTGTGTGTGTGTGTGTGTGTGTGTGTGTGTGTGTGTGTGTGTGTGTGAGGGTGTAAACCTCTCATAACTTTTGAACAGCTTCACCGATTCTATCGCGGTTGACGCCAATCGAAAGGGCTTGACTGAACTTAGATTTTAAATATGGTTTGAACCGATTCGAACCGGTAGATTTTCAGAAATCTCGACAAAAACTGCGAAAAAAAATGTTTCAAATGTGGTTTTTTTTTAATAACTTTTAAACGGCTCGAGCGATCAATTCCAAAAACTAATCAGCTCTTAACATCGAAAAACCACGTCGATCACCATCAAGCCGGTTAAAATCGGTTGATTCGTTCTGTTCGGTTATAATACCGGCACCTTCTCTCAAACTTGGGTAGGTTTCTTACGATTTCAATTCTCTGGTGGTCTTGAAAAAGACCGTTATGATTAAGACTACGTAGTAGTCTTGAGATGACTTGTAAGTCACACGCTCTTAAAGAAGAGCCTTAGTTTGGTCTTGAAAAAGACCGTTTTTATTAAGACCACGTAATAGTCTTACTTTATTGAGATGGCTTATTCTCACTCTCTGTATCGGAGAGTGACGAATAGTTAGTTCTGAAAAGAACTGTTTCGAGGTTTAGCTCTTAAAAGAGCTGTTGAGATGATGCTTGATCGTAGCTGATATGACCTGAACTGCCGAGTGGATGCGTTGAGGATAGGCAAGCCTTGCACGCTTGGTATCCGAGTTACTGCACTATTGCTGTAAGCCTTGCTCGCTTACTGTAGATCGATTTCTTCTTCTTCTTCTTCTTCTTCTTCTTCTTCTTCGCTCAGTGGATTGAAGTGGACTGTGTCGGTAGCTCTCCTCGCTGCCTCTTTTAAACAGTCTTGTGATTTGAGAGGGGATTGGATTAGGTTAATGCATTGGCTCGCTAGCTCCGATGGACTGAGTGGGGGTTTCGGAGGTAGCGGCCCAATAATGGCTTAGAATAATTTCCCACTATGATTGGGATGATTTTCTACTAGCTCTCTCGTTATGGTCCATGCGTTTGTTAGTACCTGATGAAGACCTTAGTTATGACTGGCTTTCTGGCTATGATCAGTACGATTGTTAGTACTTAATGAAGACTTTGACTATGGCTAGCTCCTTAGTCATGGTTTTTGCGGTTGTTAGTACTTTATGAAGATCTTCACCATGACTAGCTCTCTAGTTATGGTCCGCGCGATTGTCAGTACCATGACTAGCTCTCTAGTCATGGTCCGTGCTATTGTTGATGCCAAATGATGAGTTTGAGGGTTTTTCAACACGTTCGTGAGTTATTGTTGACGAAAAAATCGATAAAAAGTTTTTTTTCCGGATTACACCGAAATTTCCAGTCTAATTAATTTGTGTTCAAAAGTATATCATAGAATTTGAAAAACTGCGTCGAATGCCGCTGACCTCGTAAAAATCGGTTCATTTATTCAAAAGTTATTGCGGTTTGAAAATTAAAAAAATAGTGATTTATTAAACTTCTATCAAACTTTTGAGCTCGGAGAGCTCAAAACTACACAAAAATTGTATTTTTGAGCTCGAAGATCTCATAAACATATTAAGTGCAATTTCGAGCGCTTAATTACGAAAGTAGCGGGAAGTTGCAGGGATGGCCTTCAGGGTCAACCGTTTTCCTAATTTTTTTTTCAATGAACATTGAGAAATCTTCAGAGTATCTCTAGTAGAAAATCCTCTGAAAATATGAGCTCTCAATATCAATATGTAAAGGTGGCGTTCTGTGATTTTCTATTTTCCATGTAAATTGCATAGGAAAATGTTTTCTTAAACTTTGGAATTTGGTGATATGATAACGAGCTACTTTATAGGTAAGATGAAATCAATCTTTATAGGAAATTAAATGCTCTACAAAAAAGGTTCGATTGACATTTTGCGTAAGTCAAGCCGTTTCAATGATATCGAGCCTCAAACTTCAGACTGTTAGAAATTGCGCTTTGTTTTTTTTTTTTTTTTTTTTAAATCTCAAACAATCAATTTATCTGTATTAACAACCCATTATTATCAACTTTATAATAAAAGTATGGATATATTTAATAGAATTCATATCCAAAATTCTTAATAATTTGGCAAATGCTAATTTTTATTAATTATTAGTCAAAAATATTTAGTTATGGGTCATTTCATGACAAATCGACCAATAGTCGGAATCGATTCCTTTCGATTTGAACAAATTTCGGTCAGAAGTTTTCTTTTGTCATACACCAAAGTTCTCCAAAAAAAAAATAATAAAAAATTTTTTTTTCAAAAGATATGCGAATTCAAAATTTTGAGATTTTTCCAGATTTTCAATTTTGTTTTTGTAATATCTCGAATGCTATTATAGATACAGATATAGCCTTTTGTTTGTTTGTTCGAAAGAGAACACTTGGGGCTAGTGAAAAAAAAATATTTTGGAAAAAAATTTTTAAAAATGCCAAATTGGTCAAATTTTGAATTTTTAAACATCGTCAAAAATGACGATTGAAATTACAATTTTGACTTAACTTTTTTTTATAATGCCTTGTACTGATTTTAAGATATTCTGAAATTTTAAAAACTGTGTTTTTTTGTTTTTTTTTTCTCCAAAAATATGAATTTTTGAAATTTGAAAAGAATTTTTTTTCCGTTTTTCGCAACTTCTAAGTAGAATCGAGTTATGTGAATACATATTATTTTAATTTTGAGCATTAACAAATTAATTGCACGCTATGGAATTACTAAATAATAAATTAATTTCAACTTTTTTCATTCTTTAGACATAGTCTTAAAGTGATCCTTAATGCATATAATTATTGATTAGTGGGCTAAAAATCCGTATTATTGGAATTCAAATTATTAATAGCAATAATACTAGTCATAAGGCTTAAAAATAAAATGTGAGCGAAAGGCAAAAACTTTAGACTGATATCTTAGGCTCGCCAAATCAAAGTTGACAGTCGAAAAAAAATACATTTACGTACTTATTTTGATAGGAAATTTAATTATCTTCAAAAAAGGTCTTTTCACACACCAATGCAGGAAACCCCCAAAGTAGACAAAGGGGCCAGTACTGGGAAACCTAGCTTTGGCGTACCTGTATTGGCCCATGCGTGGACTAGGCTGCTTAACCCAGCCTCGGCCATGCCAATGATCACTCAACCTTGGGTCAAGACTGGCTAACCTAGCCACGGCCATTCAATAGCGGCCCACACTTTAGCCAGGACGAGTTGCCCAGCCTTAGCCGTTGAATGGCAACTCAGACTTGAGCCAGCATTGGATAACCTAGCCTTTGCCATTCAATGGGAAATTCAATCTTTATTAATCATCAAATAATAGAATTTTAAACAGTAAATATTGATTGTTTAACGAATATTTGATAGGAAATTCTAAAATTGAAAATTTATTATTTAACCAAGACAATTTCATATCGTAAAAATTGATATAGTTTCAAAAAAATTAAAATGTAATAATTTACAGTTAAATTTTTAATATTGATAATTTTAAACCTCAAAATTTATAATAAAATATTAAAAGTATAAAGAACGATGTAAAAAGTCTAAAGTAATATTAGAATTTGATTTTTGCATTTTTTAACTAATAAACATTTTTAAAAAGTAGTTAATTTTCATCAAAACACAATATTAAATAACATAAATCATATTAATAATAAACCGATATACTTTGTCACCATATCGATTTAGCTTTTGAGAGTAATGAAATGTGCATCCCTGGTTAAAAATACTGTTTAAAAAGAATTGAGAAGCGGTCACTCCATTCAAACTGTATATCTATATATACAAACAAAAGAATTGAAATTATTAAAAATAATTCGAATTTCATCATTTTTAATTCTTTTTAATCAATATTTTTAAACAGGGATCAACTTCTCGGTCGTACAGTGTAGGAGTTAGTTATCGGTCTGGCAAGCGCGCGGATCCGGTTCGAATCTCGGTTAAAACAGGTGCGATTTCTATAATTAGCGAAAGTTAGGTCTAAATTATGAGTCAAACGATTTGAACGTGCGTTAGCTTTACTTAAAAAATAAAATAAAAAAAATAACACTAAAAATTCTTTATTTATCATTTTTTATCAAATGGCATGGGCCAGATTTGAAAAGTAACTATGGCTCAGTCCTGGTAACCAGTCATGGGCCAGTCCTAGTCATCAGGCTTGGCCCATCGTTATCATCCCAGACTTCTCCCAGGGTTGGGCCAAGTCTTACAAACTTGGCCCAACGTTCTACATAATTGAACCAAGCTTGGCCCCGTGGTACTTTCCTCTATGGGTATCTCAGAAACGCTAATTTTTAATGATTTTGTCAAAGGATCGTTTGTTTAGATAATCAAATTTCCTATTAAAATAAATACGTAAATGAAATTTTTTTTCGATTATGAACTTTGATTTGGCGAGCCTAAGATGTCGGTCTAAAATTTTTGTCTTTCGCAGACATTTTTTTTAAGCCTTATTATCGGTATTTTTACTATTAATAATTTGAACTTATAAAATGCCGATTTTCGGCCCATCCTAACATAAATAAATAAATAAATAAAAAAAAATATATATATATATTTATACACATATATATATATATATATATATATATATATATATATATATATATATATATATACATAAATTTTATATAAAATTTGACTTTTAAAGAGTTTTTCCAGAGAATTATTTCCACAAGGATTTCTACAAAAAGTTTTAATAACTCTTCTGGCAGATTCTGAGATCTTGCAAAAAATCTGACTTTATAAGTCGAATTAAGAGTTAATCTCACTTAATAAGACTTTTCGTACTCATTAAGAAAATAAAAAACTTTTTGAAATGTTATTCGTATTTTTTAAAATGTTTTCACAGTTATTTCAGAGAAATTTTTTCACAAGGATCTTTTCATTATGACCAAAGGCTTTTCTAGTTAATCTATCTGCGACATCGTTCGTATCAACTTTTTAATTACTTTACAATTTTTCATTTAACCCGATAACAAAAAAATATTTATTAAAATATAGTCCATATAACTATGTGTTAATAGTTGATCAAACTAATGCATACTTCGAATAACTACAAAGAAAACGTTCCGAAAACTATATTTTTTTACTTATCGATTTGTAATTCAGCTAACTATCCACTCTTTTCTCAGTGCTGGAATAGAGTATGACCAACTAGGTTCTTGAAAAACAACGAAAGTATTTACGAGTTAATCACCTTTTGTTCATTAGTATATTAACGAAATGTTCTGTTCACCCTTAATTTATAACATTTTTTAAAATAAACATTATAACAACAAATTACGGTAAAATTGGTTGAGCATAATTTGACAATTATCTCATTTACCGACAAATAATAATACCGTACTATACGTCTCAGCATTACCGTAAATTTAATGGTAATTAAAAAAAAAAAAAAACCTTCTTTCATTGCATTAATTTTTATTTCTTAAGTTTGTCAAATTAAAAAAAAAAAAGTAAGTAAGCCATTATATGGCTATAGATTTCAGTCGGCAAAGAAAAACAAGTATTTTGTTTGAAAAGTTACTATAATAACTAGACCGATTGTACGGCTGAGTATAGAAATTGAAAACGATAAAAAATAACTCAGAAATGTCAAGAAGAATAAATCTCATGTACTTGTCCATGTTTTACAAGAATTTTTTCACTTCCTTCCATAGTAAAGGATTGCCAAAAATATTTATTTTCATAACAGAAAAAAAAATTTTAGATAGTGGCTAACCCTGATAGCCATCTTCAGACCTTCCCAATATTTTTGACTTCAAGCACAGAGTGGGTAACACCTTCTGAACACCTTTTGAATCTTGCAAAATTATTTAGAAAAGTTAAAAACTGAAACTGTCTCAAACTATCCAATTTAAGATGAAATACAATTCTTCTATGGAGATAAGTATGGTGGTTAGACATCTCAAGAAATTGATTGAAAATAATCAAACAAAAAAAAATATCAAAAAGTAAGTATAAACACTATAAAATTTTCCAATTTGAAAATAAATCTATAAAGTTTGAAATATTCAGATTGAAAGAATGACATACTTCAAAATGGTTGATTCGGTGCAAAATATTCATTAATGACTGACGAATCACAAACTTTAAAAATTAGATTTAATTAAAAACGAACTTGTAATCACTTATTTCTTTGTTGATGTTGGTTTTACGGAAAAATGCTAACCTATTCAAGTATGACAAATTCTATAGACGAATCTTCTAAATTTATTTTCTGAGTTCGATATCTTAAATCAACTAGAAAATCTGAAAGTCGATTTGATTAGGCTTTCTATCAAACTAAATTAAAATTGAGCCATAGGCATGATACTTTTTATGCGACTAATAAACTTTACAAGCTAGCTAAAATACTATTCCAGTAGCTTAATCCAGCCAATTAATTATAGAGTTAGATTAAGGTTTCTTAATTATTTTTAAATGATGCTCAGAAATCTGAAAATTAGTTCCATATAAACGTAGAAAGAGAGAAAGAGAGATGTTAATAAATATATTGATTGGTTTCAACCACTCTGCAGATCATAGATTCGTTATTATAGTTCAAACACATCGAAAAGAAAGAATTCGAGATTTCGAGAACAATACTTTCTGCACTAAACTCCAGTTCATATTGTATACGATATTGATTTTATCTTCTTTTTTTTATATTTTAAACAGAAAGATGCATGTAATAAGATTCGTTTTGTTTTTTTAAGGCTTTTAAATAGGCTTCAGTATCATGTGATCCACTATTATTGCAACTCTAAATTGAGTTATAGATAAGCATTCATGCGGTTATGTTTTAGGTAACAATTTATTTCTTCAAAAACGAGAAGCAATCCTTAAAAAGATAGTTACATACATGCCCATGTATGTACATTGTGTATATAATATACATATACACAATTGAAACTATTGATTACGTTTTTCATCCACTGAAGTAGGTCGCGATAATTTCTACAGTGAATAACAATGTCCACTTAAGATTTATCGAGTTAAAATGAATGAAGATGGATTCCCCGCATAAAAATAAATAATTTGTGCTATAGTTAAAAAGTTAGATTGTTTAGAATTTGAAAAGAAATAGTAATAGAAATATTTAAAGTTGTGTATCATATTTTATCTGAACAATTCATAAAGATATTTATAATATTATAATAAACTCACCCCCTACACATACAATTTATACAAGCTTCAATGTATAACTGACTTGAAAATTGTGTCAGCAACCCTTATAACAGCGCATCAGTTCTGCGCATACGTTACGCAGTCTCCGTATTCACTCTTCATATTATCTACCGAGACTTTTATATCTAATAACCATGTTGATTTCGCTTACTTTGTAGTTCCTTAAGTGTTAGGCTACACTTTTGCATAGCCTATACATATCGTCTCTTGGAAATGTTTCATGAAAGCTTGAGCTAACTTTCTCCTCAGAGATTTTTATGAGTGAATTTTCAAATTAAAAAATAATATTCTTAAAAATACACTTTGTCTTGTCAAGTACAACTATCAGTATTAAACACATATTAAGACTCAACTTCTATTTTATTTTGCTGATAAAGTTCATATTTAAGTCATACAATGCCAGGGAACAAAAACTGTATGGTTCATAAAGTTCATTTATAAAAATTAAATAATTTTTAAGAAAAAAATTTAGAAATCGGTTGACCACGCAGGCCAATTTTAGAACTCGCTAAGTTTGAATTTGAAGCGCCTTAAAATGTGTTTTTTCGTTAATATTTGAGCTTTTCAAGCTCAAAGCATCATTTTTCACATTTTGAGCTCTTCAAGCTCAGAATGTATTTATAACTTTTGAATGTGTCGTTCGATTTTCTTTCGTAAAAAAGCAGTCGACGCAGTTTTGAAGCACAAAAAATGTATGCATAGTTTGATTATGATTTTTTCGCACGCTTTAAAGGTATTTTTGAAAAATATAAAAATTAAAATTTTTTTTCGTTTTTTTTTTTAAATTTTTTCTTAATGGCTAGATGGATTAACTCTCAAATCTAATTAGATCTAAGTTTTGACAAACTCTTTTGACTGACAAGTCGTAGAATTCAATTGGTTGATTCGATTTTGAGAAACCGTACGACAAAAATTTATTTACACCCCCCTCCACACACACACACACACACACACACACACATCACCGCGAAAATAGTCAGAGAAGCTTCCTTGGACTTCAAAACGTCGAGATCTGGTGAAAACACACGTGTCGGGTTTGCTGGGTCCCGCATCAGCACCTCCCCAGCTGGCGGATAGGGACATACCTGGCAGATATGTCGGGTACTGAGGAAATAAAATACTCAGGATGAACCAAAACCTAGCAAACAACGACACAGAAATGTCGCAACACTTTTAAACATCGTTTACCACATAGGGGAGAGATACCTCAGTGCCGGCGAGAGAGGGCGTGCAAACGGGCCCGAAACCGTCGTGATTAAGCGACCGTTTGGACAGCGGAGTGGACCCATGGCTCCAAATTAAATAATGCCGTGAAGCGGAAAACCATAGGAGTTAAAACGGGAGTCGATGAAGCAGGAAAGAATAGGAGTTACGGTTATTATTACCCATGGCTCTGCTGTCGAGTAATGTTACAGGAAGTAAGAAAACAGCCCATATGGAAGTAGACAGACAGTCACTAAGCATTCCTCCAAGAAGTTGAGGACCTATCGCTCCCGTCACTACTCATGCTTACCAAGGAAGGATTAGCTCTCTACCCACTGTCACTGGCCGAGAATCGCCAATGGAGCGGCTCGGTAGCAAAATTGAAGAGTTAGCTGATTTCATCAAGGACAAAAAAAAACTCTATCATGAAATTAGAAAATTAGTTGGGTCCATTGCTACGGCATATAGGCTGGCCAACAAATAACCAGGCATATAGGTAACGATCCAAATATCTCCATGGATGATCACAGAACTACAACCGCTTTTGGTTACTCCTGAGAAACCATCACAGCAAGGAAAGGACAACAACAACAAGAGGTAGCTGTCTACGCCTAGCCCTTCTTCAGCAATCAAGAAGCTAGTACAGAAACAGACCGCTTGGGACAATACCTGGATCAAAACGACTTGGCAAAAGAAGAAGAAGGAAAGAGATCAGGAGCCAGCGGCTCAATCTACTGATGACCAAAACAAGCCAAGTGAGGGTGGCTCTAAGAAACCAAGGAGGAAGAAGACAAGAATTAAGGCTGTTCTGGTCCAACCAGTAGAAGGCCAAATATATGCCGACCTTCTAAAGGAAATCAAGGCTAAGGTCAATCCTGTCAAGACAGGCGTCGACATAAAGTTTATAAAACGGACGAAGAACGGAGGCGTTCTACTCAAAATGGCTCGGAAAACCAAAGATAGCAGTGCTTTTACTAACGCGGTAAAGTTCGCTACTGCTAATATTGGTACGGTCAAGACGCTCACATCAATAACAACAATGGAGATCTTGGATGCCTTGGTTTTGGGCCCCAAACGCGTAACTGTACGGTACCTGATAGGAGCAAGTGCTGCTAAAAATGTGGCAGAGAGAACCACAAGTCTGCAGACTGCACGGAGAAGCCAAAGTGCTTCCTTTGTACTGCCGACATAAATGCTCAGGATGGTTTATGCTATATTTCTGGCACCGGGGTTTGCAAGGCATTCCGCACAACACTTGCCGAAGCTAGGAGAGGGCAGAAATGACACGCATACTGCTAGGCAACCTAAATAGGTGCACTTTGCTGTAAGACCTGCTGCGCAAGCGAGTCTTTGAAGATAAAATCGACGTCTGTTTTATCTGTGAGCAACATCTAAACATCGAAGGTAAAACATGGTTCGCTGATAAGTCCAGTACAGCAGCGATCGGGATAGTAAACTCGAAGAAGGTTACTGTCAACAACAATGGAAGCGGAGTGGGCTTCATGTGAATTGAGACTCCCACGACCTACTTGATGAGCGTCTACCTTTACCCAACGAAGAAATTACTGTGTTTCACCAGAAGTCGGCAAATATAGAGGACTCCATCGGCAAACTCAACGGTGGAGTCATCGTAGTTGGTGATTTCAACGCCAAATCGGCTGAATGGGGTGCTGACTTCTCTGGCACCCGAGGAAACGAAGTAGCAAGACTTGACCTCATAATGCTGAACACTGGAACTACCACAACCTTTAGAAGACCGGGGTACAAGGGATCAATCCCCGACATTTCGCTGGCAATTCCAAGGATAACCAACAAGACTGGACTGTATCCGAAGAATACAGTGGCAGTGATTAGTAGTGTGTGACATTCAGCGTTGGGCTGACACCTGTTTCGGCTCCACAACACGACCTTCAAAAGCGAAAGTGAAACGCCAGGAAGTTTAATCTAGGAGCATTGCGAATGTCACTTACACGAAGCTGGTCTACCCTTCAGAACGATTCGACTCCAAATACCCGCAGTGAAACAAAAAAAAAAACAGTGCTAAATGTCATGAATAAAATTGCTGCCTCATGTGACGCCTCTATGCCGCGGCTAAAAAATTGGGGGTTTCACAGGCTGGCGTACTGGTAGTCAACAAAGATAGCCGAAATTCGCGAAAGATGCCATGACCTACGTCGCTGTGCAACAAGAGCTGCGAAACACTCCCCAAACCAGGACTTACATTTGAACGAGTACAAGCAGGCCAAAAAAACATTAAATCGAGCCATCAAAGCAAGTAAAGCGATGTTGTGCAAAGAGATCTGTTACTGTTAAGGTGTAAAAGGAGTGTTTAAAAAAAATTACAGCTTCAAACAACCCTTTGAACTATTTTTTTTGAATTTTTTTTGGCTTGATTATTTTTTATATTCTGTGGGGATGTAAAAGGAGTGTTTAAAAAAAATCGCAGCTTCAAACGACCCGTTGAATTATTTTTTCTGAATTTTTTTTGGCTTGATTATTTTTTATATTCTGTGGGGATGTAAAAGGAGTGTTTAAAAAAAATTACATCTTCAAACGACCCTTTGAACTATTTTTTTTTTGAATTTTTTTTGAGATGTCTAAGTCTTTAGGGGTGTCTGGAGGGTTAGTTTTGGGGCTTTCGAGAATCCAATGTACTATTTCCCGGGCTCTTTGACTCATTTTGAAACTGAAAAATCATTTTCAGTCTCAAAAGCAAAAAAAATTTTTTTTTTGATTTTCGTTCATAAAAAAACGTTCAGAACTTTAGGTACATTCTGAATGATTAAAAGAAATTGAAATAAGTTCAAAAATTTGAATTCTTTTGAATTCATTCCAATACTACATAAAGAATAGAAAAGAATTAAAATGACCGGGGTTTGAATTATTTTCAATTATTTTTAATATCATAGTTAGAATTGGAATGAATTAAAACGAGAGAAGTTTGAATTTTTTTTAATTCATTTTAATACTGCACGAAAAATTAAAATGAATTCAAATTACCGGTATTTGAATTATTTTCTATTCTTTTTAATGCGGCCATCGGAATTAAGCAGAATTGAAATAGTTTTAATTCTTTTCAATTGATTTTTTTAATCAGGGTTAAAGTAACATTAATTTTTCTATGAATTTTACAGTAATTTTTTATTAAAATATCATTCTAACTTAACAATAACTTTTTTATAAATAAAAAGTATGAAAATTAAATTTGCCGACATCTGAAAATTTTTATAATTATTTTTATTAAAAAAATTGTTACTATAAATTAAAAAGAAAAAATTTCACATGTAGGAAATTTGAAAAATTATACATGCAATTTTTTTTAAATTATTTTTTTACTTGCAATTGCAAATTTGATTGTTAAAAAAAATAGAAAAATTTTTAAACGTCGGCTAACATTAGTATCATATTAAAAGTTGGTTAAAACTTGGATTGAAATTGCGGCAGTAGATTAACGTTAAGTTACTATACAACTTCAACACAAATTGTATATAACTTTTACTGTACAAGTTTTGGAGTGAACTTAACGTTAACTTTGACTAAACTCGCTACACTACAAGTATTTTTATAGTAAGTGTGGCTATCAGGGAGCTTGAAGCTATTAAACAAGGCCCCAAGATAGAAAAGCCGACGTAGTGGTAGTGGGGAGAGCAGAGAACGCAAGAAAGGAAGAATAAAATTTGGTAAGACTCATTGTGACTGAGTGGCTTAACTGGACGACACGCAAATTTTCCAAAAACCCAGCAAAGGCTATATATAAATATCAAGGGAGTGAGTGATGGTGACCAGAGTTTTGCCGTCAAATTGAAGATATCTCACTGAAGGAAAATTCACGCCAGTACCCGAAAACGAGGAGTTGTAGCTCACCGTGGGAGTGCAGATAAAATTCTTAATCCGCCAGGTACAAATAAAGAGTCAATTATTCTTCGGGACCGCAGCATCAACCAGGCCTCATGTCGGCTGAAGGTCACCGCCATTTGGTGTTCGGTCACGATCGTAAGTTATTTTAAAATTAAAAATTTGGAATAAATTACGAAGCAATTAATTAATAATACCAGGACCTATTTTGGGTTATTAATCAATTTATTTAGACGAAATAATTAGTCCGCGTCATATTATAGATTAGAATACATAGGCCAGTCTGAATTATCATTACTAGGAAGAATTTCGGTTTATTAATCTTAG
Source organism: Cotesia chilonis (assembly GCA_018835575.1). Classification (NCBI taxonomy): domain Eukaryota; kingdom Metazoa; phylum Arthropoda; class Insecta; order Hymenoptera; family Braconidae; genus Cotesia; species Cotesia chilonis. The sequence goes on from RJVT01000168.1 coordinate 154,918, forward strand.
ATTTCAATGTCATGTGTAAAATTTGATTATGGCTAATTGAGAGTTAATAATTTGACTTAAGCCAGTGTAAAGAAAATTCTATAAAGGGTCTAATTAAATTATTTGAGATAGAATTTTATTTAACATTAGAAAATCAAGCGGTAAATTATTGAGCGCATTATTTAGTAGTTTATTACAATAAAAAAATTAAAATAAGGATCAGGAAACCATCGTTAATTTAATGGTGAAATAATATGGTTTAGATACGATTATAAATTCATTAGTTAAATACTAATTTTATAAAAAACTCGCGACCTTGAGAGAGTCGGCCATTTGACCATGCTCTAAAACTCAGTACAAAACGTTCTCAAGGTCAAAACTAAATTTTCTTGGCTTCCACTGGAAATATCTTTTATCAGAATTTCACGTTTACTATGAAAATAAAGCTTAGTAAAACTTACCGCCTATAAATGATTTGGATTAAATGAGAATAATTTATACAATGCAAAATTAATTCGACGATTATTGGAATAATTTGAGTAACGTGGATTAAAAACCGATGGATTAAAATTCATTTAATGAATTCTCGGACTCGACAAAACTAGGATTAATTCAAGATACGAAGAACTCTTGTATTAAATAATTATTTTTGTAATGTTGTCAAATTTTGTCAAAAACTAACACAAAAATTTAACATAAAAACTCACAACCTCAAGAGAGTCGGCCATTTCGTCACGCGCTAAAACTCAGTATAAAACCTCTCAAGGACAAAACGAAAATCTCTTGGCTTACAGTGAAATATCTTTTGTCAAAATTTCACGTTTACGAAAGAAATAAAATTTAGTTAAATTTACCGCTGATAAATGGACTGAATAAAATGATTTGGATTGAAATGGTTTAAAATTCATTTAATGAATTCTCGGACTCGACAAAATAAGGATTAATTCCAGATACGAAGAACTCTTGTATTAAATAATTATTTTTGTAACGTTAAGAACACGGCAGTCATTGAGTAATTAGGAAAATTATGATCAGAAATTAAGAATGGATAATTAGGAAATGAGAATGGAAATCAATTTATTATTCGGAAAATTTATTGTTAATATTGGAAATCGAAAATAGTGTGGTTGTATGTGTGTAAAGGGAATGACTCGGTTTCATAGTATACTTCTCTGGCTTTGAGGTAGTTCTTTTAGAGTAACGTGAAAGTTTAGGGAACAGCGTGCACTGCGTAGGCAGCGCGTGCAGTAACATGAGGATCCAGCGCAGTGACGTGAGAGTCCGTGAGACCACGTGAACTAAGTTAGAGTAGCGTGAGGGTCCAGGAGACAGCACGAAGTAGATAGAGTAGTATGAAAGTCTAGTGGACAGCGAGCACTGCTGCCACGTGAAGGTCCAGCTAGACAGCATGAAATATATCGTACACGGAAAGAAAATTGTATGAAAAATTACCGTGAAAACATCGTAATTTTTAGTATAGAATATTGTAGTGCCGGACCTAAACTCAAACATCGTAATTTATACGATGCAGCATCGAAAATTTCTATCACTCAAATTAAATAGAAGCTTAGGTCACTGAAAAAATAATTCTGTATCACCAAGGAATCGAACCCGAAGTCCCCTCCGCCACAAGCCCAAGGTTTATCCCCTTACGCTATCGGAGAGAATATCTAAACTTTATGTTTAGTCACATAATGAGACCCTCTATACAGTAGTTGGTCATCTTTTGGTGGTGGCGCCGCAAACTACTGGACTCTGTATTCCCTAGCGGATTCGTGGTGACGGTCAAACTACGGTCAAACGACGGTGAATTCACTTTACTGATGAAAGAAAGTCTATTGATGGTCGAACAACCGTCGTTTGTCGGTGAAAAATAAGCCAAGTTGTGAAATATTCTAACAGTGATTGCATGGTTAATAAAGTAAACATTGTACAAGATTTTCTCCATTTTTTTTCCATTCGATAGCTATGACTTCCCAATCCTTTGATTGTCTTCAGACATAAATACAACAGTGAATGACTGGTAAAAATTCGGTGAATAAAGAGTATTTCGGTGGAGAATCCACGGTAGTCTGCGGGTGAATTTAAGATCAAATGGCGGTAAAGAAGATAGTGATGGTAAAGTAGAAATTTTATAAATTGCTGAGTGAATATAAGTTTGATTTGTAATTATAAAAAAATTCCATAAAATAATATATAAGGCCAATAAATACAAATAAATAGTTAATAAAAAATAATTTGAAAAAAAATTCAGTCACTAGAATTTTTGACATTATCTAAAAAAACACTGTTTACAAATTTTTGTAAAATTTCAAGATTTTTTTTTCATGAAATCTTAAATTTAACATAAACTCATAAAGTTAAAGAAAGATTTCTTTATAGTGAAATAGAAATAATTATCGAAACAACATCAAGTCTCCGTAAAATAGATGGTGATTCAAAGACATTTATAATTCACGTCTGGGATAGCATTACAGGAAAATCTCTTGACTCTCAATCAGATGATCCAAGTTCGATTCCCGGTTTAGGCGATGTGATTTAACACTAATTTTTTTTTTTTTTTTTTTTTTTTTTTTTTTTTCCCAATATTATCATATACGCGAACATTTTACGAGCTTAATACTGATTATTCTGGGTGAATGCACCTATTTTATTACATCCGATTACTATAATGAAACGGTGAATTTACCGTAATGAGCTAGTTTTATGCTAGTTTCTTGCTAGTTCTGTGCGGGTGAATTAATGATCAAATGTCGGTAAAACCACCGTGAGTTCACCCGCAGAAAAAGGTATTTCTTGGATCTTCAGTCGATAAATCAACAGTCAAAATTATTCACAATGACACCTGATAAAGACCGTCAAATCACGTCGTATAGAATAATGTTTGACTGATATTTGACCGTGAATTGGCCATATTATAACTGTGGCGGTGAAACCGCTAGGGTTTCTTTTATTGAAACATATAGTATGGGCCCTTATTCACTTGCTCTTACAGGAATAAAATTTACTAAATAACATCGTAATATTCGAATTGTATTCTGTAGACGGCAGCATCGTAAAAATCAAGATACTAAAAGTCTAGTCCTGGATTACGATGTAACTATTGTAATTTTTCATATAATTTTTTTTTCCGTGTATATGAGTGGGGTGTGAATGTGTCTTATTCTATGAAATTTTATTAATTGTTATATTGGCCATTATTTCAATTGTAATAGAATTAGATAAATAGATAATTTTGAATACGAATTTCTGTGTTTAAAGTTTGATTCTTTTCAGCAATCTCTCACAACCCTGACCTTTTACTCCATGTTCTGGTCGAATTCTGAATATTAAGTCAAAAAATCTAGTAGCGCCCTTGATAAATAAAAGAGGCGACCCACGAGCAAACGACATCCCGTTTCAAATTCTATGACGCTAAAACCAGAGGCGAAAATACAAAGGAGGCATGAACGAGAATAAAAGCAGAAACGCAGCAAGACTAGCAGGACCGATGGAGATCGGAAGAGACGGGCAGATGGACGACGCGCCATCCAGTTTAACGCCTACCCCTTCAAGATGGAGCTGCGACGCACGCTGACGTGCAAATACTGCCCAGACCGAATCGACGACGCTGAACACATGTTTTTCGAGTAATGGGACGACAGAAACAGCACCGACGAAACTATTGGCACCACGCTCTTCTCTGAAGGCTTGGTAACCTGCATGTTCAAAATAAAAGATAACTGGTCAGCTATTACAGTTTTTAACGCCAAGTAACTCAAACTAATATTAATTTTCAATAATAACCTGAAATAATGAAATAAGAATATTAATTTTTAACTTCCCGCTAAGAAAATCGAAGATTTCCGAAAATCAGGAAGTTATTGTTTTTACCCCGTTTGGCAGAGATTGAGTTTTCATTAGATCTTGACGTTTTAAGTTCACAGGAAGCTTCCTTGACTACCTCCGCAAGGGTGTCACTATGTCTATATGTGTGTACGTATGCATATGTGTATGTGTATGTGTATATATATGTATATATTTACACACACACACACACACACACACACACACACACACACCCACCTCGTGTCGGGCTTGCTGGGTCCCGCATCGGGCGCCTCTCCAGGTGGCGGATAGGGGAATTCTCGTCATACCTGCACGCCAGATACGTCGGGTACCGAGGAAATAAAATACTCGGGGTGGACCAAAACCTAGCAAAAAAAAGATGATATGAAATGTCGGAAAACATTCAAACATCGTCTACGGTGCAGAGGGGGGATACCTCAGTACCGGCGAGGGAAGGCGTACAAACGAGCCTGAACTCGTCGTTATCAAGCGACCGTTTGAACAGCAGAGTGGACCCCATGGCTCTGCCGTCTAGCAATGCTAGCAATGCTACAGGGAGTACTGAAACAGCTCAGATGGAAGTAGACGCACAGCAATTAGGCGTTCCTCCAAAAAGTGGAAGACCTTTTGCTCCCGTCAACACTAACACATATCGAGGGAGGATCAACTCTCTACCGACTGTCACCGGCCAACAATCGCCAATGGAACGGCTCGGCAGCAAGATCGAAGAGTTGACTGAGTTCATAAAGGATAAGAGAAATCTCCATCATGAACTCAGAAAATTAGTAGCGTCCATTGCCACGGCATATAAGTTGGCCAACAAACCAGCATCGATGTCGGCGACAACCACGCAAACATCTCCGGAGATGACCACAAAACCACAAACGTTTTTGGTCACTCCTGAGAAACCACAGCAAGGAAAAGAGAACAAAAAGAAGAGGCCGCTGTCTACACCCAGCCCCTCCTCTGAAATTGACAAGCCAGCACAGAAAAAGACAGCCCGGGATAATGCTTGGATCAAAGTGACTCGGCAAAAGAAAAAGAAGGAAAGAGAAAAGAAGCCAGGGGCAAAACCTACTGAAGCCCAAAACCAGCTAAGTAATGGTGGCTCAAAGAGACCAAGAAGGAAAAAAAAGGCCATTCGGCAGCCGAAATGGAAGTAGATTTCATTTTAATGATAATTGAGTACTTCTACCCTCCATACTCAGGATTTAGTTTAAGTTAGTTTATTTTTTTCCTTTAAGTCAAAATTTTTTATCAAATATATAGCAATGCAGAAACTAAAAAAAAGTTTTTTTCCTCCTAAAATACTAAATTTTTTACTCGAATTTTCTTGATTTAAAACAACTGGTTTTTTTAACCTTAAAATACCACGCTTTATTATAAGGCTAGTTTTTTGACAATGAGAAAATGGTATTGCTCTTGAGTCAAGTTAAAATTTTTATCAGTGAACCAATTAAAAAATTTTTTAATATTTGATTTATTTATGTTTACATTTATTTTGACTCATTAATTAATCTTAATAATTCTTAAACCGAGCGGAGTTCCAGCACCTGACTCAATTTTTAATATAAAAGACAAAATTGATAACTAAGTTTGTTCAAAAAGTTTTTGTCTCACGTCAAAATCTTTAAAACATTTACCAATTTAATTTTTAAAAATTAAAAGACAAAATCTTGAATTATATTTGTTCAAAAAATTTTTATCTTACGTCAAAATTTTTCTAACTAATTTTATACAATTTATAATGTTTGATTTATTCACGCTTAAATATAGTGTGATTAATTAATCTCGATCATTCTTAAACTAAGCGGAATTTTATTACCTGACTCGATTTTAATTATAGCAGAATATATCTTGAGCTACATTTATTCGAAAAATTTTTGTTTCAAATCAAAATTTTTTAGAATATGTACCAATTAATTAAAAAAAATTACAATGTTTAATTTATTCATACTTAAATATAGTATGATTTATTAATTTCGATATCTCTTAAACCAAGTGGAGTTTCGACACTGGACAGTTTCAATTATGAAAGACAATATTTTAAACTCATTTTATTCGATAAATTTTCGTCTTCAGTGGAAATTTTTTAAAAAATGTGCCAACTAATTTAAAATTTTTTTTTTATATTTGATTTATTTATGTTTGTATTTATTATGAGCTATTAATCTCGATAATTCTTAAACCGAGCGGTGTTTCAGCACCCGACTCAATTTTTAATATAAAAGACAAAATTTTGAACTAAGTTTGTTCAAAAAATTTTTGTCTCAAGTTAATATTTTTCTTAAATATATATCAACGAATTTTAAAAATTATATAATATTTAATTTATTCATGCTTGAATTCACGCAATTAATTACGTAAACAATTTTTTATCTAATTTATTTTGTAACGAAATGTTTATTCTAACAATAACATTCTAGAACCCAAACAATCCGGTCAAAAATCTAATTTTTCATTTACATAACAGTTAGATATGTACTAAACAATTTTGAAAATTATGAGATTTAATTTATTAATGCCTAATTTTAGTGTGACTAATTAATTTTGACAATTACTAAATTAAGCGGTATTCCAACACCTGACATGATTTCAATTATAGAAGGCAACATTTAGAACTAATTTTATTCAAAAAATGTTTCACTCAAGTCGATATTTTTTTTAAATATATAAGGTTACAGTCCCAGTAGCTACTCAGGAACCAGTACCTGTTCACTCCATGTATTTGTATTCCTGCATTTATAAATATAGATCTACTAATACATGAAGTGAATAAGTACTTTTTTCTTAACTGGTTCTTTTACCTTACCAACCAGTTTTTTAAAAATTACAATATTTATAATAACATTATGATATTTATAATAATCTTATAATATTTATAATAATATTATAATATTTGAATTATTCATGCTTAAATGTAGTGTGACTAATTCATTTCGATAATTTTTTAACCAAGTGAATCTTATACACTGGACTTGATTTTAATTATAGAAGACAATATTTTTAACTAATTTTGTTTAAAAAATCTGGAAAACGGTTGACCCTGAAGGCCATCCCTGCAACTTCCCGCCAATTCTATACCTATACGCTTGAAATTGCACTTATGACGTTTTAGAGCTCTTCGAGCTCCTAAATACAATTTGTGTATTATTTCGAGCTCTCCAAGCTCAAAAAAATAGCTTTTGTATGCTTTTGAGCTCTTCGAGCTCAAAAGTTTGATAGAAGTTTGATAAAACACTATTTTTTTATTTTCAAATCGCAATAACTTTTGAATGAATGAACCGATTTTCACGTGGTTGGCGGCATTCTACGCAGTTTTTTAAGCTTCATTAAAAATCTTTGAGTTTATATCGACAGAGTGGAAAAATTCGGAGTAATTCCGAAAAAACGCTTTTTTCGGTTTTCTTTCGTCAACGATAACTCACGAACGAATTAACCGATTTTGACCAAACTGGCGGCGATCGACGTGGTTTTTTGACGTTAAGAGCTGATTAGGTTTTGAAATTGATCGGTAGAGCCGTTTAAAAGTTATTTCGAAAAAACCACTTTTAAAAAAATTTTTTTTTGTAGTTTTTTTACGATTTCTCAAAATCTATCGGTCCGAATCGATTCAAATTTTCAGGAAATCTAAGTTTGGGCAAGCCGTTCAAAAGTTATAAGAGGTTTACATACATCCACACATACATATATATATATATATATATATATATATATATATATATATATATATATATATATATACATACATACAGACATATAGACACCACCGCGGGGGTAGTCAGAGAAGCTTCCTATGACCTTAAAACGTCTAGATCTGATGAAAACTCAATTTTTGTAAAACGGGGTGAAAACAATAACTTCCCGATTTTTGAAAATCTGAGATTTTTAGCGGGAAGTTAAAAATTTTTTTATCATTTCAAAGGCGGAATTATGACTCGACTTGATTTTAATTATAGAAGACAATAATTTGAATTAATTTTATTAATAAAATTTTGTCTCAAGTAAAATTTTTTGAATCATGTCCCAACTTAAATGTAATATGACTAATTAATTTTGATAATTATTAAATTAAGCGAAATTTTAACACCTGACTTGGTCTTAATTATAGAAGTTAATGTTTTGAAATATATCTTATTTATAAATTTTTAAATTTAAAGTGGAAATATGGAAATGACAGTTCTTAAGTCATTTCATTCATATTTTTCCTATAAAACTGATAGTTCTTAAAATGTTGATAAAAAATTATGAAAATATTACATCATTATCGAATTACTTCTTAAATTATAATTTCTGTTAAAAGAGGATCAATCTTAAGTAAACTATCAGTATTTTAAACGATCTATTTTAAGTAAATTATTACATTTTAAATAGGAAAAGTTTTTGTTGAAGAGGAGATTTTCACCAACTATTTTTAATTGAGGAAATCAGGAAAGTGATTATATAGTAATTCAAAAACCGGTAAAATACTCAAACTTTAAGTAAAATAACTTGGAGCAAACGGTAACTGATTTTTTCTTCAAAGTTATCTTTAAGTAAATAAAGTTTATTTTCAGCTCTCAATTCTATACTATATAAATATATATTCATTTTATCTTTCATTATAAATTTTTTATTTCTAATTATATTAATTCAAATAGTCAGAATATTCTAGTCACTGACTTAATATTATCTTATAGTAAGTATTCATTTCATTTTAAAATATTCATTTTTCCGAAATGCCACGATTAAAACAGAAAAGTCTTGAGCAAAGGAAAAAAGAAATTTCCGCTTATAAACGAAGAATGAGATGTGAAACTGATGAAAATAATAATATTCAAGCGACTAATGAAGAAAAAATTATATTATCATCAAATACAAGACAACAATTATATCTTTCAAACGAACAAAATTTAGCTTTCCATAAAAGAAGAATGCAAAGTTATCGGAGTTCATTGAAATACAAAATAAATAATAAAACTTCCCAAAAAAATAGATTGTTAGATATAAATAATTACGAAAATCATTTAACAAGATCAAAGCTTTATCAAAAGAAAAGATTACAAGATCCAGTTAAACGGGAAAATCATCGAGAAATATTAAAAGCTGGCCAAAATAAAAGATTACAAGATCCAGTTAAACGGGAAAATCATCGAGAAATATTGAAAGCTGGCCAAAATAAAAGATTACAAGATCCAGTTAAAAAAATAAGTCACAAAAAAAATCAATACAATCACAAAATAAACGGTTTATTGATGAAAATAATAGAAGAATACATAATGATCTCAATAAATTATGTCAATCACAAAGATTATTAAATAGTAAAAATAAAAAATTACATAATGAGAAAAATAAAATTTGTCAAAAAAAAAGATTACAATCTACAAGTGCAAAAAAATTATACAATAACAAATTGAGTATCTATCAAAGAAAAAGATTAGAAAATATCCAATTAAAAAAAATACATGTTCTTCGAGTTTTAAATTCTAAGACGAAAAGAAAACATAAGAATGAAGAATCACGACGTAAAGTATTATTTGATAAATTTAATTTATCAAAGTTAGAAGGTCCGACATATGAATGCTCTTCGTGCTGTCGTTTATGGTTTAAATCATCAGTCAATTTTTCAAGAAAAGTGATTTAAAACATTGTGATTTATCATTAATACACTTAATCTGTAAACTAAAAGATAAGTCTACTATTGGATTCTTATGTTCAAACTGTGAAAGAATGATAAAAAATGATAAAATTCCACCTTTATCGATATATTACAAAGAATTACAATTTCCAGATGTACCCAATGAAATTTTGAATTTAACTGATCTCGAATAAAGATTTATATGCCCTCGCATTCCATTTATGATGATCAGAGCAATCACCAATGATGGTCAATATTTTGTCAAAGGTCGAGCAGTTAATGTACCAACTAATGTTGATTCGTCAGTTAATATTCTTCCGAGAATCCAATCAGAAACAATGATTATTCCGATTTGTTTTAGAAGAAAAAAGTCGTTTAAGTCTAATGTTATGTTCGAAAATGTTCGACCTCATGCGATAAAAAAAGCTACGGAGATATTACAAAACTCAGAAGTTTACAAATATTGTGAAATACAATTGGATTTTGAAAGAAACAAAAGTGATTTACTGAACCTAAATAATCGTGAATGTAGCAATAATGTAGATAAAAACAATGAGGATATGAATGTTGATAATCTTAATATTTATGATAATAATAATGAAGATAATGATTCATCTGATGAAAATTCTGAAGATGAAGAACCTGTAAATGTAGAAGATGAATCAACACTTTTAATATCACAAGCCATTGTCTTTGCTCCTGGTGAAGGCCAAATGCCCGTTTCATTATTTGATATATACGCTGAAGCTTTAAGTTTTATTAAAATTTATGGCGGTAAATTGATAAAAAACCAGATCATTTAACGTATCAAAATTGGATGAAATCAGAAATAATGAGATCCGATCGACGATGTGCGACCATTTTAAAATTATTTTTTTCTTCAATAAAACTTAGAATGTCAAAAATCTCATCGAGTATAAATTTTTGTCTACGGAAAAACAAAATAAAACCAAATTCCGTAAGAGTTGAAGATATGCTTGATGAAAATAAAGTCAGAAATATAGAGTTCAATGATCATGGGTTTAAATTTTTATCTCATGATCGTGGATCACCATCATTTTGGGAAGAAAAGAAAAAAAATGTTTTTGCGTTATTTCGACAGATAGGTCCTCCAAATATTTTTTTTACTTTATCCGCAGCTGAAACAAAATGGCCTGAATTAATTGCAATGTTAAAAAAAGTCATTGATAAACAAGAAGTTACATTAGAGCAGGCGGAAAAAATGGATTATACTGAAAAAGCTAGATTGATTAGCAGTGATCCCGTAACCATTGCCAGGTATTTTGATTACAGAATAAGAGAATTATTTAAAGTATTAAAAGAGAAAAACAGCATTTTTCGAGAACACCACATAATAGATTTTTACTATAGGATTGAATTTCAACAAAGAGGTTCTCCACACATTCATTGCTTATTATGGTTAGAAAATGCACCAAATTTCAATGAAGAAGAAGAAAATAATTTGAATGTTATTAAATTTATTGATAAATTTATTACATGTTCAAATAAACTTGTTTCAAAAGAACTCATTAAGCTTCAGACTCATAAACATACGTTTACTTGTAAAAAAGGAAAGGGAAAAAGAAAATGCCGTTTTGATATTCCATTTTTCCCAATAAATGAGACATGTATCTTAAAACCATTACCAGATACAGAAAAAGAACGAAAAATGAAACTACGGGTAATCCGGGAAAATATACAATTATTTTTAGAAGATAACTTTAAAAAAGATATTGTTATTACAATAGAACAACTATTAGAAAAATTTAATATAACTTATGATGCTTACGTAGAAATCATCCGTAGTGGGTTATATCGACCGACAGTTCTATTGCGTAGAAATCCAAATGAATGTATGATCAATTCGTACAATCAAGAAATTTTAAAACTTCATGCGGCAAATATGGATATTCAGTTTATATTGGATATGTATTCATGTGCCAGTTATGTGTTAAATTATTTGAATAAATCTATTTCTGGTCTTTCAAGATTAATGTATAACGTGACAAATGAAGTTAAAAGAGGAAATTATACGATGAAAGAACAACTGAGGTTGATTGCTAACGCGTTCTTAAAAGCAAGCGAATTTGGTTCAGAAGAAGCAGTTTATTACATCTTAGCATTACCTCTTTCAATGTGTTCAAGAGAAGTTGTATTTGTTAATACAAACCATCCAGCAAATAGAATTCAAATAGTTAAGTCGAAACAAGACCTTCAAAAGATTACCATTAAATTCAACAGATATTTACATCAAAGATACATTAGACCATTATGTTCATCGCCCACTTGAGTTAGAAAATATTTGTCTTGCATCATTTGTAGCTTGTTATAATTATTCTAAAAAGGAGTATCAAAAAAAAAATAAAATGTACAGTGATGAAGAAAGTGATGATGATGATTTTGTTGTTAACAGTCGGTCTATGAAGCTTACTGATATCTCAGGCTTTGTTCGAAGAAGAAAAAAATCTAAAATTATTAGATTCATCAACTATAATAAAGATATAGATAAAGCGAATTTTATTCGAGAAAATGTAATGTTATTCATACCATGGCGCAATGAAAATATTTTGATTATATCGGCTTCTGAATTATTTTCCGCAAATTACAACTTAATCAAAGAACGAAGATCAGAATATGTGTACAATGAAAATATAGAAAGTATATTAAAAGAAGCAACACAAAAGGCAAATGAATCAGATAATGAAAATGATATTACTACATTTACACCAAAAAACTTGGAAGTTTTTAATGATCCTTCTCAAGCAGGTGATATTGCGATAGATATGAATATCAATATAAATGAAAATAGTCCAAATACTTGTAATAAAGAAGATTTATATTATGTATCAATACCGCGACTAATATCTGAAGAAAATTATATAAATTTAATTTGCTGTCTTAATGAAAAACAAAGAAGATTTCTATTGCATTTATTACATTGTTTTAAAATTAAATCATTACCATTGTATCATTGTGTGATTGGTGGAGCTGGTGTTGGAAAATTCGTTTAATTGAAGCTATTTATCAAGCTATGCTTCGTTATTTAAATTTTAGCTCCAATAATTTAGAATCAATTAAAGTTTTATTATGTGCTCCAACAGGAAAAGCAGCATTCGGCATAAAAGGTTTAACGTTACATGCAGCTTTTATATTACCGTTAAATCAATGTTCAACCGAACTTATCCCATTAAGCAGTGGTACCCGAAATACTTTGTATGCAAAATTAAAAGATCTGAGTTTAATTATAATTGATGAAATTAGTATGGTAGGTTCGAAAATGATTCAACAAGTTGATAGTCGATTGAAACAAATTTTTCAAACTGCTAAGCCGTTTGGTGGGATATCAGTAATTGTATTTGGTGATTTTAATCAATTAGCTCCAGTAGGAGATCGATATATTTTCCAAGCACATTCTTCAGATCTTTATGGAGATATTATAGGTAATCCTTTATGGAATTTATTTACAAGTTATCAATTGACAGAAATAATGCGGCAAAAAGATGACATTAAATTTGCTGAAGCTCTAAATAATTTAGCTAATGGTACATTTTCAGAACATGATTCTAGTCTTTTTAAATCCAGAATCGTACATAGGGACTGTGAGGTACCGAAAGATGCAATTCATCTTTTTCGTACAAATGAAGAAGTTGATAATTTTAATTTAAAAATAATAAATAAAAATGTTCTTAAAATTAATGTTATTGCAAATGATAAAGTTACAGGAAAAGCTACTGAAAAGATGAAACAACACTTACTCAGCTTATGTAAAAATTTAGAAACTAAAAATGCACAAGGATTACCTTCTGATCTATTATCAGCATTGGTATTAAATATATGTTAACTGTAAACATTGATGTAGAAGATGGACTCGTCAATGGTGCAGTAGGAATACTTAAAGGATATAATTTCAATGAAAATGGAGACATTTTTAGAGTTTGGATAGATTTTGGTGATGATCAAATTAGTAAAAAAAGAAGAAAAGAAATTCTGACAAAAAAAAATGAAAATTGGACTGCTCTCGATAAGATATCAAGAAATATTCACCCAACAAAAAAAATTGTGACTATAATTCGAGAACAATTTCCTTTAGTACCAGCGGAAGCAATTACAATACACAAAAGTCAAGGTGGAACTTACAATACTGTAGTTATACATTTAGCGAATGGAATGACAAAAAATGAACTTTATGTAGCTTTTAGTCGTTGTACAAAACTAAATGGATTGTTTATAATAGGCGATTTGAAATTTCCGACCCTTTATAATCCATATAATAAAGTACAGATTGAAATAAAACGCTTATTACACATGAGATTATCTTTATCATGCTATTTTATAGATAATCCAAAATCAAATACAATCGTATATCAAAATATACAAAGTTTGAAAGAAAAATCACATTGGCTCGATTTTCAAAATTTTATGAAATTATATAAACCTTGTATTTTCATAGCAGCAGAAACATGGATAAAAAAAGATGACGATATTTCAGTAGAAGATTATGAAATTGTACATCGCGTAAACGTATCTCAAACAATTAAAAAACATGCTTATGGATTAGTGATATATTGTAGAAAAGATAAACAATTTACAATTCATTACAGTTATAATAATGAAGAAAAATCACAATCTTGCTCACTTGTGACTGGATTGTATGATCATGTTGCCATTTGTACAGGTTATAAGTCTCCATCAACGAAATACTCAGCAATACAAACAAGAATAGAAGAAATGATAAATATTGCTGAAGGAAAAAGTAATAAAATAATTTTTTTAGGTGATTTTAATATTGATTTAAATCATGAACCATCACATCCTTTTTTTTAAAAATGTTAATGTCACGAAAATTACATTCATTATTCAATGCTACGGATATTACAACAAATTCGTCAACAACAATCGATATACTTTTTTCAAATTTCCAATTAAATTATGGAATTACTGAAACGATTTTCGGATATCATAAGCAACTTACTTGCATTCTTAATGAAATAGGATCAAATGATAATAACAATAACGGAAATCAAAATAAATATGAGCTTACGCTGGTTGAAGCAATTAATGAAGGAAAATGGCTAAGGAAAAAATTGATTGAAACAAATTTCATCACGAAACATGATTTTAGAATAATAGAAAAATTACACGAATTTGTTAAAGATAAAATTTTCAAATTTAAGACTACACGTTACAATAATAATTATTTGAAAATTTCACTATTACAGAATCAATTTCATTCACTGATGACAAAAGAAGGTTACAATTCATTTTATTATGCCATATCAACATTATTAAGCGGTGGAAGTGAATTGATGCCATGCTTGCGAGCTTTAGAAGCTGTTTATTTTATGATAAATGATAAATTTATAAAAATATATCTAATGAATTTTTTCAACAAATATCTTTAGAAAATATATTAAGTGGCGAGCAACATGCAGAAAACGGAAATATAATATTAATATCAGCGATACTTCAACGCCCAATAAATATCATAACGAAAAGTAAAATTTACAATATCAGAATACCGTCAGTTGAAAATCGCGAAGAAATTTATGTCTATTTTGATGTAGATTTAAAACATTATACGGCATTGATAAAAAAAGAAAATTATAAAGAAGTACCATTAACTACTATTATAAATATTGATTTCAGTAACTTCATTCATTTCAACAACGAAATAATTGACACAAAAAAATATATGAAATTAATAATCTAAGTGATCGAAAAAATTTTAAAAAACAAAGATCTTTAATAAAACGTAAAAATTAATAAATAAAGTAGTTGGAGCAAATATTCGTGATAGGGTACAAACAATTAACTCACAAAAAACAAAAACATCATTACTCCGAAATATTTTAGTCAAAATAGAGAAAAGTGCATTGTTAAATGAAATTGAATTAATTTTGAATCAAGAAAAAGACTTTATTAATCAAATTTCTTCTGAAATTTATGAAACAGTAAAAAAAAATATAACAGAACCAATAAATCGAAATTATGCTTATGATAAAAATTACTATAAATATGAATTAAAAACAGAAAATATATCTAATATTAGTGCTCATATAAATAAGATCCTGAACACTACATTTACTTTAACTAATGTAGCTTTAGACGGCAATTGTTTATTCCGAACTTTTGCGGAATTGATATTTCATGATCAGGAAAGGTACAGTGAAATTAAGATTTTTATTGTAAATTTTGTTTATCGAAATAAAAATAATTATGAATCATTAATTAGCCGAGGAAGTTTTTCGGTTCAAGATAAGTACGGTATTGATATAGAGTACCCTAAACTTTATGATTTTTTACAAATGATAGCTCGTGAACGTATATGGGGAAATGAAGGTTCCATATTTGCTATGAGTGATGCATTAAAAGTTATTATAATTATTATTGGTATAGATCGAAAAACCCACGAAAAAGATACGATTAATAAATACGTACCAAACACCACAATATCCTCAATACCATTAACAATTATTAATGAAACTCAGTGGCACTTTATTGCAGCTCATAGGAAACTTAATTCATCAATATTCAATGGAGAAATATGGCAAAATATTCGTATGATTCAAATAAAAGTAGATTCAAATGCTATACAGCCGACTACTGAGATAACCAACAACAAAAAACAAGATAGTATTAATAGTCCACGAAATTCTTTAACTTTTAATGGATCTGATGGAATAACAGCGCAATTGGTTCTAGATCAATTTTATTATAGTAAATCTCTTCAAGATATGAGTGAAATTATGAAAAAGCATGAAAAAATTATTGTAGATATTTACAACAATATCAAAAGTTATTTTATAACCGATGATAAAAATTACTATCAAAAAAGTTATACCCCCAAAAAAAAAATAGTTATAGAAAGGTTTCCGAAAATTCTTCTAGATAATTTTATAATTGACAATGTTAAACCTGATGGGAATTGTTTCTTTCGATCAATTTCTGAACTAATTTTAAATGATGAAGAAAGATTTTATGAAATTAAAATTGCGATGGTCTATCATATCATGATGAACACTGAATTTTACGAAATTTTATGCAAAACGAAATCAGTAGAAGTTAAAAAAAAAGGTAAAAATGGTGAAGAAATTACAATAGATGATCCCAACATAGATGATTACATAAGAATGATGGCTGCTGACGGAATTTGGGCTAATGAAGGTTCAATAATTACATTCAGTCAGGCTTTTGAAACCATATTATTTATATTTGTTGTTGATGGACTCAGGCAAAAATTAAGTTTATTTATGAAATCGAAGCCAATAACTAGAACATCATTAAAAATATTAACAATAATAAATATGGATAACGTCCATTTTTATGTTTGTCGATTGAAAAATACTACAAGCGATATAGATCAGTTTATGATAAATAATCACAAGAAGTTAGAAAATTTACCCTCTATCGATTATAATATTAGTGATATATACAAAAATAGTTTAATTCGATAAAGATCAATGGAGATAAATTGAAAATCAATTTGAGTGTAATTATTTTAATAATATGATTGTTAATATTTAGTGTCATTTTTTTACATAATTAGAGAAATAGTATATTACGACCCAAGGCCAGAAAGTTTGATTTCACATCATATCATATCATATCACATACGTCAGGGCATCCAACATTCTGGTCGTGGGTTGTATACTATTTTTCTTGCTCTCCAGCCGAAAGTACGCAACCCCGTGGAAGGAGTTTTGCCGGGTGTTAGTGGGGCGCCGCCCGACTTTTGCAAAGCCAAGGTTTTACTGGTCGGGGCGGGCACAATAAAAAAAAAAAAAAAAACAAGCCGCGTTATATCGTATAAATATATATATATAAATACATACATATATAAACTTTTGAACTATATATATTTTCTGACTTAGCTCGACAAACTAAGTCAGAAAATGACTAAATTTTTTAAAAGTTGCGCCATGAGGACGGCTGCAATAGTTAGATTTTTATGAAATCTACTAAAAAAAAACGCTTTGATTAAAAGAGATAACATGTACAGAACTTGTCAAAAATATTTAAACTGGATTTCGTCACGGAATTAATTTTTTTAAGACGATTAAAAATTAGTTTTTAATTAGACTGCTAAGAAAAATTAAATTATTAGAAGCGTGTAGAGTACATAAATTGTTTTATAAACATCACTTTACTAGCTGTCAAAATATAAAAGAAAGCAAATAAAATATACAAAACTTTCATATTTTATTTTCTAAACTTTTTATATAAATTAATTGCGCAGTATTATTATTAAATAGTTCATTAACAATAATCTATTTAGAAATTCTTTTTATTTATTTGACATTTTTTGGTTAGTTTATGCGCTGACATATTACATACAGACGATGTTGTAACTGTTATATACAGTTGAAACTCGCTGGATAGGCCGATCGCACCACGAAAGTACGAAAGAAAGCGACGTTCTGTGCAGCCGGCCAGAAAATATACGTAGCGCGCATGCGTAGAGAGCAGGCCATAAAAGTTGCACTGGAGTCCAGTGCGTCCCAGAAGAGCGTACTTTCAGCTAGGAGAGCAAGAAAAAGTTTTTGATCATATATAGCCAGATAAAAAATTCTTTGAACAGCAATATTCAAAAAAAAAGTTTTAAGTATAAAAAAAAGATAGATCAATTGGGACAATTTCAGTAAATGAGTTATCATCACTTATAGTCCATTGAAAGCGCCATTTATCTCCAATAACAAAACCAGTTAAAAATGCTGACAAAAGGATAACTTCATCTTAAAATAATCTGAATCAGGTACGTAATAAAAATTATTTAAATACGAAATTTTGTCGTTTATTTACCATTCAAAATAATATGTATGTAGAGAAACATTATTCAAAACTCTTTTGACTCATCCGTGAATTTTTTGCTTCCGTCAGTAATATATATTCTTATTTTCTTTAAACTATGTTATTTAACATCTTGTCTTTGATAAGTTTTTATTGTGTGAACCAGAAAGAGTAATTTTTTTTTTCAATTCAAAAATTATTAAATGGATAAAAAATTTTTCTTATAAATTGAAAAAAAAAGTCGACTATAACTCTAAATTTAATTAGTGTCTAATTTTTAAAATATTTTTGAGCTTCAACATCATCAGAAATTAGTAATAATAATTGAAAAATTATTGCTTCATAAGTTTATAGAAGTAATTAACAAGAATAGGTGAAAATAATTTTTATAAAATAGATTAGGGAAATATTTAAAAACATTATTAAGTACAAATAAAGAATAATAAAAAATAACGAATAAAGAAATCAACTAAAAAGTAAGAAATGAGAGCAAATAAAGAGAAAAGAACATGATAAGAAAAAAAGCGATGAATGATTTTGATTAGAAAAAAGAAATAAAATATCGAAAAAATCTACTGAAAATTAATTCATGGTTTAGGCCTACTGGAGACCCGCCATGTAAAATAATGGGAACGCATTCTTGTACACAGTACCTCATGGGTAATGTGGAAATCTGTGTGACAGAATTACTGACGATCTACTCGAATACATTACAAGAAAGACTGATTGATTTGATGTTAATAAATCGTATATATAATATTTATACTATAAATCCCTGTTATATTTATACTATAATATAGTAAATAATTCTAACAAAACGGCTGCAACAGTAAAACTGTTTTATTCAACGAACTCTAAAAGAAGTAATATTGAAGCTATTACCACTTCTGAGTAGTGAAAATTAAAGCTTAATAAAAGAGCTTCAAGATGCATTTTACCAAATTTCGATATCTTATCTGGTTCAATAATTATATCAAGTTAAAGTAGTGTAAAAATCAATTTTTACGATTTTCAAAATTTCAAAATCCTGTTATTTCCAAACTACTCGACCGATTAAGCTCATCTTCGAACTTAACCTTGGTATTTATTGATAGATAAAGCATGTTGAGTTTGAGAAGAATCGGATACAAATTGAGAACGCTATCGTTGCTGACAAGCCGCGTTATATCGTATAAATATATATATATATATATATATATATATATAATATATATATATATATATATATATATAATATAATACATACATATATAAACTTTTGAACTATATATATTTTTTGACTCAGCTCGACAAACTAAGTCAGAAAATGACTAAATTTTTTAAAAGTTGCGCCATGAGGACGGCTGCAATAGTTAGATTTTTATGAAATCTACTAAAAACAAGAACGAAGGCTGTGCTTGTCCAACCAGCTGAAGGGCGAACGTACGCTGATCTCCTCAAGGAAATCAAGGCCAAGGTTAGCCCGACAGCGACTGGAGTAGAACATAAGGTCTATTAAAAGGACGAGGCACGGAAGGTGTTCTCCTTGAAATGGCTCGAAAGACCGAGGATAGCAAGACTTTCACCGATGCAGTTAAGTCAGCGCACTGCAAACATCGGCACGGTCAAGACGCTAACACCAACAACAACAATCGAGATCCTTGACTTGGATGAATCTCTACGATAGCGAAGTCCGTGAAGCACTCAAGCGTGAATTTACTGACAGCCTAGAGATCAAACGGGTAATTTGACAAAAACCCACACACGAGGCAATCGAGCAGCCTTCTGCGAGATCGATAAAGCCAATGCGA
>RJVT01000169.1:0-173673 GCA_018835575.1 Cotesia chilonis
AAAAATAATATGAATAGTACGAATGAAAGTCCACCACCTAGTGGTTATTCAGAAGAATTAAACAAATTAGGACCTAATTGGCCATATGATTCTTCAGAGAATGTCGAATCAAATGTTGTCAACTCTTATTATTCCAACATTGATAAGTCTACCGAGGGTATAGAGCATTCTTCCAATCATAATTCTGAAAATATCAATACAAATGATACATATAGTGTGACGAACGTTCCTGATAATTTAATAACCAATTTGACAGAAAAAGATAACGAGGAAAGTATCACCGATGCTAGCAATGATAAAGGGGAAAGTATGACCAAAGCTCAAGATTCATCGTACAACCCATTGAATACTACAAACGAAAGTTCTTTACAAACACCTATTATGAAGAAAATTAATCTAAAAAAATCACCACCGTTATTAAAAAGCTCATTAGATATACGAAAGTTAAATGTTCCTTATGCTTCTTATACTGCTAATGCTGCTAGCGATCCTAATGCTAATGATCTTAATCCTAACGGTCCTCAAGCTGCTCATCGTGAACACAAAACTAAGAAACACTTTTGTCCATATTGCAAAACTTTACAAAGCAAATTTGCTCGCCATTTGATGCTGAAACATAAAACAGAAAAAGATGTTAGAAGTTTTCTTTTTTTACCAAAACATCATTTTCAACGACTGAAGATCATCGATATGATTCGTAGAAAAGGTGACTTTCTTCACAACACTGATAAAGATTTAAATTCTGGTATTTTGATACTCCCAAGACGTCGCCAAGAAAACTCAATAATACGTCAAGATTACACATGCTGTTCAATGTGTAAAGGTTTTTTTCCAAATCAAACGATTCGTTTCATGCCAAAACTGCCAAACAGGACGTAATAAGCTAGCTCGTGATATTCTCGTTTCAGGCCGTCGTGTTACCGGTTTTATTCATGAGATAGCAAATGACATGCTGCGCAATGAATATTTCCCATTTTACGTGATGACGATGTTTCAAGGTCAATTCGTTATGATGAGCTAATCATTAAATTTGGTAACAAGCTGACTGAAAATATGCTTTGAAGCATCAACATGACGGAATGAGAGCACAACTTCGGTTGTTAGGACGCTTAAAACTAGAAATTATGTCAAATGTAAAAAATTATTGAATTTCAAGATATTTTCAGACCTCAAAACTATGATGTGGTTAAAAAAGCTTAAGGAATGTTGCAAACTGGGATACAGCTTCGATGACTTTCAAAACTCCAGCTGTAGCTAAAAATTTAGTTACCCTAGTGATTAAGTGCTGCAAAAAGTATCGGGCTGAATGTGTGAAAATACAAGATGAAGAAAGAAAAAAGTTAGCAGAGGATTTTCTGTTGCTGTGGTTGGAAGAAGTTCCTCTTTTGATAAACAAGAAAGCTGAAGATGATCGAAATGAGCAAAGACTATTGAAAAAAGTAATTCTTCCTTCCAAGGAAGACATTAAATTATTATATGATTACTTAAATAAAGAAAGTTTAACTTGCTTAGAAATTTTGAAAGATGGATTTAATTTACATGCGTGGATACTTCTAACCCAATGTACTCTCATTTCAATTCAAATTTTCAATCGCCGTAGGGCAGGTGAGATTGAAAGACTACCAATAACTAATTACCAAAATAAAGAAGGCTTAAAGGGCCATGTTGACAACGAAATGTACAACAATCTGTCAGATGCCTCAAAGAAGTTTGCAAATCAGTTTGTTCGGTTAACAGTTAGAGGTAAACGAGGGAGGTTCGTTCCTGTGCTATTGAATCCTCTGGCAGTAAAATGTCTCGACCAAATCTTAGCTTTTCGGAAACAAGCAGGTGTTCAAGATGATAATGAATTTATCTTTAGCGTACCGGGACTAAACAGTAGTGCTAAAAAATATATACGCGCTTGTCCGTTAATGAGACGATTTGCCAATGATTGTGGAGCGGAAATGCCAAGTGCCCTTCGCGGCACAAACTTAAGAAAGCACGTTGCCACTTATACATCACTTTTGAACGTAGAAGATTGCCAAATTAATAAACTAGCGAATTTTATGGGTCACGCGAAAGAAATTCATAAAAGCTACTACCAGATCCCTGTTCCAGTGACTGAAATAACGGAAGTGTCAAAGATGTTACTGGCTGCCTTAGGTAATGATGATGACAACACATATGACCCTAACGATGTCAGCGAGGACGAGAATAGTGACAGTAGTGACGACGATGGCGATGCTGATGAAAATATCTCTCGTACTGATGCTCCTTCATTGACTGATAATCAAACTTCTGATGATGATAACAGTAGTAGTGGAGAGTCTAAAGTTAATAAATCTAAAAGTATGCGAATAATAATAATAATAATAATAATAATAATAATAATAATAATAATAATAATAATATCTCTCGCCAAAAGAATTGTAAAATAATATTTTTTGTTTAATTACAGGATTTAAACCCAGCAAGATTGTACGTCGCAGGTGGACAAACGAAGAAAATAAAATATTAGAGAGAAAATTTGGCAAGCTTTGTAAGATGGTAACATTACCATCTGTAAAACAATGCGTTGCTATAATTAAGGAAAATGAGGTCCTGAAATCCAGAACTGCGGCACAAATAAGGTCTCATATTCAAAATTTGAAACAACGTAGCCATTAAAAACTTAATTTAACCTTCTTTCAAGCTTTTTTTTTCTAAAATTATTTCATATATTGATATAACTATCATTTTAACAATATTATTATAATAATTATGATTTTGTTGTATTTTTGCTAATTACTACTTAATTACTATTAACTTACTTAATTACTATTACTGACTACTACTTAATTACTTAATTATAATAATTATTATTATATTCATGTATCTCAATTCAAATAAAAAAAAATAAAATGTTAAACTATTAAATGTTGAACTAATTTTAAATAATGTCAGTAATTAACAGAAGATTTTATATATTGTAAGAGTTTTAATTATTTAAAAACTATCTTGTATCTTGTGAACGATTGAAGTACAAAAAATATAAGTTGATTCTAGTGTTAAACTTATGAAAAGCTCTTATTCGAGTACTCACATGTATTTTTCATATATTTAAAATATTTATTACATAAATGTATATATGAAAAATATAACGAAAATGCATGTGAGTACTCAAATTAGAGATTTTTATAAGTGTAAAACAAAGATGAGCTAATATTTTAAATAATGTCAGTTATCAACAGAACATTTTATGTATTGTAAGAGTTTTTATTATTTAAAAATTACCTTGTATGTTGGGGACTATTGAAATTACAAAAGATATAAGTTCATTCGAGTATTATACTTATCAAGACCTATCATTTAAGTACCCACATGCATTTTTCATATATTTTATACATTTATGTATATTATATACATGTATGTATGAAAAATATATCAAAAATACATGTTTGTACTAAAATTAAAGCTTTTGATAAGTGTAACAGAAAAATGAGCTCATATTTTAAATAATGTCAATAATTAACAAAAGATTTTATATATTCTAAAAGTTTTAATTAATCAAAAATAACCTTGTATCTTGTGAACTATTGAAATTTCAAAAGATATAAGTTCATTTCAATGTTATAATTATTAAGAGCTTTTATTTGAGTACTAACAAGCATTTTTGATATACTTTGCATGTTTATATATATTATTTACATGTATATATAAAAAATATATCAAAAATTCATGCGAGTACTCAAATTGAAGCTTTCAATGAGTGTAACACAAAGATCAGATCAAATTTCAAATACTGTCAATAATTAACGAAAGATTTTATATATTAATTAATTAAAAATAACCTTGTATTTTGTGAACTATTGAAATTTCAAACGATATAAGTACAGGTGAGTGTTATACTTATCAAGAGCTTTCATTCGAGTACGTACACGCATTTTTCATATATTTTATGTGTTTGTCTCTTGGTTACGATGAGACCATATTAGCTCATATAAAGTATTCTTTGAGCACGTGTGGCTTTTTCGAGGACAGTCCTCATAATTCTATTTATATTTCGTATACTTTCAGGACTGTCTTCAAAGTATACACCGTCAATATAAAGGTTCATTTGAGGACATCATTACTGATATGTGTAAGCGGGGACAGTGTCCCCATAATATTTATTCACGAAAAGTATGATTTGAAGACAGGCATAGATTTGTCAAAGGTATTAAATACCAGGGAAAAACACGTAATAATTCTAAAACAATTTTTTTAAGTTTTGTAGAATGATTAGAGCATATCGTAAGCACGGATAATATATTAGAATTTATATCGAAAAAATAAAAATTATTGGCCATGTATCGAATGACTTCCGAATATTGAATGTCAACGATTCAAAAAATTATTTTTTTATTTGATTAATTAAATTAAATTTAATTCAACAACCATCGTGTTGATTATTTCTTAAATCAATGTATCAATCAATGCTATAATTATTAATAATTAATAATATCAAAATGATTGTAGTAATTTTCATAATATCGATGGCAAATAACCATTAAAAAAAACTATCATGCTGATAGAAACAATTGTAAATAGTTAAATTTGTTTGTTCCTGTAATGGTTCATATAAGAACTCTGATTACACATACTCATTGAAAAGTATTAAAAATGATGAAATTTAAATTCTATTCAATAATTTAATTTCTTTTTTCATATATATATATATATATTTATAAATATACAGCTTACATTGAGCGACTTTCTTTCAATACTTTTCAATGAGTATTTTTAATCAAGGAATTCTTAGAATTATTTTTAACTTCCCGCTATTAAAATCAATCATTTTCAAAAATCGGGAAGTTATTGGTTTACACTATTTTGAAAAATTGATTTATCAGATCTTGACGTTTGAAGGTCACAGAAAGCTTCCCTAACTAATTCCGCAAGGGTGTCACTATATCTGTGCATGTGTGTATGTGTGTATATGTGACCTGCTTATAACTTTCGAACGACTTGACCGATTGGAATAAAAAGAACGGCATTCTTAAGGAGTTTGCTAAGCTTCGATATCCTGAAAATTTGAACAGATTTGATCCTGTAGATTCAAGAAACCACAAGAAAACTACGAAAAAAAAATTTTCAAAAGTGGTTTTTTTTGAAATAACTTTTTAATGGCTAGACTGATCAATACCATAAACTGATCAGCTCTTGACATCAAAAAAGCTCGTCGATCGCCGTTTTGTAAGACAAAATGGGTTGATTCGTTCGTGAGATATCGTCAACACAAAAAATCGAAAAATTCGGAAAAATGAACTTTTTGAAAGAAAACTCTGAAATTTTTAAGCTAATCAGTTTGTGTTTCTATATTGTCAATAGTACTCAGAAAGTTGCATTGATTGCCAGGAACCCCGTGAAAATTGGTTCACTCATTCAAAATTTATTGCAGAATAAAAATGAAAAAAAAAATGCATTTTACCAAACTGCTGCCAGACTTTTAAGCTTTAAGAGCTTAAAAGGATTGATCAGCTATCTCTTTTGAGCTCGAAGAGCTCAAAATCATGAAATAACTGTCTCTTTGAGCTTGGAGAGCTCAAAATAACACGAGAAGTATATTTTGAGCTCAAAGAGTTCAAAAATGTAATAAGTGCAATTTTAAGCATTTTCTATAAAATTAGCCGATAATTGCAGGGATGACCGGTAAGGTCACCCGTTTTCATGTTTTTTTTTTCTACGTAAATGACACAAAATTTCCCACACACGTATCTGGAGAGTGCATTTTTTTATACATAAAGTAGAAAACAAATTTCTTCCCAAGTTTTCACACAAACCATTACAAGTCGAAGTCAATGTCCTCATAATGACTGCTCCATAGAATAAAAATGTCTCCATAGTTGTCTGATGTCCGCATAGCATACAAACAGTAAAATTTACAGATTACCGTACATTTCACCGCTGGTATACTATGGGATCATTAGACAACTATGGAGATATATTCATTCTATGGAATAGTCATTATGAGGACATTGGTTTGTACTTACAACGTTTTGTGTGGGGAGTTTGCATGACATCTGTTTTTCCTTTATCCATTTTCGAAAAAATACAAAAAATAAGGAGAACACAAAACACGTAAAAAGTTTTCTATAATTCGTTTAAGGTAGTTGAGTCATGCGAGCAAATATTTTAAGAAGTTCTTGAAATTGAGTATACAAGTAATTAAATAAATAATACGTATGCTGCTAAAATTTTAAATCAATTGACCTCTTCAAACACGAGATAACTACATTTCAAAATGACATTTTTACACAGGCAGTATTAAAGAAGAATGAGAAAACGGCAAATTTTTTACTATTTTTGCATTGAATAATGTTAAGAACTCTACGAAAAACTAATATCTATTACAATAATATGTTTATAATCATCCCAAGAAATTTGAAAATTTTCAACCATATCGCGTTCCAGATGCCATAAGGGCGTATCGGCCAAAAAATGACCTTGCAAAGCCATAAGGGTGTATAAAATTTTTTTGTCTAGGAATCGACGTATTTACTTCTAAATCGTCTAGATATACAAAAAAAATTTTAGTACGCCTTTATGGCACCCGGGATAGGTACGAGGAGCCATAAGGGCGTACTAAAAAAATTTTTATTTCTTGGAATCAAAGTAATTCTTCTTGAAAAGTGAAGAAATGGTGAAAAAAATTTTTTTTTCAATTTTTGAAAAAATTTTTAATTTTTGAAACAATTTTCTATTCTTAAAAAAAGTTTCTTTTTTTTTTTAACTATCAAATTTCGAAAAAATTTTCATTTTTTAAAGAAATTTTTACTTATTTTCAAAATTTCTTATTTTTAACAATCGAAATTTAAAAATTATCTAAAAAAAAAAAATTTTAAATCTTAAAAGAATTCAGAGGATGGAACAATTATCATTAGGTATTTTTTTTTCTTTTACAAGATAATGAAAACATTTCTATTTTCATTCAGCTTATATTAGTCCAGTTAACATATGTTTTTAGGTTAAAATATTTTATTTGCTTTGAAGTACATATTTTCTAATGTATAGTGTCCTACTAGATTTTCCTCGAAGTTCAACAATCCATTCTGGGTATGTGTTAAGATAATTTTTATGAAGCATACACAGAAAAAAAACTACACTTCGTTTAAGAAAGTTTTTCTTGGCCCAAGAAAGTTTTATAGGTGGGGAAGGGAGCTCGAAGTTTTCTTGGGACAAGTAAAAAATTTCTTGACTTTAACCACTTTGAATTAAGAAAAAAATTTCTTGCTACAAAATATTTTACATCACTCGATTCAAGGATGAAACTTCTTATAAAAAGAACGTCAATTTCTTAAAACAATTTTCTTTTTCTTGGGTTAAATTTAAAACTTACTGGATGCAAGTAAGTAAATCTTTCATCTAAAAAAACGACATTATTGTGGCAAGTAAGTTTTTCTTGAACGCAAATGCGTTCACAACAGCTCAGACTTTAGCAACTGTCAAATTATAGGAGATAAACTTAAACGTAAACACTTTCTGTTTGTAACTTTACTATTTTTCACAGTTTAATAAATAAATGGAGCAAGAAACTTACTGTTTCGTGACAAGAATAGAATTCCTTATCGCAAGAAAGTGAATATTTGTTTCAAATAAAAAATTTGTTTTCTGCTAAGAATTTAATTCTTAGGCCAAAAAATTAAAATATTAAATTGAAACACTAACTGTTTTATGTTAAGAAAAAATTTCTTGTTTCAAGAATCTTTTTCGTTAGCCCAAGTATACATTTTTTGTATCAAGAATACAAACACTTAGGTGAAGTGATAAATTTCTAGTTCCAAAAAACTTTTTTCTTCAATCAAAATCACTTTTTGATATTAGCCCAAGAACAATGGAAGAAAGAAATTTTTTTACTTGGGCCAAGATATTTTTTTTTTCTGTGTATAAATTTCAGGTACATTTTAAAAAATTAGGTTAAAATTTTAAGGTCAGTACCCGAAATTTTCATTAAAGCACCTTACAGTAATATGTATAAAGTCCGACGACTGCACTGGATATTAGTTGATATTTCGGGAGCAGACCTCAAAGTTTACATATGACCCCAAAGTATACATATGACCTCATAATATACATTCGCTCGGAATTGAATACAAATTTTGAACCCATGTCCTTGAACTATAATAAATCGTTCAAATATTGGGGACAGTCTTCGAAATTTAAACTTCTAAATTTACAAAAAAAAAAAAATTAACTCTATTGCCCAGTTGCTAAAAGCATTTTGAACGAAAAAAAAAAAAAAAATTGGGTGTCTCAAACTATACATTACACATACATATATATATAATATATATATATATATAATAATATATATTATATTATATATATATATAATTGCGGTACTTATCAGGACCATCGAATTTTTTCACTCTAATCGGGTCAAAATACTGCAGAATTGTTATGTATACTTTTTTTTTTTTTTTTTATTTATATTTCAACGACAATTCTTGGAAACAGCAGATTTCAGGACTTGGGGGAAACGGTAGTTTTAAGGACATTTTACTGTTTTGGGACTTTGTCCTAGATTTGGTAGAATTCAGGACCTGGCAGTTTTCAGGACGTGGTAGTTCTCAGGACAACAGTGGTCAAAACTCAGCGAAAAATTCGGTATTATCAAAGAAACATATTTTTCTTGCTTTTAGGCAAAGAAATTTTATTTTTCTTGTAAGTCATCCGTGGATGTTCAGTTCCTTTTTACTTATCTCTGATCAAATTCTTTTTGGATGATTTACACTCAAAATTCACTAGTTTTTTACTATGCCTGAGTTTATTTTCCATCAAAAATGATTTAAAGCAAAAAAATTATTTTGAATTTTCTAAATATTTTTCTACATGTCAACTCGTAACAAACAATTAAGTCGAGTAACGAAGTCTACAGTTAAAATAAGAAGTTATTTATTTTTTCCGAATTTCGACAGAAGAGGAAAAGCAGTAATTTTCATATCATTTTGAGCTCCCCGAGTTCAAAAATTTGCTTAAGGTTCAATAAAACACTACACATAAAAAAAGGTTCACTTGAGCCAAAAGAATATTTTCTTCCTAATTATTTTTTTGACACAAGAAATTTCACTTACTCCAATAAAATTAATTTTCTTACTTTAAGAAATACGTATCTTGATCTAAGAAAATTTATTTATGACAAGAAATCTTCTTGTTTTCAGAAAATTCAGCCTCTTTCTCCAAAAAATTTAGTTCTTAATAGAGGTAAATTTTTATCGATTAACATGTTAAATGGGAAGATCAAATAATATAAAATCATTTTTTTCATTCAATAGGTATAATTGCACGCTAAAATAATATAAAATGGGTATCAAATATCAAGAGAAAAATTTTCTCAAGGTGAGAAAATTTTTTTCTTAGCTGAAATAGATGGCACTAAAGTATCTAAATATTTGATGAATTATAAAAATTTATCATATCAATTAAGTATCTATGTAATTTGAATTAAGAAGAAATTACGTCCGCCAAGAATAAAATGTCAAGAAAAATTTTTACTTCGACCAACACAACCGGTCTTCCTTTAGGCGCCCAAAAATTTTTTTAAGCCAAGAATTTTATTTTCTGCCGCCGTCCGGAAAGTTGCAACTTTCTGGCCGCTGCGCTAAACAAAGTTGACACATTCCGGCTACGTCGAGCAGAAAAATAGTATACACACCTTGGCCAGTAAAAAGTAAAGCCTCAGATCACATGTTTGTCCTCCTCGGCTTCGCCTCGGCCAACAATTACATGTAATCTGAGACTTTTCTTATTTTACTGGCCTAGGTATGTAATATACTATCTCCAGTCAAGAAATTTTTCTTTCTGTGTATTTTTTAAATTTTCAAACCGCAATAACTTTTAATGAGCGTGTTCAGCCGAAATAAGTCCTGAGTAAACTTAGTTAGCCTAAGTATAGTCAAAGCATTCCCTGCTATACATATATCTATCTACTATATTATATATATCTTACTAGGTTTACTCAGGACTTAGTTCGGCTGAACATGCTCAATGAATGAACCGATTCTCACGTGGTTGGTGTCATTCGACGCAGTTTTCAAAACCTCATCGAGAACTTTTCAGTTTAAATTGATTGAACCAGGAATTCGAAGTAATTCCGAAAAAACAATTTTTTTGATTTTTGTCGTTAATGATAACTCACGAACAAATCAATTGTTATTATCTGGATTGGTGGCGATCGACGTAGATTTTCAAAATTGAAAGCTGATTAGTTTATGGAATTGATCGGTAAAGCCTTTTAAAAGTTATTTCAAAACAGCCACATTTGAAAAAAAACTTTTTTGCTCGACGGGCAGAAAGCGTCAAATTTCGGCCCGCTGCGCTAAACAAAATTGCCACTTTCTGCCTTTATCGAGCAAAAAAATAGCATACACTCCTCGGGAATAAATAAGAAAGTCTCAGATCACATGTTTGTTGACCTCGGCTTCGCCTCGGCCAACAATTACATGTGATCTGAGACATTTCTTACTTTACTTCCATCGGTGTGTAATATACTATTGATTGCAGTTTTTCGAGATTTCTCGAAATCTACTGGTTCGAATCAGTCTAAATTATAGTCAAAATCTAACTTTGGTCAAGTTCTTTCGAATAGTGCCAACCATGATCAAATCGTTCAAAAGTTATAAGAGGTTTATATACAACCGCACACACACACACACACACACACACACACACACACGCGCGCGCGTACGGACGTACGGACATCATCGTAAAAATAGTCAGGGAAGCTTCTAAGGGCTCCAAAACGTCGATATCTGTTAAAACCTCGATTTTTGGAAAACGAGGTGGAAACAATAACTTCCCGATTTTTCGAAAATCTTCGATTTTTAAAAATTTTTTTCAAGATACGAAATTTCTTCCTGGATCTTTTTTGATGTCAGGAAATCATTTTTGGGACTTAAAAAACAACGTCGATCGCTGCCTAGAAAGTAAAAATCGGTTGATCGGTTTGTGAGTTATCGTTGTAGAAGTAATTCGGAAAAAGTCCATTTTTAGTCTGATCAATTCGTGCTCAGTAGTAAATCATAGAATTTAAAAAACTGTGTCAAATGTTGCAAACCGCGTGGAAATCGGTTTATTTATTCAAAAGTAATAGCAGTTTGAAAATTTTAAGAATAGTGTTTTATGTGATACTCCTAACAGACTTTGAGCTCGAAGAGCTTAAAGTAACATATAAATTGTATTTTTAAGCTCGAAGACCTCAAACGTCATAAGATCAATTTTAAGCATCTAGGTATGCAATTAGCAGGAAGTTACAGGGATGGCCTTCAGGGTTAACTGTTTCGCTTATATTTTTACATTACTTTGACATTTATTTTCGGATCGTTTTTAATGAGATAGAATAACTATGAGAGCTCAAAAATTTGCGTCGATCGCCGCCAAGAACATGAAAATCGGTTGATTGGTTCGAGAGATATAGACGAAATAAAATATTTGGAAACAAGTTTTCTTTTAACATAACTCCGACATTTTTTGGAATGAATTTTAAACGGCTCTACCGATCAATTCCAAGAACTCATTTGCCTTCAACGTAAAAAAAATCACGTTGATCGCCGTCAAGCCAGTCAAAATCGGTCAATTAGTTCAAGAGACATCGTGAACGAAAGAAAACCGAGAAAAGTGTTTGTGAATTACTCTGAAATGTTTAGTTAGATCGATTCAAACTTAACAATTTTTTATGAGACCAACAAACTTCATCGAATGCCGAGAACCGAGTGAAAATCGGTTGGTTGATTCAAAAGTTATTGCGATTTGAAAATTCAAAAAATACACGGAGAAAAATTAATTATACTACCTACTATACAAAAATAGTAACTCCTACTATCTAAAATGGTAATAAAATCAATTAATAACAAAATAATAGGTGGTATCATTGACAATTGTAATAGTTACTATTAATAATGCTAACGATTACTATCGAAAATAATAATTGTAATTATATGAGCATATCAAGCTATATCAAGTCTGATATAGACATATCAAATTGATAAGGCTTGATCAGACCTGAGATGACCAATTTTTATATCAGGCCATATCAGGACATATCAAATATTAAATATGGACATATCCGATCATATCAAGCCAGATATGAAGTGATCAAAAATTTTTATATGGCTTTATTAGCTGATATCAAGTCTGATCAAAATATTTTTTCACGAGATAGGATTTTTATAATGATTGATTTAAGTTTTTCATAATTGGGAACCTAAATTTTGGAATAAAGAAAAAAATATTTAAAAAAATAAAAAATTTTGCTCGATATTTTAAATAAAAAATTAAATTCATCATAACTTTTGTTTGAAAATCTTTTTATAAAGTCAATATTCTCACAGTAATAACAGAATAAAAATTTTGCAATTATTTTGAACTTTTGATTGCTGTGAATATTAATTTTACAATAACGGCAAGAATATTGGTCCTAAGAAACGATAATATGAAATAGTTTCGATAGAAACTTTAATTTCTTAGAACCTTTAATAAAAAAGTTTTTTCTAATTACAACAAACAAAATAATTTAAGAATCGGGATTATTTTTTCAAGCTTTAAAACTACAACATGCGGTCTCGGATTAAATATTATTTTATAATTCAGTATTATTCTTAATAATTTATATGAAATTAAAATCTATAGGTTTTTTATGTATTAGGATAGGCCAAAAAAGGAAACTGATTTTTTTTACATTCAGTACTATGGAAATATTGTTCTAGGTGACGAAAAAAAACAGCTGTGAAAATTTAAACTCACAATATTAATCATTAGAGGCAGTTCATCGTAAATTTTAATTTTTTCTATTAAATTATTTAATATATTTTTCTTTTAGTGTGCGATAGATAACTTTCTTTGAGTGAAGTTCTAGAGGTGGTCTGCAAGGTTCTCTTTTTAAATTTTTTTTTCTCCTAAAAATCAAATGAGCATTATATAAAAGTCATGTTCTCTTGGATTTTCCACATTTTTTCTGACTGATATTAAAATATTGTTTTTTTCTGTAATTAATATTTTAATATTTTATTCTTCTTAATAATTACGAAAGCAACTTGTAAGATCAAAAATAGCTTAAAGACAAATAACTTAACAATCATATATGTAATGCTCTGAGTAACACGAATAGATAGAATAAATCGCAAGTCATGATTTATCGTTGCTTACGATGAATTATTGAACCACTATTAATTTATTACCTTCAGATTAAGAAAAAAAAATTTATCATAGGTTTGTGGTAGATTTCAGGACATTTTGAATCAACATTTTTGTACTGTTGCTTACAGTACGTTTTTACAAGCGAATAGAATGAATGTAACAATATTTTTTAGTTAAACTGAGAAACTGATTAAAAATTTTTACTTCAAGTAAAAATTAATACTTATTATTACAGAATCACGTTTGTAACTTTTCATGTTATGTAAACATAACCAAACGCAAAAAATTTTAATATGTAACGGTAGATCCCAGGACATATTTTAATAAATAATTTTTAATTTTTATAACGTATGGAAAATGTTCTTTTCACATTGATTATCATTAATTATTACCAATTTTAAGACAATTACCGAATTATAGTTAACTAATGACTATCTAAAAATTTCACATTGAGAAGTTACTAACGTCACATGTACTTATAAAATATTTGCAATAGTTACATTTCATAGAATAATAACTCAAAATAAAACTCTTCACGAATAAATTAATTATAATACACCGAACTCAACATTGATTAATTACTGTCTTAATAAAAGAAATTTAATATTGCACAATCAGATCTGTCCAGAATTAAAAATTAATTTGTGGTAGATTTCGGGACTCTCTCTGTAATAGTACCAAAGTTTGAAAAAATACTAGACTAGTATAATCTAATAAAATTGCTGAATAATTTATTAGAGAACTAAATTTGATTTTCGTTTCGTAGATTCGATTTTAAAGCCTCGTAAGTTATCTGTATTTAGAGAAATTGTGAACTATGGCAGCTATCAGGACATTCTCGGAAAAAGTTTTTTTAATCTATAGAATTTGAGTTATATTCAAATTTACGTATTACTTTACAAATAGATTTATAAATAAGCATTAATTTACGAAAAAAACTGAAAAAGTTCGAAAAATTATACCAAGCTAATAGATTTGCAAGATCTCTATTGACAAGTAAACATAAAATTATACGTTCTCATTAAGCATTGTGTCTGTATTATTTGCTGTGATTATATTACATCTTAGAATTTTAATCATTTTTGATTTGATTATTAATTTTATCAAACGCATATATTTAATGATTTCTTTTGAAATAAACTATAATCCAGTTAAATTGTAACAATTATCTGTACTTATAAATGTATACACTCATCAATCAGGATAACCAACCTATGATTTTATCAAACTCTAATTATAATTAATATTTAGTATATACTTGAAAATTCATTTCATTAATTTTTATTTGTATTTCATAAAACCAACGAACTATCAGTAATTGATTAAAAATTCAAAAAGACATGTGTAAGTTTTTTAATGACGTGTGGCAGATTTCAGGACATAATTTTTTGTTCAATCATTAGAGTTTAATAAGATACATTAATAAGTTTCGTTTTAAATTTAACATTAATAAGTTTTGTTTTAAAATTTAAATATAACTTAAATATACATAACTTTAAACATAATTGAATAATCAATCATAAATTATCTAGAAAAATATAGTCATCACTGCATCTAAAATGTACTATCGTCTTTATCACATTAGGTTATAATATAATTAATGTTGATAACCATTAATGGCCGTGTTCAAGTTTACTAAGTTCTTGGCAATTCTTAGCGTATCTTGTAGCAACAACTTAAAGTAACTATATTGTTTTTTTTTTAAATCTATAATAAAACAATGCAAGTTTTATTTATTCAAGGTATATTTATTTGTGTGTCTAACTATCAATTTTTTGATAGATAAAGTCATCCCTGCTCAGAACTTAGTAAACCTGAACGCAGCCAATATTTGACATCACCTAACTCCAATAAAACTTATTACCAAGTAACACCTAGTAAACAGTCAAAAAGATTTATTCAGTGATATGAAATAATTGCGAGAAACTTATTAGTTACCAAAAATTTATTGAATTTCTTATACATTTGCTATCCAGTTTTCAAATAACATAATTGGCAGATTTCAGGACTCGACATAAAATATATTATTCTTTTTGGAAAATCCTCTTTACAAAATTAATTTAGAAATTAATTTATATTTTCTGACACAAATGACAACTAGTATATAGCAATGAATAATGAAATCAATGTTCCAACAAGATTTTTCACACTGATTAACTTTCTCTGTTTTACATATTGTGAAAATTTATTCATAATGGTAGTTTTCAGGACATAAAAAAAAATTGATCTTGCATTTTAATTATTTTCATAAATAATTTTATATAAAGAATACATTTTTTCTTAACTTTGACATTTACGTAAACAACGATCGTGAAAACGAACCTAAAAAAAAGAATTTTCTCATTTTTTATTTTATTTATTATTATTATTATACGTCAGCATTAACAGCTTCTTCTAATAACGCGCGTAATTTGAAATACATAAGCGAGTTTCAAAATATCATTATAAAGTTAGCTGACACATAGAAATTTTTATAACTTTTTTTATTGAAAAAATTATAACAAAATAATTTTTTAAGAATTTCACTTAAAAAATAAAAAAAAACTGTCAGTTTAAATAAAAAAAAATATATATCTTAACTTTAATTTAACAAATGAAGCAAAATCAAAAAATTAAAAACGTCGGCTAACTTTATCATTATTTCCAAATTAATAGTCTTAACTACTATTTTGATTTACAAATTTTTAACATTTATCTTGGTTATTTAAAGAAAAATTATTATTCAACAATTAATTACTCCATATTTTATAAAAACATGCAACAAATTTTAAATAGATATATCTCGAAGTTAGTGCTTATTTTTTGTCAAAATTGAAATAAAACGATTTTTTTTTTTTTTTTTATTAAAACGTGATTGTCAAAACGAACCGAAAAAATAGAAATATAATTTGAACATGATTATTTTTGTATTGACCACTATTTGATGATAATTGATGTTAAGAAAAATCTATCTTACCGACATCAGGTTATAGACCATCTAAGGCCCAAGTTGGAGCAATGTAAAATAACTAAAGGATAGTTTGCATACAATTTTCGACCATATGGTCTCTTTGATATCTCTTTTCTCTTAGCAGAAGTTACAACGATTTCTGGTAATCTTACTTGCTTCATACACAGTTTTAGTTCTGAATGATAATTCTCCATTTCCGGCATAAAAAAATTACAATGTATATTTCCTAGTGACTCAGCATCACTACGGCCATTTTGTGCTAGTCTGGAGACGGCGTACGTATTGCAGTGAATGAAAATTAATAAATTTATATGACAAAGATTAATCAGTACGATGACGGTATATGTTTTGGTCAAAGATAAAAAGCAGCAGTACTGCGTTCATAAAAAACGTCATATTTCAATAAAAAAAAAAAGAGATCAAATATGTCACAAAAAAATAAAAATAATTTGCGAACACAGTAAGTATTTTCGTTACTAACGTTATTAAATTAAAGTAGAATAATATACAATAATTTTTTTTTTATTTTTTAATGGGAAAATTTCCATTATGAAAATTAAATATCAAGAGACACTTTTTGAAAAAAAACAAAAATATCTGGCTCAAATTTTTGAAATATTTTTTTCAAATTATTTATTATTAAAAATTAAATTTCAAAACTCTTGCGAGTGTATGTTTGTTTATATTTTTATGGTTATAAAATTTTGTGTTTACAGTCTTTGAAATTTTTAGGTATATTTTAGTTGAAAGATATTTAGGTTTTTATGACTAATTTCAAACTTATAATTTTATGTCAGCTAATCGCACAAATTTGCACGATATTTGTCAAAAATTAAATCTTAATGAACCTCAAATAATCTTATCCAAAATTGTCCTTAGTGAATCTCCAAAATCCACTCCTTTTGTCCAGTTGAATCCTAACGGTGGTGAGTTTATTCCTTTTAAAATGACACTGGTTGATATTAATAATTTTTCTATGAGCTTTTTCTTAGTTGCTATAATTTGTAGCAGTTTCTTTTTTTCTGTTCATTTGATTTTATGAAATAATTTTAAAATAAAACTTAAAAAATTTTTTTTCTCATTCTAAGAGTTTTTTTAATCGTTCTTAATAATACCATAGAGTCTTTACTGTCTTACAAAAAAAGAAGTTTATTTTATATAAATTTTATCAAGAGGTCTTACATTCTATTTTATCATAAACTTGTCAAACAATTATAAACATTCGATTGTGTTAGTCTTGAACAGATTTTTTTTACTTTTTGGCAATACTTTATAGGTCAATCAATAGATG
Source organism: Cotesia chilonis (assembly GCA_018835575.1). Taxonomy (NCBI): domain Eukaryota; kingdom Metazoa; phylum Arthropoda; class Insecta; order Hymenoptera; family Braconidae; genus Cotesia; species Cotesia chilonis. Next base: position 17,376 of record RJVT01000169.1, read on the forward strand.
ATTCAATAAAACAGCAACTGTTGAAAGAAAATACTCATTCTATTTCAGAAGTTAATGAAAAAAACTGCTGTACAGATTTAAAAAAAATAAAAAATGTCCGTTTTTCGATTTTTGAGAATCGTAAGTATTATCTCTTAATAGAATAGTTATTTTTAAGTAATTATTAATTTATTGTTTGCGATAAATAGTCTCAAAATAGCTATTTTATTGTTAAAAGCTTCAATTATCAATTCAATCACATAACTGCAATATGATTAATAAATTTTTGTTGAGAATAATAATTTAATTTGATTTAGATTAAACATGTATCATTGAAAGTAAATAACATCATCTAAAATTGTATTTTTTACAAATTAATAATTCAAAAAACTTGGTTTATGAAGTAAATAACTTTTCGAGTTGTTTCTTTATTATAATATTCAACAATAATACTTGTTTTTAGTATTTGCTAGCTATTTAATACTATAATTTATACTTTACTAGAAATTTAAATAGCGCGCTGCGCGCGCGCCTAAATTTTAACCAATAATGAATCGTGGCCCGTTTTTTCCGAATTTCGACCTTTGACTAACTTCAAAACTTTTATGTATTTTAATTTAAAGGATCAAATAATTTGTACAATATATATGCTTTCACCCGTTTTATCATGTCTTATTAGAAATAGATAATATCATGTATCTAAAAACAAAAAGACAATATAACATTATTTAACTTAATTCAGGCTTCTATATTGTATTAAAATAATGACATTTATACCAAGTCAAATATTAAGACTGACATTATATATGTGTACTATTTATTCATTTTAGATTTTAATGACTCCGACAGATTATTAAATACTAAAAATATCAGTTCTGATTTATATGAAATATCGAATGATTTGTTAGAAACCATTGACCCGGCAAATATTTCATATCAAATAAGGAATGGTGATTTAGATAATTTTCTAATTGATATGAACACAACTGGAATTGGACACGAGCTCATAATTGAGACAGTAACTGCACAAGATATTCACGATTATTCATTTGACAACGAGCAAGAATCGTTTACTTATGAAAATAATCTTCAGCCAGGAAATGAAATTAGCACAGACGATATAGAAAACCGGAACACGATCGAAACAAATGAAATTGAACTTGAAAATACCTATGATAAAAATACGCAAAGAAAATTGCAAATTGACTTCAGTAAGTAATTCGAATTACAGTTAGCATACGTTTGTTTATATGAGTTTAATAATAAATTTTTTTTATATTTTTAATAGTTATCAAGAAATTAACTCAATCGATAGTAATTTTTTTAAGCAATTAATTAAAACATACCACTAATGAAATTATTTTAATCTTATAGATTCTGACAGTGAGTCTAAAGATTCTGATTCATCGTATGAACCAGTAGAGTCAGATGAATAAATTGAAAATGAAGATTACTTGGTAGCTGATGTAACCGATGAAGAAAATTTAGATAATGAAAACACTGGATCTGGAAATTTCGATGAAACTAACGTTTCGCAAAATACTTCAACCTCGACTTTAAATTGTTGGTTAAATGTTCCGGGACATGCTGGCTGGGATGATAGTGATGTGGAAGCTGAGTTAACTACTAAAAAAGGAAATCAGAAAAAAGATACTTGCTGCTTTTGTGAGAAAGAATATTTTAAAATTGCACGTCATTTAGAAATGGTGCATTCAACCGAACCTGAAGTGAAAAGTTTTGTAAAATTAAAAAAAAAGTGTCCTGAGAGATTAAATGAAATAGCTATTCTAAGAAAAAGAGGTAATCACATGTATAATATGAAGCAGGGAAGAAAAGCAGATGGCAAACCCGGATTATTAAAAGTGGCGCGTTGTCCAAATAAAGCGTCGAAAAAAGGAGGCGGTAATTACGCTGTTTGCTGTAAGTGTAAGGGCTGGTACACGAAAACTAATCTTCGTCATCACTATCGTATTTGTCAAGATGGTGCCCACAGTAGTAAAGGTATTCTAGCCAAAGCTCGACGTATCCAGGGACAAATTCATCAACGAGCATCCGATGCTATGCGTCATAAAATTATCCCTTATATGAAGTTGACAGAACATGTAAAACTAATACGGTATGATCTAATGATTATTTTATTTGGAAATGAAGAATGCACAAAATACAAAAAACGTAACTTAGCTCAAATGATTCGTGCAAAACTGAGTTTGCTAGCTAGATTTCTTGTAGTCATGAAAGAAGCAGATTCAACTATAAGTGATTTTGCTTCAATATATAATCCAGCACATTATTATAAGGTGATTGAAACAATAAAAAAATTTGCTGGATTAGATGAAGAAACTGGTTACTTCAAGGTGCCTTACAGAGCTTCTGAAATCACTACGAATATCAATAAAATCGGGCAAATTCTAATCAACGAATGCATTATTAACAAAGAAAATGAAAAAAAAGAAGATGTCCAAAATTTTTTATCACTATGTAAACAAGGATTTGCAAATATAATCAACCGTACTGTACAAGAGACTCGACTAATGACACAGCGTAAGAAAATTGTAGAGCTTCCTACTACTACCGATATACGTCGATTTTCAATTTTCTTAGATAAGAAAATAGATAATAATATCAAACTATTAGATCAAGGATTTTCAATTCGAGCCTGGCGTGATCTCTCTGAAGCTGCGCTGATTCAATTGCAATTATTTAATCGTAAGAGAGCTGGAGAAATGGAACGGTTCGAGTTGGATGACTACAAGAAGATGCAATTTATTAAAGAAGGAGATGAAGGGTATAAATCTTTATCAAAAAAAGATAGAGAAAAGGCGAAAGAATATGGCCATATTGTAATTCAGGGAAAGTTGTACAAAAGTGTACCTCTGTTATTGAGTACCAAAGTTCGGGAAGGAATTGATGTCGTTATTAAGCATCGAAAAGATGCCCGTGTATCTTCTAGAAATCCATTCGTGTTTGGAATAGCTGGTTATTACAAAGATGCCCACTTGAGTGCCTGTAATGTCATGAGAAAGTTATCGGAGCAATGTGGCGCAGATAATCCTGAGTTGCTTCGTGGTACATTTTTGCGCAAACAAATTGCAACCAAATGCTCTGAGATGCAACTGGACTCAACAACAACTTCAAAAGTAGCTGACTATCTTGGACATGACGTTGCTATTCACAAGAAAGTTTACCAGCAACGTACGAGAGCTGATATTTTGAATATGTCCACTATTTTACTTAAAGCTCAAGATCCAAATGAATCGCGTAATAACTCTAAGGGCTCAATCGAAATGGATTCAACTATTACCGAATCAGATATTTCTGCAAATCCAGGTAATTAATATTACTTTTAAATAAAAATAACTTGGTAAAGTTTTTTTAATAATTACAACTGCAAATGAAAATATTTTTTCTTAATCCAGATTTATCATTGCGACTGTACTTAAAACAGACTGATGTTTAATAGATAAAAATTTAACTTACCAATCTTAATAGTTCTTAAATGACATAAACGTTTTCCATAGAAAATTTTTGGTTTTTTAAAAATTTATAATTATAAACTACATCCGTTCGTCAACATTACTCTGATTAATATTTTAGTTAATAATATTCTGATTATCATAGATACTTGAATGCTATTAGTTGAATAAGAATTATATGGATAAATAAGCAGAGCTACGTTAGTGAGCTCTCAATGTGATTATTTAATATTTTTTTCATTTTTTTTATTTTTTTTAATTATGCTTATATACTTTTTATCATTTTTTAATCTTACATCTAACTCCAAATCAACCATAAATGCATCAATTTAAATGTCTATTTTATAAGCTATCATAAAAATTCGATAATATACTATTAATTTGTTCTTAGGTACATCTAATTTCAATGAATCATCAGACTTAAATCAAGAGATTCGTGAAAATCATGGGATCGATCCGATTGTTGACACTTCTCTTGAGGAAGGGCCAAAAAATCATAAAACTCATGATAAGACTAAGTCTAGAAATCATTCGATTGACCGTAAAAAAATAAGTCGAGCCCGTTGGAGTAAGGATGAAGAGAAAGCATTTGTAAAGTATTTTGCTGAATATTTGAGAACAGAAACGTATCCATCTTTGACTGTCATCAGGGACTTTAAGAAAAAATATAATATTCTACCTAATCGTGAAATACCTGCTATAAAAACAAAATTTAGCAATTTTTTTAAGCTAACACCCAGTGCCAAAATAAAAATGTTACAAAGTGGTAAGAATTCTAGTTTTCTTAAACAAAAAAAAAATCCTGCGTCTAATGTGAAAAAAAAAGAAATGAAACTGAAAGACAAGGCTCAAAAATTAAAAGATAGTACTGATAATGGTAAGGTGAAGCACCACATCAAATATATATTGGATTCTTACATTGATAAAAGTCACTTACCTTCAAAAAAAACCTGTGACAAAACAAAAAAAAATGATAAAATATTGAAAGACGTTGGCATCGATTATATTCGAAGTGTTATTCGCAAGCAAATTGATAAAAAAAAAGCAGTAATGTCATAGCTGATTGATAAGCTACTATAAATGACATAAAATCATAATTGATATGCTTATTTTTTCATGCGGTTATATTGTAAACGTACTATTTGTGACTCAATCTGAATTGATTCAAGTTACTTATTTATTGGATAGATTAATATAAGATAATTATTAATATTGTTAAAAAAAAGCAAGTACAATGCCTTTCAATGATTCGTACCGGTTAAGAATTTTACGGAAAATGGAAACATAAAAATTTGGACAACTCTAAATAAAGAAATCTCTAAGTAAAAAATTTATATAAATATTATATTAGAAATAATAAAAAAATTATTTGTCTGAATAAGGATAATTTAAAATACCGATAATAATAAAGGTAGTAATGTCAAAACTTAGTTACCAAAAAAATTGGAATTATTTTTAAAAAGATAAGCATAAAATTATAAAATTTAAAAATAAGATATCTATGAAATTAGACAAATCATAAAACAAATAAGTGAAATGGCAAATATTTAAAAGAATGGAGAAGAATAAATTTAGACAAGTCAATAAAAAGACAATTGAAAATTTAGAAATATAAAAAAATTGACAGTTTCAATTAGTCTATCTCTAAATATAGACCAGTAAAATTAGATATCTTTAATTTTGGAAATCTCTAAATATTTACAAATATAAATTTTCACAATTCATAACAAAGACGATTGAAAACAAAGTAATCATACAAAATAAGCACTAAGAAATTTAAAATACAAAAGATAGCTAAAAATTAATTAATTTTCCTGTGACCGCTGCTTCAGAAAGTTATAAAGTTATTTCCGATCAATTGTCCTGTAATTTTTAAAGCACATCAAGATTTTGCTTTTAATCTTAGTAAAAAATATTTTCGAGGACCCGTAATTGCCAACAGCTCCTGTGACCGCTGCTCCAGGAAGTTGTTCAATTATTTTTCAAGTTTACGAATAATTGAAAATGTCAATTTTTTTATATTTCTAAATTTTCAATTGTCTTTTTATTGACTTGTCTAAATTTATTCTTCTCCATTTTTTTAAATATCTGTCATTTCACTTGTTTGTTTTACGATTTGTCTAATTACATAGATATCTTATTTTTAAATTTTATAATTTTATGCTTATCTTTTTAGAAATAATTCCAATTTTTTTGGTAACTAAATTTTTACATTACTACTTTTATTATTATCGAAATTTTAAATTATCCTTATTTAGTCAAATAATTTTTTTATTATTTCTAATATAATATTTATATAAATTTTTTACTTAGTGATTTCTTTATTTAGAGTTGTCTAAATTTTGATGTTTCCATGTTCCGTAAAATTCTTGACCGGTACAAATCATTGAAAGGTATTGTACAATAATTTTCAGTATTTACATAAAAATCAATTTAACTAATAGGATATGCTATTGTTCTAATTTGAGTTTCTTTTTCTTAAGATATAATTCTAAAAATTCCTTGATAAAAAAACACCAAGTTATAATCTATTTATCAGTTATTTTATTTAAGAAATGTTGCTTGTTGAAAAATTTTATCATTTAATGTTAATTTTCAATAAAAAAAAAAGATTATTTATGTGAAATTGTTAAATACAAATATGCTCTGATGAATTGTTAACTCTAAGAATAAATAAATAAATTTTATATTGACAAATTAGACTTCGTTATTCAACTAAATACGATAATTAAAATATGCTGGAGATAGTTTTGACAGTAATTTATGAAGTAGATTTTGAACAATTTCAATCAAAGAAACTGGAGTTAAAAAAATTTAATTCTATTTATTACTTGTAAAAAATGTTTTATTATTTAAACGATACAGTTGAATTCTTCAGTTTCATCGAGAGACCACGAAAGAAATTAAAATCACAAAATTGTTATTAATTATTATTTATAGCTTATAAAGGTTTTCACAAATATTGTAATTTGATTTTTCGTTTGATGATTTACATAAGTAATAGAGCACATCACGGTTTCAATGAAAGAATAGTTTGGAGCTGAAAGGTTCATTGTAGAATTATAAAATAAAATGAAAAAAAAGTGTTTGGTAATTATTTACAAGTGGAGTTGATTATTTTAATGTTTATTTTATTGAACGAAATTTTCTTTTTGAAAATTTTGATATATTTTTTTCGAAAAATCCATAAAAAAATGAACAGTGAAAAAAAAAGTTGATAACCACAATTTTCAAAAATTTTAAAAAAATTTAAGTTTTTTAGAACATTGTGATGTTCAACTTTTTTTTCTTAAATTGTTGGTTTTTTTGTACTTTCAAAAAAAAAAAATACAAAAAAAAATAAAATAGAAATTTTATCTATAAACATGAGAGTCAATACTTTTTCCAATTTTTGAAGCCAACAAAAGTATCGAAATCTTAGTTTTTTTCTTTCACGATATTGTTTATTTAATTATTTCTATTGTTTAATTGTTGCTTTACTAATTGTTTTAATTATTTTCTTTCACGATATTGCTTATGTTAATTATTTATAAGTGGACCCCAGTTGCAAATAATTACAAAACTTTTTTTTTTTTAAATAACAAAAAAAAATCATGAATAGGACTAAGATTCTTATTGAAATTTTGAAATAATGATTCATATGACGTAATTCTATCGAATAAATTTTCTTATAGGCCCAGTAGTTTGTATTCATTCTACAAGTAAGATTTTTACAATGAATGATTAATTTTTTGAAAATAATGAAATTTATTTTGAAATAACGGCAATAATATTGGTCCTAAGAAAAAATCATAAGAAATTAATCTTTCAGAACGTTCAATTTCTTGCAACTTTTAATCACTTAATTTATTGTTAGGACTGATATTTCTTTGCTATAATTCTCAAAGTCAAATTTGTAATGAGTGTATGAAATTTCCGCTAATCATGAATCTGAATTTAGAAAATCACGATGACATATCGGTCTTATGAAAAAAACAGAACGTATTTTTCCTTAAATAATTAAATTTTCTGAAACTTTTGTTTGTATAATTTTTCAATGGAGCCAATATTTTCGTTGTAATGATAAAATTAGAATTTTTCGAGTGGTTCAAATTTTAACAGCAGTCGAAAATAATTTTGAAATCAAGACGAAAATATTGATTCTACGAAAAAACAATAGTATAGTTTTTTTTATTCAATTTAATTTATTACAATTTACGAACTCTCAATCCATTTTTAGAACCTACATGTTTACCGTATTTGTTAATATGAAATTTATAACGAATGAAATTTATAGTGAATAATGAATCTGAATTTTACAAATTAAGATGAAAATATTTCCCTTTTGAAAAATTAAAAAAAGATTTCTTGACTGAAGAATAAAATTCTTGGCTCAAGTAAATTTTCGGGTGCCCGAAGGAAGACCGAAGTTGTCTTGGCCGAAGTAAAAATTTCTCGTGAAATTCTATTCTTGGTGGAAGTAATTTTTCTTAATTCAAATTATCATAAATACTTGATATAATAAATTTTTATATTGGATCAAGATTTTTAAATACTTTAGGGGAGCAGCGCCACCTACTTCAGCTGAGAAAAAAATTTTTTTCCCTTGAGAAAATTTTTCTCTTGAATATTTGATACCCATTTTAAACTATTTTAGCACGCAATTATACATATTGAATGAACGAAAATGGTTCAAATTATTTGATCTTTCCATTGCGCATGTTTGTCAATAAAAATATTGATGAAAATTTATTATCAAGATAATTAATTTTTTGGAGCAAGAGAAAAATTTTCTCAAAACAAGAAAATTTTCTTGATTCAAATAAATTGTCCTGGATCAAGATACGTGTTTCTTGAAGCGAAAGAATGAATTTTGTTGGGATAAGTGAAATTTCTTGAGTCAAAAAAAACTTTTTTTTCGCCCAAGAAAATAATTACCAAGAAAAACATTTTCTTGTTTTAACTGAACCATTCTTTCTGTGTAGGAGACTTTTCTTTTAGAGAATTAAATTTCTCTCAACGATTAGTCATATAATTCATTATGAATTAGATTTTCGCTGTAATTCTCACAGAAATTATGGCGAAAATATTAGTTTAAATGATAAAAACAAGAGAATTTTTTTAAGGGATTGAAATTTTACACAACTCTTCTAAAAATTTTTTTTCTAATAGAAGTAATATTTTCACTGCAATCATGAGATTTAAATTTTGGAAGCACTTAAACTTTTGATAGTTATGGACCTCAATTTTAGAATGTTAAAAAACAAATTACTCATAAGAAAAAATCATATTAGTTATCGAAAATTTTAGTAATTGTAACTTTTGTCTAAAAATTTTTTCCTGAGTGCTATTATTTTCGCCATAATTTGGAAAATTCTAACCAGATATCTATAAATAATAAAATAAACAATAGTTAGTCACAAAAATGATTTGAAATCGACTTTCAATTACTTTGCTAATTTCAGTAATTTGAAGAACCACAATGTTTTTCCAACATTTTGTTTGATTTTCATTCATCGATATTTTTTTTTTTTTTAAGTAATTGTGTGAGAACATATGTTCTATAACAATCTATTAAGCCATACTATTTATCAATGCTATTTTGCCTTTTTTTTCAGCGGCTGTGGCCGACTTACAGTCTGCACCCGCATTTGCCTGTGCCCCGCCCCTTAGCACAGTGACCGAGGAATCCACAGAAACCTGGTCAGGGTACAGTCGGCACGGGAGCAAGCCTTGGAAATCGCAGAAAAACTGCGACTGCCAGGGCTCGAACCCACGCCTGAGCGACTGTTGTACGGTCAGTTTAAGACTTAAACCGCTCGGCCACGCAGTCGCCTAAATTCATCGATATACCAAAATATTTCTTAGTTCAAAAGTTATGAGAAGTTTACATACCGCCACACACACACACACACACACACACACACACACACACAGAGGCATACGGGCATCACCGCGGAAACATTCGGGGAGGCTTCCTAGGACCTCAAAACGTCAAAATCCGTTGAAAACTTGATTTTCGAAAAACGCGGAAGAACCAATAACTTTCCGATTTTTGAAAATATTCAATTTTCTGAGTGGAAATTTAAAAATGAAAATTTCATTATCATATATAATAATTATTTTTTAAACTCGATTATCAAGTATGGTATACGGTCCAATTTTACGGGCTAAAAATACTTGAATAATTTCATCGTGTGTTTAAAAAAAGTATAATTATGAAAATAGTAGCTACCTCTATTATCGAGAAGGTAGATGTATCTAATATGATAATGACTATTACTACCGTGATGGTGATAATTACCATAAATAGATTTTAGACAGTAACATTCTAAGGAAATTATTGTATCAAATAAATAAGAACGATAATTATTGTAACTATATAATTTTCTTCGAATAGAAAATATCATAAAATTAAGAAAAAATGATGTAAAACTTTCTCTAGGGTTAAAAATAGTTGGAACTCAAAATGTCCTGGAAAGTACCATTTTTGATTTGTATATATATTTTATGTATATACATTGAAAAATACGTATATATTACAATATTCGTATCTAAGTCCTAAAATGCACCAAATAGCAGTTATCAGGACGTCCTGAAAAGTGCCACTAAACTAGAATGTATCTTGGTACGGTCCTGAAATGCAACAAATGTCCTGAAAACTACCTTTCCCAGCCGAAAATGTCCTGGCAACCACCGCGTGCACTTTATATATATATATATATATATATATATATATATATATATATATATATATATTATATATATATATATATATATAATTATATATATATATTATTATATAATATAATATAAATTAACTAATCAATTTCATTTATTAAATAATAAAATTAAAGAATATAATTAATTGATTTTATTTCAAAATTAATTTACAAGGGACAGGTATATTTATTAATAAATGCTTATTTTAATATATTCAAATTATAGTTAGTAATGACTTATAAATATCAAAATTAAAGAATTCATTTATGTGATACAAATATTTATTGGTAAATATAAAAATATTTTATATAAAATTTGAAATATTAATATAAACATATAAGTAATAATAACATCATTAAAATTAATATACGAATTATAATGTTTTATACAATTAATTTAAACCATTTTTGAAAAGAATAATACATGTTTGTATAATTTAACTATTTCATGAAATAAATTTATCATTAATTATAAAATTTAACTATTTTTATGAAATTATAAAAAAATTTTAATTATTAAAAAAAATAGAAAAAAAATTATGTCATAATTTCTAAACATAATTATAAACATCTATTTTTAATAATGATAATTGATTAAAAATATCATTAATATTTGAATTTCATAAAAATTAATATTTGGGTAAATTAATTAATCAATTTTAATTATTAAATAATGAAATTGACGAATATAATCAATTAATTTTAATTTAAAATAAATATATCATGAAGAGGTATATTTGTTAATAATTACTCATATTATTATATTCAAATTATAATTAGTAATGACTTATAAATATTAAAATAAAGAATATTTATATTATATAAGTATTTATTGGTAAATATAAAATTATTTCATATAAAATTTAAAATAATAATATAAAAATATCAGTAATATTTACATCATTGGAATTAATATACAAAATATAATTTTTTATACAATTAAATTAAACCATTTTTAAAAAGAAAAATGCATGTTTGTAAAATTTCAGTATTTTATAAGAGAAATTTATAACTATGTATAAAATTTGACTATTTTTATGAAATTATACAAAAATTTTAATTATTAAAAAAAAAATAAAAAAAAAATTATTTCATAATTTTATGAATAAATACATGAATATTCATTTTTAATAAAAATAATTGATTAAAAATAAGATAACTGTAAAAATTTTATAAAAATTAATAGATGGTTAAATTAATTAATAAATTTTAATTATTAAATCATAAAACAACATCAACAACAACAACAACCATAAATAATATTAATATTTTATATTATAATATAACAATTACCATAACAGATATTCTTAACATATACAAAATATTCAAATACAAATAGAGATCTTATTTAACATAACAAAGTTTCATAATCGAATTTCAATAATTAAATATTATAATCGTGATAAGCAGGTAATTTCCAAGCGATCTAAACCATTTCCAACCTTCTAAGACCCATAATCGCAAAGTTAGTTATTTCGTGAAATTCGAAAGTGAAATTTTTGAACGTTTGCGCCCATACGAAAGTCGTTTACGTAACTTTGTTCCTATGGGTCATGGCAAGTTGGAAGTAGTCTAGATCGCTTGGAAATGACATGCTAAACACGATTATGATATTTATTTCAAAAAATTCGAACGTGAAATTTTTGAACGTTTGCGCCCATACGAAAGTAGTTTACGTAACTTTGTTCCTATGGGTCATGGAAATTTGGAAGTAGTCTAGATCGCTTGGAAATAACCTGGTAAACACGATTATGATATTTATTTCAAAAAGATCGAAAGTGAAATTTTTGAACGTTTGCGCCTATAAGAAAGTCGTTTACGTAACTTTGTTCCTCTGGGTCATGGAAAGTTGGAAGTAGTCTAGATCGCTTGGAAATGACCTGCTTAACACGATTACGTTATTCATTTGGTGAAATTCGATAATAAAATTTTTGAACATTTGCGCCCAAAAGACACTCGATCCCGTAACTTAGTTTCTATCGGTCTTGGACGGTTAGAAATAGACTAGATCGCTTGCAAATGACATGCTAAACACGTTTATGATATTTATTTAAAAAAATTCGAAAGTTAAATTATTGAACGTTGGCGCCGATGAGAAAGTCGTTTACGTAAGTTTGATCCTATGGGTTTTGAAAAGTCGGAAATAGTCTAGATCGCTTGCAAATGACATGCGAAACATGATTATGATATTTATTTCAAAAAATTCGAACGTGAAATTGTTGAACGTTTGCGCCCATTCGAAAGTCGTTTACGTAACTTTGTTCCTAAGGGTCATGGAAAGTTTGGAATAGTCTAGATCGCTTACAAATGACATGCTAAACACGTTTATGATATTTATTTTGAAAATTTCGAAAGTCAAATTATTGAACGATTGCGCCCATAAGAAAGTCGTTTACGTAACTTTGTAGGAACAAAGGAATGGGTCATGGCAAGTTACGTAAACGACTTTCTCATCGGCGCAAACGTTCAATAATTTAACTTTCGAATTTTTTTAAATAAATATCATAAACGTGTTTAGCATGTCATTTGCAAGCGATCTAGTCTATTTCTAGCCGTCCAAGACCGATAGAAACTAAGTTACGGGATCGAGTGTCTTTTGGGCGCAAACGTTCAAAAATTTTATTATCGAATTTCACTAAATGAATAACATAATCGTGATAAGCAGGTCATTTCCAAACGATCTAGACTACTTTCAACTTGCCATGAACCATAGGAACAAAGTTACGTAAACGACTTTCGTATGGGCGCAAACGTTCAAAAATTTCACTTTCGAATGTGACCAAATGATTAACATAATCGTTTTAAGCAGGTCATTTCCAAGCGATCTAGACTACTTCCAAATTGCCATGACCCATAGGAACAAAGTTACGTAAACGACTTTCGTATGGGCGCAAACGTTCAAAAATTTCTCTTTCAATCTTTTTGAAATAAATATCATAATCGTGTTAAGCAGGTCATTTCGAAGCGATCTAGACTACTTCCAAATTGCCATGACCCATAGGAACAAAGATACGTAAACGCCTTTCGTATGGGCGCAAACGTTCGAAAATTTTATTATCGGATTTCACCAAATGAATAACATTATCGTGTTAAGCAGGTCGTTTCCAAGCGATCTAGACTATATCCAACTTGCCATGACCCATAGGAACAAAGTTACGTAAACGACTTTCGTTTGGGCGCAAACGTTCAAAAATTTCACTTTCGATCTTATTGAAATAAATATCATAATCGTGTTGACCAAGTCATTTCCAAGCGATCTAGACTACTTCCAAATTGCCATGACCCATAGGAACAAAGATACGTAAACGACTTTCGTATGGGCGCAAACGTTCAAAAGATTCACTTTCGAATTTGACCAAATGATTAACATAATCGTGTTACGCAGGTCATTTCGAAGCGATCTAGACTACTTCCAACTTGCCATGACCCATAGGAACAAAGTTACGTAAACGACTTTCGAATAGGCGCAAACGTTCAATAATTTAACTTTCGAATTTTTTTAAATAAATATCATAAACGTGTTTAGCATGTCATTTGCAAGCGATCTAGTCTATTTCTAACCCTCCAAGACCGATAGAAACTACGTTACGGGATCGAGTGTCTTTTGGGCGCGAACGTTCAAAAATTTTATTATCGAATTTCACCAAATGAATAACGTAATCGTGTTAAGCAGATCATTTCCAAGCGATCTAGACTACTTCAAACTATTCATGCCCCATAGGAACAAAGTTACGTAAACGACTTTCTTATGGGCGCAAAAGTTCAAAAATTTCACTTTCGATCTTTTTGAAATAAATATCATAATCGTGTTTACCAGGTCATTTCCAAGCGATCTAGACTACTTCCAAATTGCCATGACCCATAGGAACAAAGATTCGTAAACGACTTTCGTATGGGCGCAAACGTTCAATAATTTAACGTTCGAATTTTTTAAATAAATATCATAAACGTGTTTAGCATGTCATTTGCAAGCGATCTAGACTACTTCCAACTTGCCATGACCCATAGGAACAAAGTTACGTAAACGACGTTCGTATCGGCGCAAACGTTCAAAAATTTGACGTTCGAATTTTTTGAAATAAATATCATAATCGTGTTTAGCAGGTCATTTTCAAGCGATCTAGTCTATTTCTAACCCTCCAAGACCGATAGAAACTACGTTACGGGATCGAGTGTCTTTTGGGCGCGAACGTTCAAAAATTTTATTATCGAATTTCACCAAATGAATAACGTAATCGTGTTAAGCAGGTCATTTCCAAGCGATCTAGACTACTTCAAACTTTTCATGCACCATAGGAACAAAGTTACGTAAACGACTTTCTTATGGGCGCAAACGTTCAAAAATTTCACTTTCGATCTTTTTGAAATAAATATCATAATCGTGTTTAGCAGGTCATTTTCAAGCGATCTAGACTACTTCAAACTTTTCATGCCCCATAGGAACAAAGTTACGTAAACGAGTTGCGTATGGGCGCAAACGTTCAAATATTTCACGTTCGAATTTTTTGAAATAAATATCATAATCGTGTTTAGCATGTCATTTGCAAGCGATCTAGACTATTTCCGACTTTTCAAAACCCATAGGATCTTACATACGTAAACGACTTTCTCATCGGCGCAATCGTTCAATAATTTAACTTTCGAATTTTTTTAAATAAATATCATAAACGTGTTTAGCATGTCATTTGGAAGCGATCTAGTTGACTATTTCCCACCGTCCAAGACTCATAGGAACGAAGTAACGCAATCGAGTGTCTTATGGGGGCAAACTATCAAAAATTTCACTTTCGAATTTGACCAAATGAATAACTTGATCGTTTTAAGCAGGTCATTTCCAAGCGATCTAGACGACTTCCAACTTGCCATGACCCTTTCCTATGACCCATTCCTTTGTTCCTACAAAGTTACGTAAACGACTTTCGTCTGGGCGCAAACGTTCAAAAATTTCACTTTCGAATTTGACCAAATGATTAACATGATCGTGTTAAGCAGGTCATTTCCAAGCGATCTAGACTACTTCAAACTTTCCATGACCCATAGGAACAAAGTTACGTAAACGACTTTCTTATGGGCGCAAACGTTCAAAAATTTCACTTTCGATCTTTTTGAAATAAATATCATAATCGTGTTTACCATGTCATTTCCAAGCGATCTAGACTACTTCCAACTTTCCATGACCCATAGGAACAATGTTACGTAAACGACTTTCGAATGGGCGCAAACGTTCAATAATTTAACTTTCGAATTTTTTTAAATAAATATCATAAACGTGTTTAGCATGTCAATTGCAAGCGATCTAGTCTATTTCTAACCCTCCAAGACCGATAGAAACTACGTTACGGGATCGAGTTTCTTTTGGGCGCAAACGTTCAAAAATTTTATTATCGAATTTTACCAAATGAATAACGTAATCGTGTTAAGCAGGTCATTTCCAAGCGATCTAGATTACTTCAAACTTTTCATGCCCCATAGGAACAAAGTTACGTAAACGACTTTCTTATGGGCGCAAACGTTCAAAAATTTCACTTTCGACCTTTTTGAAATAAATATCATAATCGTGTTTACCAGGTCATTTCCAAGAGATATAGACTACTTCCAAATTGCCATGACCCATAGGAACGATACAAACGAAAAAATTTTCACGTTCGAATTTTTTGAAATAAATATCATAATCGGGTTAAGCAGGTCATTTCCATGCGATCTAGAATACTTCAAACTTTCCGTGACCCACATGAACAAAGTTACGTAAACGACTTTCTTATGGGCGCAAACGTTCAAAAATTTCACTTTCGACCTTTTTGAAATAAATATCATAATCGTGTTTACCAGTTCATTTCCAAGCGATCTAGACTACTTCCAAATTGCCATGACCCATAGGAACAAAGATACGTAAACGACTTTCGTATGGGCGCAAACGTTCAATAATTTAACGTTCGAATTTTTTTAAATAAATATCATAATCGTGTTTAGCAGGTCATTTTCAAGCGATCTAGACTACTTCAAACTTTTCATGCCCCATAGGAACAAAGTTACGTAAACGACTTTCTTATGGGCGCAAACGTTCAAAAATTTCACTTTCGACCTTTTTGAAATAAATATCATAATCGTGTTTACCAGGTCATTTCCAAGCGATATAGACTACTTCCAAATTGCCATGACCCATAGGAACAAAGATACGTAAACGACTTTCGTATGGGCGCAAACGATCAAAAATTTCACGTTCGAATTTTTTGAAATAAATACCATAATCGGGTTAAGCAGGTCATTTCCAAGCGATCTAGACTACTTCAAACTTTTCATGCCCCATAGGAACAAAGTTACGTAAATGACTTTCTTATGGGAGCAAACGTTCAAAAATTTCACTTTCGACCTTTTTGAAATAAATATCATAATCGTGTTTACCAGGTCATTTCCAAGCGATCTAGACTACTTCCAAATTGCCATGACCCATAGGAACAAAGATACGTAAACGACTTTCGTATGGGCGCAAACGTTCAATAATTTAACGTTCGAATTTTGTTAAATAGATATCATAAACGTGTTTAGCATGTCATTTGCAAGCGATCTAGACTACTTCCAACTTGCCATGACCCATAGGAACAAAGTTACGTAAACGACGTTCGTATCGGCGCAAACGTTCAAAAATTTGACGTTCGAATTTTTTGAAATAAATATCATAATCGTGTTTAGCAGGTCATTTTCAAGCGATCTAGTCTATTTCTAACCCTCCAAGACCGATAGAAACTACGTTACGGGATCGAGTGTCTTTTGGGCGCGAACGTTCAAAAATTTTATTATCGAATTTCACCAAAGAATAAACGTAATCGTGTTAAGCAGGTCATTTCCAAGCGATCTAGACTACTTCAAAACTTTTCATGCACCATAGGAACAAAGTTACGTAAACGACTTTCTTATGGCGCAAACGTTCAAAAATTTCACTTCGATCTTTTGAAAATAAATCATAATCGTGTTTAGCAGGTCATTTTCAAGCGATCTAGACTACTTCAAACTTTTCATGCCCCATAGGAACAAAGTTACGTAAACGAGTTGCGTATGGGCGCAAACGTTCAAATATTTCACGTTCGAATTTTTTGAAATAAATATCATAATCGTGTTTAGCATGTCATTTGCAAGCGATCTAGACTATTTCCGACTTTTCAAAACCCATAGGATCTTACATACGTAAACGACTTTCTCATCGGCGCAATCGTTCAATAATTTAACTTTCGAATTTTTTTAAATAAATATCATAAACGTGTTTTAGCATGTCATTTGGAAGCGATCTAGTTGACTATTTCCCACCGTCCAAGACTCATAGGAACGAAGTAACGCAATCGAGTGTCTATGGGGCAAACTATCAAAAATTTCACTTTCGAATTTGACCAAATGAATAACTTGATCGTTTTAAGCAGGTCATTTCCAAGCGATCTAGACGACTTCCAACTTGCCATGACCCTTTCCTATGACCCATTCCTTTGTTCCTACAAAGTTACGTAAACGACTTTCTTATGGCGCAATCGTTCAAAAATTTTATTATCGGATATCACCAAATGAATAACATTCTCGTGTTAAGCAGGTCGTTTCCAAGCGATCTAGACTATATCCAACTTTCCATGACCCATAGGAACAAAGTAACGTAAACGACATTCGTATGGGCGCAAACGTTCAATAATTTAACGTTCGAATTTTTTTAAATAAATATCATAAACGTGTTTAGCATGTCATTTGCAAGCGATCTAGTCTATTTCTAACCCTCCAAGACCGATAGAAACTACGTTACGGGATCGAGTGTCTTTTCGGCGCAAACGTTCAAAAATTTTATTATCGAATTTTACCAAATGAATAACGTAATCGCGTTAAGCAGGTCATTTCCAAGCGATCTAGACTACTTCAAACTTTCCGTGACCCACATGAACAAAGTTACGTAAACGACTTTCTTATGGGCGCAAACGTTCAAAAATTTCACTTTCGAATTTGACCAAATGAATAACATTATTGTGTTAAGCAGGTCGTTTCCAAGTGATCTAGACTATATCCAACTTTCCATGACCCATAGGAACAAAGTAACGAAATCGAGTGTCTTATGGGCGCAACCATTCAAAATTTTAGTATCGAATTTGACCAAATGAATAACATAATCGTGTTAAGCAGGTCATTTCCAAGCGATCTAGACTACTTTCAACTTTTCATGACCCTTTCCTATGACCCATTCCTTTGTTCCTACAAAGTTACGTAAACGACTTTCTTATGGGCGCAATCGTTCAAAAATTTTATTATCGGATATCACCAAATGAATAACATTCTCGTGTTAAGCAGGTCGTTTCCAAGCGATCTAGACTATATCCAACTTTCCATGACCCATAGGAACAAAGTAACGAAATCGAGTGTCTTATGGGCGCAAACCATCAAAAATTTTAGTATCGAAATTGACCAAATGAATAACATAATCGTGTTAAGCAGGTCGTTTCCAAGCGATCTAGACGATATCCAACTTTACATGACCCATAGAAACAAAGTAACGGAATCGAGTGTCTTATGGGCGCAAACGTTCCAAAATTTTAGTATCGAAATTGACCAAATGAATAACATAATCGTGTTTAGCAGGTCATTTCCAAGCGATCTAGACTACTTCAAACTTTTCGTGACCCATAGGAACAAAGTTACGTAAACGACATTCGTATGGGCGCAAACGTTCAATAATTTAACGTTCGAATTTTTTTAAATAAATATCATAAACGTGTTTAGCATGTCATTTGCAAGCGATCTAGTCTATTTCTAACCCTCCAAGACCGATAGAAACTACGTTACGGGATCGAGTGTCTTTTCGGCGCAAACGTTCAAAAATTTTATTATCGAATTTTACCAAATGAATAACGTAATCGCGTTAAGCAGGTCATTTCCAAGCGATCTAGACTACTTCAAACTTTCCGTGACCCACATGAACAAAGTTACGTAAACGACTTTCTTATGGGCGCAAACGTTCAAAAAATTTCACTTCGAATTTGACCAAATGAATAACATTATTGTGTTAAGCAGGTCGTTTCCAAGTGATCTAGACTATATCCAACTTTCCATGACCCATAGGAACAAAGTAACGAAATCGAGTGTCTTATGGGCGCAACCATTCAAAATTTTAGTATCGAATTTGACCAAATGAATAACATAATCGTGTTAAGCAGGTCATTTCCAAGCGATCTAGACTACTTTCAACTTTTCATGACCCATAGGAACAATGTTACGTAAACGACTTTCTTATGGGCGCAAACGTTCAAAAATTTCACTTTCGATCTTTTTGAAATAAATATCATAATCGTGTTTACCAGGTCATTTCCAAGCGATCTAGACTACTTCCAAATTGCCATGACCCATAGGAACAAAGATACGTAAACGACTTTCCTATGGGCGCAAACGTTCAATAATTTAACTTTCGAATGTTTTTAAATAAATATCATAAACGTGTTTAGCATGTCATTTGCAAGCGATCTAGACTACTTCCAACTTGCCATGACCCATAGGAACAAAGTAACGTAAACGACATTCGAATGGGCGCAAACGTTCAATAATTTAACTTTCGAATGTTTTTAAATAAATATCATAAACGTGTTTAGCATGTCATTTGCAAGCGATCTAGACTACTTCCAACTTGCCATGACCCATAGGAACAATGTTACGTAAACGACGTTCGTATGAGCGCAAACGTTCAAAAATTTCACTTTCGATCTTTTTGAAATAAATATCATAATCGTGTTTACGAGGTCATTTCCAAGCGATCTACACTAATTCCAAATTGCCATGACCCATAGGAACTAAGTTACGTAAACGACTTTCTTATGGGCGCAATCGTTCAAAAATTTTATTATCGGATTTCACCAAATGAATAACATTATCGTGTTAAGCAGGTCGTTTCCAAGCGATCTAGACTATATCCAACTTTCCATGACCCATAGGAACAAAGTTACGTAAACGACTTTCTTATGGGCGCAAACGTTCAAAAATTTCACTTTCGATCTTTTTGAAATAAATATCATAATCGTGTTTACCATGTCATTTCCAAGCGATCTAGACTACTTCCAACTTTCCATGACCCATAGGAACAAAGTTACGTAAACGAATTTCGAATGGGCGCAAACGTTCAATAATTTAACTTTGGAATTTTTTTAAATAAATATCATAAACGTGTTTAGCATGTCATTTGCAAGCGATCTAGTCTATTTCTAACCCTCCAAGACCGATAGAAACTACGTTACGGGATCGAGTTTCTTTTGGGCGCAAACGTTCAAAAATTTTATTATCGAATTTTACCAAATGAATAACGTAATCGTGTTAAGCAGGTCATTTCCAAGCGATCTAGACTACTTCAAACTTTTCATGCCCCATAGGAACAAAGTTACGTAAACGACTTTCGTATGGGCGCAAACGATCAAAAATTTCACGTTCGAATTTTTTGAAATAAATATCATAATCGGGTTAAGCAGGTCATTTCCAAGCGATCTAGACTACTTCAAACTTTCCGTGACCCACATGAACAAAGTTACGTAAACGACATTCTTATGGGCGCAAACGTTCAAAAATTTCACTTTCGAATTTGACCAAATGAATAACATTATTGTGTTAAGCAGGTCATTTCCAAGCGATCTAGACTACTTCAAACTTTCCATGACCCATAGGAACAAAGTTACGTAAACGACTTTCTTATGGGCGAAATCGTTCAAAAATTTCACTTTCGACCTTTTTGAAATAAATATCATAATCGTGTTTACCAGTTCATTTCCAAGCGATCTAGACTACTTCCAAATTGCCATGACCCATAGGAACAAAGATACGTAAACGACTTTCTTATGGGCGCAATCGTTCAAAAATTTTATTATCGGATTTCACCAAATGAATAACATTATCGTGTTAAGCAGGTCGTTTCCAAGCGATCTAGACTATATCCAACTTTCCATGACCCATAGGAACAAAGTAACAAAATCGAGTGTCTTATGGGCACAAACCATCAAAAATTTTAGTATCGAATTTGACCAAATGAATAACATAATCGTGTTAAGCAGGTCATTTCCAAGCGATCTAGACTACTTTCAACTTGCCATGAACCATAGGAACAAAGTTACGTAAACGACTTTCGCCTGGGCGCAAACGTTCAAAAATTTCACTTTCGAATTTGACCAAGTGATTAACATGATCGTGTTAAGCAGGTCATTTCCAAGCGATCTAGACTACTTCAAACTTTCCATGACCCATAGGAACAAAGTTACGTAAACGACTTTCTTATGGGCGCAAACGTTCAAAAATTTCACTTTCGATCTTTTTGAAATAAATATCATAATCGTGTTTACCATGTCATTTCCAAGCGATCTAGACTACTTCCAACTTTCCATGACCCATAGGAACAAAGTTACGTAAACGAATTTCGAATGGGCGCAAACGTTCAATAATTTAACTTTCGAATTTTTTTAAATAAATATCATAAACGTGTTTAGCATGTCATTTGGAAGCGATCTAGTTGACTATTTCCCACCGTCCAAGACTCATAGGAACGAAGTAACGCAATCGATTGTCTTATGGGCGCAAACTATCAAAAATTTCACTTTCGAATTTGACCAAATGAATAACTTGATCGTTTAAGCAGGTCATTTCCAAGCGATCTAACGACTTCAACTTGCCATGACCCTTTCCTATGACCCATTCCTTTGTTCCTACAAAGTTACGTAAACGACTTTCTAATGGGCGCAATCGTTCAAATATTTATTATCGGATTTCACCAAATGAATAACATTATCGTGTTAAGCAGGTCGTTTCCAAGCGATCTAGACTATATCCAACTTTCCATGACCCATAGGAACAAAGTAACAAAATCGAGTGTCTTGGCACAAACATCAAAAATTTTTAGTATCGAATTTGACCAAATGAATAACATAATCGTGTTAAGCAGGTCATTTCCAAGCGATCTAGACTACTTTCAACTTGCCATGAACCATAGGAACAAAGTTACGTAAACGACTTTCGTCTGGGCGCAAACGTTCAAAAATTTCACTTTCGAATTTGACCAAATGATTAACATGATCGTGTTAAGCAGGTCATTTCCAAGCGATCTAGACTACTTCAAACTTTCCATGACCCATAGGAACAAAGTTACGTAAATGACGTTCGTATAGGCGCAAACGTTCAAAAATTTCACGTTCGAATTTTTTGAAATAAATATCATAATCGTGTTTAGCAGGTCATTTTCAAGCGATCTAGACTACTTCAATCTTTTCATGCCCCATAGGAACAAAGTAAGGAAATCGAGTGTCTTATGGGCGCAAACCATCAAAAATTTTAGTATCGAATTTGACCAAATGAATAACATAATCGGTTAAGCAGGTCATTTCCAAGCGATCTAGACTACTTTCAACTTGCCATGAACCATAGGAACAAAGTTACGTAAACGACTTTCGTCTGGGCGCAAACGTTCAAAAATTTCACTTTCGAATTTGACCAAATGATTAACATGATCGTGTTAAGCAGGTCATTTCCAAGCGATCTAGACTACTTCAAACTTTCCACGACCCATAGGAACAAAGTTACGTAAACGACTTTCTTATGGACGCAAACGTTCAAAAATTTCACTTTCGATCTTTTTGTAATAAATATCATAATCGTGTTTACCATGTCATTTCCAAGCGATCTAGACTACTTCCAACTTTCCATGACCCATAGGAACAAAGATACGTAAACGACTTTCGAATGGGCGCAAACGTTCAATAATTTAACTTTCGAATTTTTTTAAATAAATATCATAAACGTGTTTACCAGTTCATTTCCAAGCGATCTAGACTACTTCCAAATTGCCATGACCCATAGGAACAAAGATACGTAAACGACTTTCTTATGGGCGCAATCGTTCAAAAATTTTATTATCGGATTTCACCAAATGAATAACATTATCGTGTTAAGCAGGTCGTTTCCAAGCGATCTAGACTATATCCAACTTTCCATGACCCATAGGAACAAAGTAACAAAATCGAGTGTCTTATGGGCACAAACCATCAAAAATTTTAGTATCGAATTTGACCAAATGAATAACATAATCGTGTTAAGCAGGTCATTTCCAAGCGATCTAGACTACTTTCAACTTGCCATGAACCATAGGAACAAAGTTACGTAAACGACTTTCGCCTGGGCGCAAACGTTCAAAAATTTCACTTTCGAATTTGACCAAATGATTAACATGATCGTGTTAAGCAGGTCATTTCCAAGCGATCTAGACTACTTCAAACTTTCCATGACTCATAGGAACAAAGTTACGTAAACGACTTTCTTATGGCGCAAACGTTCAAAAATTTCACTTCGATCTTTTTGAAATAAATATCATAATCGTGTTACCATGTCATTTCCAAGCGATCTAGACTACTTCCAACTTTCCATGACCCATAGGAACAAAGTTACGTAAACGAATTTCGAATGGGCGCAAACGTTCAATAATTTAACTTTCGAATTTTTTAAATAAATATCAAAACGTGTTTAGCATGTCATTTGGAAGCGATCTAGTTGACTTTCCCACCGTCCAAGACTCATAGGAACGAAAGTAACGCAATCGATTGTCTTATGGGCGCAAACTATCAAAAATTCACTTTCGAATTTGACCAAATGAATAACTTGATCGTTTTAAGCAGGTCATTTCCAAGCGATCTAGACTACTTTCAACTTGCCATGAACCATAGGAACAAAGTTACGTAAACGACTTTCGTCTGGGCGCAAACGTTCAAAAATTTCACTTTCGAATTTGACCAAATGATTAACATGATCGTGTTAAGCAGGTCATTTCCAAGCATCTAGACTACTTCAAACTTCCATGACCCATAGGAACAAAGTTACGTAATGACGTTCGTATAGGCGCAAACGTTCAAAAAATTTCACGTTCGAATTTTTTGAAATAAATATAATCGTGTTTAGCAGGTCATTTCAAGCGATCTAGACTACTTCAATCTTTTCATGCCCCATAGGAACAAAGTAAGGAAATCGAGTGTCTTATGGGCGCAACCATCAAAAATTTTAGTATCGAATTTGACCAAATGAATAACATAATCGTGTTAAGCAGGTCATTTTCCAAGCGATCTAGACTACTTTCAACTTGCCATGAACCATAGGAACAAAGTTACGTAAACGACTTTCGTCTGGGCGCAAACGTTCAAAAAATTTCACTTTCGAATTTGACCAAATGATTAACATGATCGTGTTAAGCAGGTCATTTCCAAGCGATCTAGACTACTTCAAACTTTCCACGACCCATAGGAACAAAGTTACGTAAACGACTTTCTTATGGGCGCAAACGTTCAAAAATTTCACTTTCGACCTTTTTGAAATAAATATCATAATCGTGTTTACCAGGTCATTTCCAAGCGATATAGACTACTTCCAAATTGCCATGACCCATAGGAACAAAGATACGTAAACGACTTTCGTATGGGCGCAAACGATCAAAAATTTCACGTTCGAATTTTTTGAAATAAATATCATAATCGGGTTAAGCAGGTCATTTCCATGCGATCTAGAATACTTCAAACTTTCCGTGACCCACATGAACAAAGTTACGTAAACGACTTTCTTATGGGCGCAAACGTTCAAAAATTTCACTTTCGACCTTTTTGAAATAAATATCATAATCGTGTTTACCAGTTCATTTCCAAGCGATCTAGACTACTTCCAAATTGCCATGACCCATAGGAACAAAGATATGTAAACGACTTTCGTATGGGCGCAAACGTTCAATAATTTAACGTTCGAATTTTTTGAAATAAATATCATAATCGGGTTAAGCAGGTCATTTCCATGCGATCTAGACTACTTCAAACTTTCCGTGACCCACATGAACAAAGTTACGTAAACGACTTTCTTATGGGCGCAAACGTTCAAAAATTTCACTTTCGACCTTTTTGAAATAAATATCATAATCGTGTTTACCAGGTCATTTCCAAGCGATATAGACTACTCCAAATTGCCTGACCCATAGGAACAAAGATCCGTAACCGACTTTCGTATGGGCGCAAACGATAAAAAATTTCACGTTTCGAATTTTTTGAAATAAATATCATAATCGTGTTTAGCAGGTCATTTCAAGCGATCTAGACTATTTCAAACTTTCCATGACCCATAGGAACAAAGTTACGTAAACGACTTTCTTATGTGCGCAAACGTTCAAAAATTTCACTTTCGAATTTGACCAAATGAATAACATTATTGTGTTAAGCAGGTCGTTCCAAGTGATCTAGACTATATCCAACTTTCCATGACCCATAGGAACAAAGTAACGAAATCGAGTGTCTTATGGGCGCAACCATCAAAATTTTAGTATCGAATTTGACCAAATGATAACATAATCGTGTTAATTAGGACATTTCCAAGCGATCTAGACTACTTTCAACTTTTCATGACCCATAGGAACAAAGTTACGTAAACGACTTTCGTATGGGCGCAAACGTTCAATAATTTAACTTTCGAATTTTTTTAAATAAATATCATAAACGTGTTTAGCATGTCATTTGCAAGCGATCTAGTTGACTATTTCCCACCTTCCAAGACTCATAGGAACGAAGTAACGGAATCGAGTGTCTTATGGGCGCAAACTATCAAAAATTTCACTTTCGAATTTGACCAAATGAATAACATTATTGTGTTAAGCAGGTCGTTTCCAAGTGATCTAGACTATATCCAACTTTCCATGACCCATAGGAACAAAGTAACGAAATCGAGTGTCTTATGGGCGCAACCATCAAAAATTTTAGTATCGAATTTGACCAAATGAATAACATAATCGTGTTAATTAGGACATTTCCAAGCGATCTAGACTACTTTCAACTTTTCATGACCCATAGGAACAAAGTTACGTAAACGACTTTCGTATGGGCGCAAACGTTCAATAATTTAACTTTCGAATTTTTTTAAATAAATATCATAAACGTGTTTAGCATGTCATTTGCAAGCGATCTAGTTGACTATTTCCCACCTTCCAAGACTCATAGGAACGAAGTAACGGAATCGAGTGTCTTATGGGCGCAAACTATCAAAAATTTCACTTTCGAATTTGACCAAATGAATAACTTGATCGTTTTAAGCAGGTCATTTCCAAGCGATCAAGACGACTTCCAACTTGCCATGACCCATTCGTTTGTTCCTACAAAGTTACGTAAACGACTTTCTTATGGGCGCAATCGTTCAAAAATTTTATTATCGGATATCACCAAATGAATAACATTCTCGTGTTAAGCAGGTCGTTTCCAAGCGATCTAGACTATATCCAACTTTCCATGACCCATAGGAACAAAGTAACGAAATCAAGTGTCTTATGGGCGCAAACCATCAAAAATTTTAGTATCGAAATTGACCAAATGAATAACATAATCGTGTTAAGCAGGTCTTTTCCAAGCGATCTAGACTATATCTAACTTTACATGACCCATAGAAACAAAGTAACGAAATCGAGTGTCTTATGGGCGCAAACGTTCAAAAATTTTATTATCGAATTTCACCAAATGAATCACGTAATCGTGTTAAGCAGGTCATTTCCAAGCGATCTAGACTACTTCAAACTTTTCATGCCCCATAGGAACAAAGTTACGTAAACGACTTTCTTATGGGCGCAAACGTTCAAAAATTTCACTTTCGACCTTTTTGAAATAAATATCATAATCGTGTTTACCAGGTCATTTCCAAGCGATATAGACTACTTCCAAATTGCCATGACCCATAGGAACAAAGATACGTAAACGACTTTCGTATGGGCGCAAACGATCAAAAATTTCACGTTCGAATTTTTTGAAATAAATATCATAATCGGTATAAGCAGGTCATTTCCAAGCGATCTAGACTACTTCAAACTTTTCATGCCCCATAGGAACAAAGTACGTAAATGACTTTCTTATGGGAGCAAACGTTCAAAAAATTCACTTTCGACCTTTTGAAATAAATATCATAATCGTGTTTACCAGGTCATTTCCAGCGATCTAGACTACTTCCAAATTGCCATGACCCATAGGAACAAAGATACGTAAACGACTTTCGTATGGGCGCAAACGTTCAATAATTTAACGTTCGAATTTTGTTAAAAAATATCATAAACGTGTTTTAGCATGTCATTTGCAAGCGATCTAGACTACTTCCAACTTGCCATGACCCATAGGAACAAAGTTACGTAAACGACGTTCGTATCGGCGCAAACGTTCAAAAATTTGACGTTCGAATTTTTTGAAATAAATATCATAATCGTGTTTAGCAGGTCATTTTCAAGCGATCTAGTCTATTTCTAACCCTCCAAGACCGATAGAAACTACGTTACGGGATCGAGTGTCTTTTGGGCGCGAACGTTCAAAAATTTTATTATCGAATTTCACCAAATGAATAACGTAATCGTGTTAAGCAGGTCATTTCCAAGCGATCTAGACTACTTCAAACTTTTCATGCCCGATAGGAACAAAGTTACGTAAACGACTTTCTTATGGGCGCAAACGTTCAAAAATTTCACTTTCGATCTTTTTGAAATAAATATCATAATCGTGTTTACCAGGTCATTTCCAAGCGATCTAGACTAGTTCCAAATTGCCATGACCCATAGGAACAATGATCCGTAAACGACTTTCGTATGGGCGCAAACGATAAAAAATTTCACGTTCGAATTTTTTGAAATAAATATCATAATCGTGTTTAGCAGGTCATTTCCAAGCGATCTAGACTATTTCAAACTTTCCATGACCCATAGGAACAAAGTTACGTAATTGACTTTCTTATGGGCGCAAACGTTCAAAAATTTCACTTCGAATTTGACCAAATGAATAACATTATTGTGTAAGCAGGTCGTTTCCAAGTGATCTAGACTATATCCAACTTTCCATGACCCATAGGAACAATGTAACGAAATCGAGTGTCTTATGGGCGCAACCATCAAAAATTTTAGTATCGAATTTGACCAAATGAATTACATAATCGTGTTAATTAGGACATTTTCAAGCGATCTAGACTACTTTCAACTTTTCATGACCCATAGGAACAAAGTTACATAAACGACTTTCGTATGGGCGCAAACGTTCAATAATTTAACTTTCGAATTTTTTTAAATAAATATCATGAACGTGTTTAGCATGTCATTTGCAAGCGATCTAGTTGACTATTTCCCACCGTCCAAGACTCATAGGAACGAAGTAACGGAATCGAGTGTCTTATGGCGCAAACTATGAAAATTTCACTTTCGAATTTGACCAAATGAATAACTTGATCGTTTTAAGCAGGTCATTTCCAAGCGATCTAGACGACTTCCAACTTGCCAGACCCTTTCCTATGACCCATTCCTTTGTTCCTACAAAGTTACGTAAACGACTTTCTTATGTGCGCAATCGTTCAAATATTTTATTATCGGATATCACCAAATGAATAACATTCTCGTGTTAAGCAGGTCGTTTCCAAGCGATCTAGACTATATCCAACTTTCCATGACCCATAGGAACAAAGTTACGTAAACGACGTTCGTATCGGAGCAAACGTTCAAAAATTTGACGTTCGAATTTTTTGAAATAAATATCATAATCGTGTTTAGCAGGTCGTTTCCAAGTGATCTAGACTATATCCAACTTTCCATGACCCATAGGAACAAGTTACGTAAACGACTTTCGATGGGCGCAAACGTTCAATAATTTAACTTTCGATTTTTTAAATAATATCATAAACGTGTTTAGCAGGTTTTCCAAGCGATCTAGACTACTTCAATCTTTTCATGCCCCATAGGAACAAAGTAAGGAAATCGAGTGTCTTATGGGCGCAAACCATCAAAATTTTAGTATCGAATTTGACCAAATGAATAACATAATCGTGTTAGCAGGTCATTTCAAAGCGATCTAGACTACTTTCAACTTGCCATGAACCATAGGAACAAAGTTCGTAAACGACTTTCGAATGGGCGCAAACGTTCATAATTTAACTTTGAATTTTTTAAATAATATATAAGTGTTAGCATGTCATTTCAAGCGATCTAGTCTATTTCTAACCTCCAAGACCGATAGAAACGACGTTACGGGATCGAGTGTCTTTTGGGCGCGAACGTTCAAAAATTTTATTATCGAATTTCACCAAATGAATAACGTAATCGTGTTAAGCAGGTCATTTCCAAGCGATCTAGACTACTTCAAACTTTTCATGCCCCATAGGAACAAAGTTACGTAAACGACTTTCTTATGGGCGCAAACGTTCAAAAATTTCACTTTCGATCTTTTTGAAATAAATATCATAATCGTGTTTACCAGGTCATTTCCAAGCGATCTAGACTACTTCCAAATTGCCATGACCCATAGGAAAAAAGATCCGTAAATGACTTCGTATGGGCGCAAACGTAAAATTTCACGTTCGAATTTTTTGAAATAAATATCATAATCGTGTTTAGCAGGTCATTTCCAAGCGATCTAGACTATTTCAAACTTTCCATGACCCATAGGAACAAAGTTACGTAAACGACTTTCTTATGGGCGCAAACGTTCAAAAATTTCACTTTCGACCTTTTTGAAATAAATATCATAATCGTGTTTACCAGGTCATTTCCAAGCGATATAGACTACTTCCAAATTGCCATGACCCATAGGAACAAAGATACGTAAACGACTTTCGTATGGGCGCAAACGATCAAAAATTTCACGTTCGAATTTTTTGAAATAAATATCATAATCGGGTTAAGCAGGTCATTTCCAAGCGATCTAGACTACTTCAAACTTTTCATGCCCCATAGGAACAAAGTTACGTAAATGACTTTCTTATGGGAGCAAACGTTCAAAAATTTCACTTTCGACCTTTTTGAAATAAATATCATAATCGTGTTTACCAGGTCATTTCCAAGCGATCTAGACTACTTCCAAATTGCCATGACCCATAGGAACAAAGATACGTAAACGACTTTCGTATGGGCGCAAACGTTCAATAATTTAACGTTCGAATTTTGTTAAATAAAATATCATAACGTGTTTAGCATGTCATTTGCAACGATCTAGACTACTCCAACTTGCCATGACCCATAGGACAAAGTTACGTAAACGACGTTCGTATCGGCGCAACGTTCAAAAATTTGACTTCGAATTTTGAAATAAATATCATAATCGTGTTTAGCAGGTCATTTTCAAGCGATCTAGTCTATTTTCTACCCTCCAAGACCGATAGAAACTACGTTACGGGATCGAGTGTCTTTTGGCGCGAACGTTCAAAATTTTATTATCGAATTTCACCAAATGAATAACGTAATCGTGTTAAGCAGGTCATTTCCAAGCGATCTAGACTACTTCAAACTTTCATGCCCCATAGGAACAAAGTTACGTAAACGACTTTCTTATGGGCGCAAACGTTCAAAAATTTCACTTTCGATCTTTTTGAAATAAATATCATAATCGTGTTTACCAGGTCATTTCCAAGCGATCTAGACTACTTCCAAATTGCCATGACCCATAGGAACAAAGATCCGTAACCGACTTTCGTATGGGCGCAAACGATAAAAAATTTCACGTTCGAATTTTTTGAAATAAATATCATAATCGTGTTTAGCAGGTCATTTCCAAGCGATCTAGACTATTTCAAACTTTCCATGACCCATAGGAACAAAGTTACGTAAACGACTTTCTTATGTGCGCAAACGTTCAAAAATTTCACTTTCGAATTTGACAAATGAATAACATTATTTGTGTTAAGCAGGTCGTTTCCAAGTGATCTAGACTATATCCAACTTTCCATGACCCATAGGAACAAAGTAACGAAATCGAGTGTTCTTATGGCGCAAACCATCAAAATTTTAGTATCGAATTTGACCAAATGATAACATAATCGTGTTAATTAGGACATTTCCAAGCGATCTAGACTACTTTCAACTTTTCATGACCCATAGGAACAAAGTTACGTAAACGACTTTCGTATGGGCGCAAACGTTCAATAATTTAACTTTCGAATTTTTTTAAATAATATCATAAACGTGTTTAGCATGTCATTTGCAGCGATCTAGTTGACTATTTCCACCTTCCAAGACTCATAGGAACGAAGTAACGAATCGAGTGTCTTATGGGCGCAACTATCAAAAATTTCATTTCGAATTTGACCAATGAATAACTTGATCGTTTTAAGCAGGTCATTTCCAAGCGATCAGACGATTCCAACTTGCCATGACCATTCGTTGTTCCTACAAAGTTACGTAAACGACTTTCTTATGGGCGCAATCGTTCAAAAAATTTTTTATCGGATATCACCAAAGAATAACATTCTCGTGTTAAGCAGGTCGTTTCCAAGCGATCTAGACTATATCCAACTTTCCATGACCATAGGAACAAAGTAACNTCATTTGCAAGCGATCTAGTCTATTTCTAACCCTCCAAGACCGATAGAAACTGCGTTACGGGATCGAGTGTTCTTTTGGGCGCGAACGTTCAAAAATTTTATTATCGAATTTCCCCAAATGAATAACGTAACGTGTTAAGCAGGTCATTTCCAAAGCGATCTAGATACTTCAAAACTTTTCATGCCCCATAGGAACAAAGTTACGTAAACGACTTTCTTATGGGCGCAAACGTTCAAAAAATTTCACTTTCGATCTTTTGAAATAAATATCATAATCGTGTTTACCAGGTCTTCAAGCGATCTAGACTACTTCCAAATTGCCATGACCCATAGGACAAAGATCCGTAAATGACTTTCGTATGGGCGCAAACGATAAAAAATTTCACGTTCGAATTTTTTGAAATAAATATCATAATCGTGTTTAGCAGGTCATTTCCAAGCGATCTAGACTATTTCAAACTTTCCATGACCCATAGGAACAAAGTTACGTAAACGACTTTTATGGCGCAAACGTTCAAAAATTTCACTTTCGAATTTGACCAAATGAATAACATTATTGTGTAAGCAGGTCGTTTCCAAGTGATCTAGACTATATCCAACTTTCCATGACCCATAGGAACAAAGTAACGAAATCGATGTCTTATGGGCTCAACCATCAAAATTTTAGTATCGAATTTGACCAATGAATAACATATCGTGTTAATTAGGACATTTCCAAGCGATCTAGACTACTTTCAACTTTTCATGACCCATAGGAACAAAGTTACGTAAACGACTTTCGTATGGGCGCAAACGTTCAATAATTAACTTTCGAATTTTTTTAAATAAATATCATGAACGTGTTTAGCATGTCATTTGCAAGCGATCTAGTTGACTATTTCCCACCGTCCAAGACTCATAGGAACGAAGTAACGGAATCGAATGTCTTATGGGCGCAAACTATGAAAAATTTCACTTTCGAATTTGACCAAATGAATAACATAATCGTGTTAAGCAGGTCATTTCCAAGCGATCTAGACTACTTTCAACTTGCCATGAACCATAGGAACAAAGTTACGTAAACGACTTTCTTATGGGCGCAAACGTTCAAAAATTTCACTATCGATCTTTTTGAAATAAATATCATAATCGTGTTTACCATGTCATTTCCAAGCGATCTAGACTACTTCCAACTTTCCATGACCCTTTCCTATGACCCATTCCTTTGTTCCTACAAAGTTACGTAAACGACTTTCTTATGGGCGCAATCGTTCAAATATTTTATTATCGGATATCACCAAATGAATAACATTCTCGTGTTAAGCAGGTCGTTTCCAAGCGATCTAGACTATATCCAACTTTCCATGACCCATAGGAACAAAGTTACGTAAACGACGTTCGTATCGGAGCAAACGTTCAAAAATTTGACGTTCGAATTTTTTGAAATAAATATCATAATCGTGTTTAGCAGGTCATTTTCAAGCGATCTAGACTACTTCAAACTTTTCATGCCCCATAGGAACATAGTTACGTAAACGAGTTTCGTATGGGCGCAAACGTTCTAATATTTCACGTTCGAATTTTTGAAATAAATATCATAATCGTGTTTAGCATGTCATTTGCAAGCGATCTAGACTATTTCCGACTTTTCAAAACCCATAGGATCTTACATACGTAAACGACTTTCTCATCGGCGCAAACGTTCAATAATTTAACTTTCGAATTTTTTTAAATAAATATCATAAACGTGTTTAGCATGTCATTTGGAAGCGATCTAGTTGACTATTTCCCACCGTCCAAGACTTATAGGAACGAAGTAACGCAATCGAGTGTCTTATGGGCGCAAACGTTCAAAAATTTCACTTTCGAATTTGACCAAATGATTAACATGATCGTGTTAAGCAGGTCATTTCCAAGCGATCTAGACTACTTCAAACTTTCCATGACCCATAGAACAAAGTTACGTAAACGACTTTCTTATGGGCGCAAACGTTCAAAAATTTCACTATCGATCTTTTTGAAATAAATATCATAATCGTGTTTACCATGTCATTTCCAAGCGATCTAGACTACTTCCAACTTTCCATGACCCATAGGAACAAAGTTACGTAAACGACTTTCGAATGGGCGCAAACGTTCAATAATTTAACTTTCGAATTTTTTGAAATAAATATCATAAACGTGTTTAGCATGTCATTTGCAAGCGATCTAGTTGACTATTTCCCACCGTCCAAGACTCATAGGAACGAAGTAACGGAATCGAGTGTCTTATGGGCGCAAACTATCAAAAATTTCACTTTCGAATTTGACCAAATGAATAACTTGATCGTTTTAAGCAGGTCATTTCCAAGCGATCAAGACGACTTCCAACTTGCCATGACCCTTTCCTATGACCCATTCGTTTGTTCCTACAAAGTTACGTAAACGACTTTCTTATGGGCGCAATCGTTCAAAAATTTTATTATCGGATATCACCAAATGAATAACATTCTCGTGTTAAGCAGGTCGTTTCCAAGCGATCTAGACTATATCCAACATTCCATGACCCATAGGAACAAAGTTACGTAAACGACTTTCGTCTGGCCGCAAACGTTCAAAAATTTCACTTTCGAATTTGACCAAATGATTAACATGATCGTGTTAAGCAGGTCATTTCCAAGCGATCTAGACTACTTCAAACTTTCCATGACCCATAGGAACAAAGTTACGTAAACGACTTTCTTATGGGCGCAAACGTTCAAAAATTTCACTTTCGATCTTTTTGAAATAAATATGATAATCGTGTTTACCATGTCATTTCCAAGCGATCTAGACTACTTCCAACTTTCCATGAACCATAGGAACAAAGTTACGTAAACGACTTTCGAATGGGCGCAAACGTTCAATAATTTAACTTTGGAATTTTTTTAAATAAATATCATAAACGTGTTTAGCATGTCATTTGCAAGCGATCTAGTCTATTTCTAACCCTCCAAGACCGATAGAAACTACGTTACGGGATCGAGTGTCTTTTGGGCGCGAGCGTTCAAAAATTTAATTATCGAATTTCCCCAAATGAATAACGTAATCGTGTTAAGCAGGTCATTTCCAAGCGATCTAGACTACTTCAAACTTTTCATGCCCCATAGGAACAAAGTTACGTAAACGACTTTCGTATGGGCGCAAACGATAAAAAATTTCACGTTCGAATTTTTTGAAATAAATATCATAATCGTGTTTAGCAGGTCATTTCCAAGCGATCTAGACTATTTCAAACTTTCCATGACCCATAGGAACAAAGTTACGTAAACGACTTTCTTATGGGCGCAAACGTTCAAAAATTTCACTTTCGAATTTGACCAAATGAATAACATTATTGTGTTAAGCAGGTCGTTTCCAAGTGATCTAGACTATATCCAACTTTCCATGACCCATAGGAACAAAGTAACGAAATCGAGTGTCTTATGGGCTCAACCATCAAAAATTTTAGTATCGAATTTGACCAAATGAATAACATAATCGTGTTAATTAGGACATTTCCAAGCGATCTAGACTACTTTCAACTTTTCATGACCCATAGGAACAAAGTTACGTAAACGACTTTCGTATGGGCGCAAACGTTCAATAATTTAACTTTCGAATTTTTTAAATAAATATCATAAACGTGTTAGCATGTCATTTGCAAGCGATCTAGTTGACTATTTCCCACCGTCCAAGACTCATAGGAACGAAGTAACGGAATCGAGTGTCTTATGGGCGCAAACTATGAAAAATTTCACTTTCGAATTTGACCAAATGAATAACTTGATCGTTTTAAGCAGGTCATTTCCAAGCGATCTAGACGACTTCCAACTTGCCATGACCCTTTCCTATGACCCATTCCTTTGTTCCTACAAAGTTACGTAAACGACTTTCTTATGGGCGCAATCGTTCAAATATTTTATTATCGGATTTTCACCAAATGAATAACATTATCGTGTTAAGCAGGTCGTTTCCAAGCGATCTAGACTATATCCAACTTTCCATGACCCATAGGAACAAAGTTACGTAAACGACTTTCGTCTGGGCGCAAACGTTCAAAAATTTCACTTTCGAATTTGACCAAATGATTAACATGATCGTGTTAAGCAGGTCATTTCCAAGCGATCTAGACTACTTCCAACTTGCCATGACCCATAGGAACAAAGTTACGTAAACGACTTTCGAATGGGCGCAAACGTTCAATAATTTCACTTTCGAATTTTTTTAAATGAATATGATAAACGTGTTTAGCATGTCATTTGCAATCGATCTAGTCTAATTCTAACCCTCCAAGACCGATAGAAACTACGTTACGGGATCGAGTGTCTTTTGGGCGCGAACGTTCAAAAATTTTATTATCGAATTTCACCAAATGAATAACATAATCTTGTTAAGCAGGTCATTTCCAAGCGATCTAGACTACTTCAATCTTTTCATGCCCCATAGGAACAAAGTAAGGAAATCGAGTGTCTTATGGGCGCAAACCATCAAAAATTTTAGTATCGAATTTGACCAAATGAATAACATAATCGTGTTAAGCAGGTCATTTCCAAGCGATCTAGACTACTTTCAACTTGCCATGACTCATAGGAACAAAGATACGTAAACGACTTTCGTATGGGCGCAAACGTTCAATAATTTAACGTTCGAATTTTGTTAAATAAATATCATAAACGTGTTTAGCATGTCATTTGCAAGCGATCTAGACTACTTCCAACTTGCCGTGACCCATAGGAACAAAGTTACGTAAACGACGTTCGTATCGGCGCAAACGTTCAAAAATTTGACGTTCGAATTTTTTGAAATAAATATCATAATCGTGTTTAGCAGGTCATTTTCAAGCGATCTAGACTACTTCAAACTTTTCATGCCCCATAGGAACATAGTTACGTAAACGAGTTTCGTATGGGCGCAAACGTTCAAATATTTCACGTTCGAATTTTTTGAAATAAATATCATAATCGTGTTTAGCATGTCATTTGCAAGCGATCTAGACTATTTCCGACTTTTCAAAACCCATAGGATCTTACATACGTAAACGACTTTCTCATCGGCGCAAACGTTCAATAATTTAACTTTCGAATTTTTTTAAATAAATATCATAAACGTGTTTAGCATGTCATTTGGAAGCGATCTAGTTGACTATTTCCCACCGTCCAAGACTCATAGGAACGAAGTAACGCAATCGAGTGTCTTATGGGCGCAAACTATCAAAAATTTCACTTTCGAATTTGACCAAATGAATAACTTGATCGTTTTAAGCAGGTCATTTCCAAGCGATCTAGACGACTTCCAACTTGCCATGACCCTTTCCTATGACCCATTCCTTTGTTCCTACAAAGTTACGTAAACGACTTTCTTATGGGCGCAATCGTTCAAATATTTTATTATCGGATTTCACCAAATGAATAACATGATCGTGTTAAGCAGGTCATTTCCAAGCGATCTAGACTACTTCAAACTTTCCATGACCCATAGGAACAAAGTTCCGTAAACGAGTTTCTTATGGGCGCAAACGTTCAAAAATTTCACTTTCGATCTTTTTGAAATAAATATCATAATCGTGTTTACCAGGTCATTTCCAAGCGATCTAGACTACTTCCAAATTGCCATGACCCATAGGAACAAAGATCCGTAAATGACTTTCGTATCGGCGCAAACGATAAAAAATTTCACGTTCGAATTTTTTGAAATAAATATCATAATCGTGTTTAGCAGGTCATTTCCAAGCGATCTAGACTATTTCAAACTTTCCATGACCCATAGGAACAAAGTTACGTAAACGACTTTCTTATGGGCGCAAACGTTCAAAAATTTCACTTTCGAATTTGACCAAATGAATAACATTATTGTGTTAAGCAGGTCGTTTCCAAGTGATCTAGACTATATCCAACTTTCCATGACCCATAGGAACAAAGTAACGAAATCGAGTGTCTTATGGCGCAACCATCAAAAATTTTAGTATCGAATTTGACCAAATGAATAACATAATCGTGTTAATTAGGACATTTCCAAGCGATCTAGACTACTTTCAACTTTTCATGACCCATAGGAACAAAGTTACGTAAACGACTTTCGTATGGGCGCAAACGTTCAATAATTTAACTTTCGAATTTTTTTAAATAAATATCATAAACGTGTTTAGCATGTCATTTGCAAGCGATCTAGTTGACTATTTCCCACCGTCCAAGACTCATAGGAACGAAGTAACGGAATCGAGTGTCTTATGGGCGCAAACTATCAAAAATTTCACTTTCGAATTTGACCAAATGAATAACTTGATCGTTTTAAGCAGGTCATTTCCAAGCGATCTAGACGACTTCCAACTTGCCATGACCCTTTCCTATGACCCATTCCTTTGTTCCGACAAAGTTACGTAAACGACTTTCTTATGGGCGCAATTGTTCAAATATTTTATTATCGGATTTCACCAAATGAATAACATTATCGTGTTAAGTAGGTCGTTTCCAAGCGATCTAGACTATATCCAACTTTCCATGACCCATAGGAACAAAGTTACGTAAACGACTTTCGTCTGGGCGCAAACGTTCAAAAATTTCACTTTCGAATTTGACCAAATGATTAACATGATCGTGTTAAGCAGGTCATTTCCAAGCGATCTAGACTACTTCAAACTTTCCATGACCCATAGGAACAAAGTTACGTAAATGACTTTCTTATGGGAGCAAACGTTCAAAAATTTCACTTTCTATCTTTTTGAAATAAATATCATAATCGTGTTTACCAGGTCATTTCCAAGCGATCTAGACTACTTCCAACTTGCCATGACCCATAGGAACAAAGTTACGTAAACGACTTTCGAATGGGCGCAAACGTTCAATAATTTCACTTTCGAATTTTTTTAAATGAATATGATAAACGTGTTTAGCATGTCATTTGCAATCGATCTAGTCTAATTCTAACCCTCCAAGACCGATAGAAACTACGTTACGGGATCGAGTGTCTTTTGGGCGCGAACGTTCAAAAATTTTATTATCGAATTTCACCAAATGAATAACATAATCTTGTTAAGCAGGTCATTTCCAAGCGATCTAGACTACTTCAATCTTTTCATGCCCCATAGGAACAAAGTAAGGAAATCGAGTGTCTTATGGGCGCAAACCATCAAAAATTTTAGTATCGAATTTGACCAAATGAATAACATAATCGTGTTAAGCAGGTCATTTCCAAGCGATCTAGACTACTTTCAACTTGCCATGACCCATAGGAACAAAGATACGTAAACGACTTTCGTATGGGCGCAAACGTTCAATAATTTAACGTTCGAATTTTGTTAAATAAATATCATAAACGTGTTTAGCATGTCATTTGCAAGCGATCTAGACTACTTCCAACTTGCCGTGACCCATAGGAACAAAGTTACGTAAACGACGTTCGTATCGGCGCAAACGTTCAAAAATTTGACGTTCGAATTTTTTGAAATAAATATCATAATCGTGTTTAGCAGGTCATTTTCAAGCGATCTAGACTACTTCAAACTTTTCATGCCCCATAGGAACATAGTTACGTAAACGAGTTTCGTATGGGCGCAAACGTTCAAATATTTCACGTTCGAATTTTTTGAAATAAATATCATAATCGTGTTTAGCATGTCATTTGCAAGCGATCTAGACTATTTCCGACTTTTCAAAACCCATAGGATCTACATACGTAAACGACTTTCTCATCGGCGCAAACGTTCAATAATTTAACTTTCGAATTGTTTTAAATAAATATCATAAACGTGTTTAGCATGTCATTTGGAAGCGATCTAGTTGACTATTTCCCACCGTCCAAGACTCATAGGAACGAAGTAACGCAATCGAGTGTCTTATGGGCGCAAACTATCAAAAATTTCACTTTCGAATTTGACCAAATGAATAACTTGATCGTTTTAAGCAGGTCATTTCCAAGCGATCTAGACGACTTCCAACTTGCCATGACCCTTTCCTATGACCCATTCCTTTGTTCCTACAAAGTTACGTAAACGACTTTCTTATGGCGCAATCGTTCAAATATTTTATTATCGGATTTCACCAATGAATAACATTATCGTGTTAAGCAGGTCGTTTCCAAGCGATCTAGACTATATCCAACTTTCCATGACCCATAGGAACAAAGTAACAAAATCGAGTGTCTTATGGGCACAAACCATCAAAAATTTTAGTATCGAATTTGACCAAATGAATAACATAATCGTGTTAAGCAGGTCATTTCCAAGCGATCTAGACTACTTTCAACTTGCCATGAACCATAGGAACAAAGTTACGTAAACGACTTTCGTCTGGGCGCAAACGTTCAAAATTTCACTTTCGAATTTGACCAAATGATTAACATGATCGTGTTAAGCAGGTCATTTCCAAGCGATCTAGACTACTTCAAACTTTCCATGACCCATAGGAACAAAGTTACGTAAATGACTTTCTTATGGGAGCAAACGTTCAAAAATTTCACTTTCTATCTTTTGAAATAAATATCATAATCGTGTTTACCAGGTCATTTCCAAGCGATCTAGACTACTTCCAATTGCCATGACCCATAGGAACAAAGATACGTAAACGACTTTCGTATGGGCGCAAACGTTCAATAATTTAACGTTCGAATTTTTTTAAATAAATATCATAAACGTGTTTAGCATGTCATTTGCAAGCGATCTAGACTACTCCAACTTGCCATGACCCATAGGAACAAAGTTACGTAAACGACTTTCGAATGGGCGCAAACGTTCAATAATTTCACTTTCGAATTTTTAAATGAATATGATAAACGTGTTTAGCATGTCATTTGCAATCGATCTAGTCTAATTCTAACCCTCCAAGACCGATAGAAACTACGTTACGGGATCGAGTGTCTTTGGGCGCGAACGTTCAAAATTTTATTATCGAATTTCACCAAATGAATAACGTAATCTTGTTAAGCAGGTCATTTCCAAGCGATCTAGACTACTTCAATCTTTTCATGCCCCATAGGAACAAAGTAAAGAAATCGAGTGTCTTATGGGCGCAAACCATCAAAACTTTTAGTATCGAATTTGACCAAATGAATAACATAATCGTGTTAAGCAGGTCATTTCCAAGCGATCTAGACTACTTTCAACTTGCCGTGACCCATAGGAACAAAGTTACGTAAACGACGTTCGTATCGGCGCAAACGTTCAAAAATTTGACGTTCGAATTTTTTGAAATAAATATCATAATCGTGTTTAGCAGGTCATTTTCAAGCGATCTAGACTACTTCAAACTTTTCATGCCCCATAGGAACATAGTTACGTAAACGAGTTTCGTATGGGCGCAAACGTTCAAATATTTCACGTTCGAATTTTTTGAAATAAATATCATAATCGTGTTTAGCATGTCATTTGCAAGCGATCTAGACTATTTCCGACTTTTCAAAACCCATAGGATCTTACATACGTAAACGACTTTCTCATCGGCGCAAACGTTCAATAATTTAACTTTCGAATTGTTTTAAATAAATATCATAAACGTGTTTAGCATGTCATTTGGAAGCGATCTAGTTGACTATTTCCCACCGTCCAAGACTCATAGGAACGAAGTAACGCAATCGAGTGTCTTATGGGCGCGAACTATCAAAAATTTCACTTTCGAATTTGACCAAATGAATAACTTGATCGTTTTAAGCAGGTCATTTCCAAGCGATCTAGACGACTTCCAACTTGCCATGACCCTTTCCTATGACCCATTCCTTTGTTCCTACAAAGTTACGTAAACGACTTTCTTATGGGCGCAATCGTTCAAATATTTTATTATCGGATTTCACCAAATGAATAACATTATCGTGTTAAGCAGGTCGTTTCCAAGCGATCTAGACTATATCCAACTTTCCATGACCCATAGGAACAAAGTAACAAAATCGAGTGTCTTATGGGCACAAACCATCAAAAATTTTAGTATCGAATTTGACCAAATGAATAACATAATCGTGTTAAGCAGGTCATTTCCAAGCGATCTAGACTACTTTCAACTTGCCATGAACCATAGGAACAAAGTTACGTAAATGACTTTCTTATGGGAGCAAACGTTCAAAAATTTCACTTTCTATCTTTTTGAAATAAATATCATAATCGTGTTTACCAGGTCATTTCCAAGCGATCTAGACTACTTCCAAATTGCCATGACCCATAGGAACAAAGATACGTAAACGACTTTCGTATGGGCGCAAACGTTCAATAATTTAACGTTCGAATTTTTTTAAATAAATATCATAAACGTGTTTAGCATGTCATTTGCAAGCGATTAGACTACTTCCAACTTGCCATGACCCATAGGAACAAAGTTACGTAAACGACTTTCGAATGGGCGCAAACGTTCAATAATTTCACTTTCGAATTTTTTTAAATGAATATAATAAACGTGTTTAGCATGTCATTTGCAATCGATCTAGTCTAATTCTAACCCTCCAAGACCGATAGAAACTACGTTACGGGATCGAGTGTCTTTTGGGCGCGAACGTTCAAAAATTTTATTATCGAATTTCACCAAATGAATAACGTAATCTTGTTAAGCAGGTCATTTCCAAGCGATCTAGACTACTTCAATCTTTTCATGCCCCATAGGAACAAAGTAAGGAAATCGAGTGTCTTATGGGCGCAAACCATCAAAAATTTTAGTATCGAATTTGACCAAATGAATAACATGATCGTGTTAAGCAGGTCATTTCCAAGCGATCTAGACTACTTCAAACTTTCCATGACCCATAGGAACAAAGTTACGTAAATGACTTTCTTATGGGAGCAAACGTTCAAAAATTTCACTTTCTATCTTTTTGAAATAAATATCATAATCGTGTTTACCAGGTCATTTCCAAGCGATCTAGACTACTTCCAAATTGCCATGACCCATAGGAACAAAGATACGTAAACGACTTTCGTATGGGCGCAAACGTTCAATAATTTAACGTTCGAATTTTTTTAAATAAATATCATAAACGTGTTTAGCATGTCATTTGCAAACGATCTAGACTACTTCCAACTTGCCATGACCCATAGGAACAAAGTTACGTAAACGACTTTCGAATGGGCGCAAACGTTCAATAATTTCACTTTCGAATTTTTTTAAATGAATATGATAAACGTGTTTAGCATGTCATTTGCAATCGATCTAGTCTAATTCTAACCCTCCAAGACCGATAGAAACTACGTTACGGGATCGAGTGTCTTTTGGGCGCGAACGTTCAAAAATTTTATTATCGAATTTCACCAAATGAATAACGTAATCTTGTTAAGCAGGTCATTTCCAAGCGATCTAGACTACTTCAATCTTTTCATGCCCCATAGGAACAAAGTAAAGAAATCGAGTGTCTTATGGGCGCAAACCATCAAAACTTTTAGTATCGAATTTGACCAAATGAATAACATAATCGTGTTAAGCAGGTCATTTCCAAGCGATCTAGACTACTTTCAACTTGCCATGAACCATAGGAACAAAGTTACGTAAACGACTTTCGTCTGGGCGCAAACGTTCAAAAATTTCACTTTCGAATTTGACCAAATGATTAACATGATCGTGTTAAGCAGGTCATTTCCAAGCGATCTAGACTACTTCAAACTTTCCATGACCCATAGGAACAAAGTTACGTAAACGACTTTCTTATGGGCGCAAACGTTCAAAAATTTCACTTTCGATCTTTTTGAAATAAATATCATAATCGTGTTTACCATGTCATTTCCAAGCGATCTAGACTACTTCCAACTTTCCATGACCCATAGGAACAAAGTTACGTAAACGACTTTCGAATGGGCGCAAACGTTCAATAATTTAACTTTCGAATTTTTTTAAATAAATATCATAAACGTGTTTAGCATGTCATTTGCAAGCGATCTAGTCTATTTCTAACCCTCCAAGACCGATAGAAACTACGTTACGGGATCGAGTGTCTTTTGGGCGCGAACGTTCAAAAATTTTATTATCGAATTTCACCAAATGAATAACGTAATCGTGTTAAGCAGGTCATTTCCAAGCGATCTAGACTACTTCCAAATTGCCATGACCCATAGGAACAAAGATCCGTAAACGACTTTCGTATGGGCGCAAACGATAAAAAATTTCACGTTCGAATTTGACCAAATGAATAACATTATTGTGTTAAGCAGGTCGTTTCCAAGTGATCTAGACTATATCCAACTTTCCATGACCCATAGGAACAAAGTAACGAAATCGAGTGTCTTATGGGCGCAACCATCAAAAATTTTAGTATCGAATTTGACCAAATGAATAACATAATCGTGTTAATTAGGACATTTCCAAGCGATCTAGACTACTTTCAACTTTTCATGACCCATAGGAACAAAGTTCCGTAAACGACTTTCGTATGGGCGCAAACGTTCAATAATTTAACTTTCGAATTTTTTTAAATAAATATCATAAACGTGTTTAGCATGTCATTTGCAAGCGATCTAGTTGACTATTTCCCACCGTCCAAGACTCATAGGAACGAAGTAACGCAATCGAGTGTCTTATGGGCGCAAACTATCAAAAATTTCACTTTCGAATTTGACCAAATGAATAACTTGATCGTTTTAAGCAGGTCATTTCCAAGCGATCTAGACGACTTCCAACTTGCCATGACCCTTTCCTATGACCCATTCCTTTGTTCCTACAAAGTTACGTAAACGACTTTCTTATGGGCGCAATCGTTCAAATATTTTATTATCGCATTTCACCAAATGAATAACATTATCGTGTTAGCAGGTCGTTTCCAAGCGATCTAGACTATATCCAACTTTCCATGACCCATAGGAACAAAGTAACAAAATCGAGTGTCTTATGGGCACAAACCATCAAAAATTTTAGTATCGAATTTGACCAAATGAATAACATAATCGTGTTAAGCAGGTCATTTCCAAGCGATCTAGACTACTTTCAACTTGCCATGAACCATAGGAACAAAGTTACGTAAATGACTTTCTTATGGGAGCAAACGTTCAAAAATTTCACTTTCTATCTTTTTGAAATAAATATCATAATCGTGTTTACCAGGTCATTTCCAAGCGATCTAGACTACTTCCAAATTGCCATGACCCATAGGAACAAAGATACGTAAACGACTTTCGTATGGGCGCAAACGTTCAATAATTTAACGTTCGAATTTTTTTAAATAAATATCATAAACGTGTTTAGCATGTCATTTGCAAGCGAT
The DNA here is from genome assembly GCA_018835575.1 of Cotesia chilonis. Classification (NCBI taxonomy): domain Eukaryota; kingdom Metazoa; phylum Arthropoda; class Insecta; order Hymenoptera; family Braconidae; genus Cotesia; species Cotesia chilonis. Next base: position 61,993 of record RJVT01000169.1, read on the forward strand.
CTAGACTACTTCCAACTTGCCATGACCCATAGGAACAAAGTTACGTAAACGACTTTCGAATGGGCGCAAACGTTCAATAATTTCACTTTCGAATTTTTTAAATGAATATAATAAACGTGTTTAGCATGTCATTTGCAATCGATCTAGTCTAATTCTAACCCTCCAAGACCGATAGAAACTACGTTACGGGATCGAGTGTCTTTTGGGCGCGAACGTTCAAAAATTTTATTATCGAATTTCACCAAATGAATAACGTAATCTTGTTAAGCAGGTCATTTCCAAGCGATCTAGACTACTTCAATCTTTTCATGCCCCATAGGAACAAAGTAAGGAAATCGAGTGTCTTATGGGCGCAAACCATCAAAAATTTTAGTATCGAATTTGACCAAATGAATAACATGATCGTGTTAAGCAGGTCATTTCCAAGCGATCTAGACTACTTCAAACTTTCCATGACCCATAGGAACAAAGTTACGTAAATGACTTTCTTATGGGAGCAAACGTTCAAAAATTTCACTTTCTATCTTTTTGAAATAAATATCATAATCGTGTTTACCAGGTCATTTCCAAGCGATCTAGACTACTTCCAAATTGCCATGACCCATAGGAACAAAGATACGTAAACGACTTTCGTATGGCGCAAACGTTCAATAATTTAACGTTCGAATTTTTTTAAATAAATATCATAAACGTGTTTAGCATGTCATTTGCAAACGATCTAGACTACTTCCAACTTGCCATGACCCATAGGAACAAAGTTACGTAAACGACTTTCGAATGGGCGCAAACGTTCAATAATTTCACTTTCGAATTTTTTTAAATGAATATGATAAACGTGTTTAGCATGTCATTTGCAATCGATCTAGTCTAATTCTAACCCTCCAAGACCGATAGAAACTACGTTACGGGATCGAGTGTCTTTTGGGCGCGAACGTTCAAAAATTTTATTATCGAATTTCACCAAATGAATAACGTAATCTTGTTAAGCAGGTCATTTCCAAGCGATCTAGACTACTTCAATCTTTTCATGCCCCATAGGAACAAAGTAAAGAAATCGAGTGTCTTATGGGCGCAAACCATCAAAACTTTTAGTATCGAATTTGACCAAATGAATAACATAATCGTGTTAAGCAGGTCATTTCCAAGCGATCTAGACTACTTTCAACTTGCCATGAACCATAGGAACAAAGTTACGTAAACGACTTTCGTCTGGGCGCAAACGTTCAAAAATTTCACTTTCGAATTTGACCAAATGATTAACATGATCGTGTTAAGCAGGTCATTTCCAAGCGATCTAGACTACTTCAAACTTTCCATGACCCATAGGAACAAAGTTACGTAAACGACTTTCTTATGGGCGCAAACGTTCAAAAATTTCAATTTCGATCTTTTTGAAATAAATATCATAATCGTGTTTACCATGTCATTTCCAAGCGATCTAGACTACTTCCAACTTTCCATGACCCATAGGAACAAAGTTACGTAAACGACTTTCGAATGGGCGCAAACGTTCAATAATTTAACTTTCGAATTTTTTTAAATAAATATCATAAACGTGTTTAGCATGTCATTTGCAAGCGATCTAGTCTATTTCTAACCCTCCAAGACCGATAGAAACTACGTTACGGGATCGAGTGTCTTTTGGGCGCGAACGTTCAAAAATTTTATTATCGAATTTCACCAAATGAATAACGTAATCGTGTTAAGCAGGTCATTTCCAAGCGATCTAGACTACTTCCAAATTGCCATGACCCATAGGAACAAAGATCCGTAAACGACTTTCGTATGGGCGCAAACGATAAAAAATTTCACGTTCGAATTTGACCAAATGAATAACATTATTGTGTTAAGCAGGTCGTTTCCAAGTGATCTAGACTATATCCAACTTTCCATGACCCATAGGAACAAAGTAACGAAATCGAGTGTCTTATGGGCGCAACCATCAAAAATTTTAGTATCGAATTTGACCAAATGAATAACATAATCGTGTTAATTAGGACATTTCCAAGCGATCTAGACTACTTTCAACTTTTCATGACCCATAGGAACAAAGTTCCGTAAACGACTTTCGTATGGGCGCAAACGTTCAATAATTTAACTTTCGAATTTTTTTAAATAAATATCATAAACGTGTTTAGCATGTCATTTGCAAGCGATCTAGTTGACTATTTCCCACCGTCCTAGACTCATAGGAACGAAGTAACGCAATCGAGTGTCTTATGGGCGCAAACTATCAAAAATTTCACTTTCGAATTTGACCAAATGAATAACTTGATCGTTTTAAGCAGGTCATTTCCAAGCGATCTAGACGACTTCCAACTTGCCATGACCCTTTCCTATGACCCATTCCTTTGTTCCTACAAAGTTACGTAAACGACTTTCTTATGGGCGCAATCGTTCAAATATTTTATTATCGCATTTCACCAAATGAATAACATTATCGTGTTAAGCAGGTCGTTTCCAAGCGATCTAGACTATATCCAACTTTCCATGACCCATAGGAACAAAGTAACAAAATCGAGTGTCTTATGGGCACAAACCATCAAAAATTTTAGTATCGAATTTGACCAAATGAATAACATAATCGTGTTAAGCAGGTCATTTCCAAGCGATCTAGACTACTTTCAACTTGCCATGAACCATAGGAACAAAGTTACGTAAATGACTTTCTTATGGGAGCAAACGTTCAAAAATTTCACTTTCTATCTTTTTGAAATAAATATCATAATCGTGTTTACCAGGTCATTTCCAAGCGATCTAGACTACTTCCAAATTGCCATGACCCATAGGAACAAAGATACGTAAACGACTTTCGTATGGGCGCAAACGTTCAATAATTTAACGTTCGAATTTTTTAAATAAATATCATAAACGTGTTTAGCATGTCATTTGCAAGCGATCTAGACTACTTCCAACTTGCCATGACCCATAGGAACAAAGTTACGTAAACGACTTTCGAATGGGCGCAAACGTTCAATAATTTCACTTTCGAATTTTTTTAAATGAATATAATAAACGTGTTTAGCATGTCATTTGCAATCGATCTAGTCTAATTCTAACCCTCCAAGACCGATAGAAACTACGTTACGGGATCGAGTGTCTTTTGGGCGCGAACGTTCAAAAATTTTATTATCGAATTTCACCAAATGAATAACGTAATCTTGTTAAGCAGGTCATTTCCAAGCGATCTAGACTACTTCAATCTTTTCATGCCCCATAGGAACAAAGTAAGGAAATCGAGTGTCTTATGGGCGCAAACCATCAAAAATTTTAGTATCGAATTTGACCAAATGAATAACATGATCGTGTTAAGCAGGTCATTTCCAAGCGATCTAGACTACTTCAAACTTTCCATGACCCATAGGAACAAAGTTACGTAAATGACTTTCTTATGGGAGCAAACGTTCAAAAATTTCACTTTCTATCTTTTTGAAATAAATATCATAATCGTGTTTACCAGGTCATTTCCAAGCGATCTAGACTACTTCCAAATTGCCATGACCCATAGGAACAAAGATACGTAAACGACTTTCGTATGGGCGCAAACGTTCAATAATTTAACGTTCGAATTTTTTAAATAAATATCATAAACGTGTTTAGCATGTCATTTGCAAACGATCTAGACTACTTCCAACTTGCCATGACCCATAGGAACAAAGTTACGTAAACGACTTTCGAATGGGCGCAAACGTTCAATAATTTCACTTTCGAATTTTTTTAAATGAATATGATAAACGTGTTTAGCATGTCATTTGCAATCGATCTAGTCTAATTCTAACCCTCCAAGACCGATAGAAACTACGTTACGGGATCGAGTGTCTTTTGGGCGCGAACGTTCAAAAATTTTATTATCGAATTTCACCAAATGAATAACGTAATCTTGTTAAGCAGGTCATTTCCAAGCGATCTAGACTACTTCAATCTTTTCATGCCCATAGGAACAAAGTAAAGAAATCGAGTGTCTTATGGGCGCAAACCATCAAAACTTTTAGTATCGAATTTGACCAAATGAATAACATAATCGTGTTAAGCAGGTCATTTCCAAGCGATCTAGACTACTTTCAACTTGCCATGAACCATAGGAACAAAGTTACGTAAACGACTTTCGTCTGGGCGCAAACGTTCAAAAATTTCACTTTCGAATTTGACCAAATGATTAACATGATCGTGTTAAGCAGGTCATTTCCAAGCGATCTAGACTACTTCAAACTTTCCATGACCCATAGGAACAAAGTTACGTAAACGACTTTCTTATGGGCGCAAACGTTCAAAAATTTCACTTTCGATCTTTTTGAAATAAATATCATAATCGTGTTTACCATGTCATTTCCAAGCGATCTAGACTACTTCCAACTTTCCATGACCCATAGGAACAAAGTTACGTAAACGACTTTCGAATGGGCGCAAACGTTCAATAATTTAACTTTCGAATTTTTTTAAATAAATATCATAAACGTGTTTAGCATGTCATTTGCAAGCGATCTAGTCTATTTCTAACCCTCCAAGACCGATAGAAACTACGTTACGGGATCGAGTGTCTTTTGGGCGCGAACGTTCAAAAATTTTATTATCGAATTTCACCAAATGAATAACGTAATCGTGTTAAGCAGGTCATTTCCAAGCGATCTAGACTACTTCCAAATTGCCATGACCCATAGGAACAAAGATCCGTAAACGACTTTCGTATGGGCGCAAACGATAAAAAATTTCACGTTCGAATTTGACCAAATGAATAACATTATTGTGTTAAGCAGGTCGTTTCCAAGTGATCTAGACTATATCCAACTTTCCATGACCCATAGGAACAAAGTAACGAAATCGAGTGTCTTATGGGCGCAACCATCAAAAATTTTAGTATCGAATTTGACCAAATGAATAACTTGATCGTTTTAAGCAGGTCATTTCCAAGCGATCTAGACGACTTCCAACTTGCCATGACCCTTTCCTATGACCCATTCCTTTGTTCCTACAAAGTTACGTAAACGACTTTCTTATGGGCGCAATCGTTCAAATATTTTATTATCGCATTTCACCAAATGAATATATCGTGTTAAGCAGGTCGTTTCAAGCGATCTAGACTATATCCAACTTTCCATGACCCATAGGAACAAAGTAACAAATCGAGTGTCTTATGGGCACAAACCATCAAAAATTTAGTATCGAATTTGACCAAATGAATAACATAATCGTGTTAAGCAGGTCATTTCCAGCGATCTAGACTACTTTCAACTTGCCATGAACCATAGGAACAAAGTTACGTAAATGACTTTCTTATGGGAGCAAACGTTCAAAAATTTCACTTTCTATCTTTTGAAATAAATATCATAATCGTGTTTACCAGGTCATTTCCAAGCGATCTAGACTACTTCCAAATTGCCATGACCCATAGGAACAAAGATACGTAAACGACTTTCGTATGGGCGCAAACGTTCAATAATTTAACGTTCGAATTTTTTAAATAAATATCATAAACGTGTTTAGCATGTCATTTGCAAGCGATCTAGACTACTTCCAACTTGCCATGACCCATAGGAACAAAGTTACGTAAACGACTTTCGAATGGGCGCAAACGTTCAATAATTTCACTTTCGAATTTTTTTAAATGAATATAATAAACGTGTTTAGCATGTCATTTGCAATCGATCTAGTCTAATTCTAACCCTCCAAGACCGATAGAAACTACGTTACGGATCGAGTGTCTTTTGGGCGCGAACGTTCAAAATTTTATTATCGAATTTCACCAAATGAATAACGTAATCTTGTTAAGCAGGTCATTTCCAAGCGATCTAGACTACTTCAAACTTTCCATGACCCATAGGAACAAAGTTACGTAAACGACTTTCTTATGGGCGCAAACGTTCAAAAATTTCACTTTCGAATTTTTTGAAATAAATATCATAATCGTGTTTACCATGTCATTTCCAAGCGATCTAGACTACTTCCAACTTTCCATGACCCATAGGAACAAAGTTACGTAAACGACTTTCGAATGGGCGCAAACGTTCAATAATTTAACTTTCGAATTTTTTTAAATAAATATCATAAACGTGTTTAGCATGTCATTCGCAAGCGATCTAGTTGACTATTTCCCACCGTCCAAGACTCATAGGAACGAAGTAACGGAATCGAGTGTCTTATGGGCGCAAACTATCAAAAATTTCACTTTCGAATTTGACCAAAGGAATAACTTGATCGTTTTAAGCAGGTCGTTTCCAAGCGATCTAGACTATATCCAACATTCCATGACCCATAGGAACAAAGTTACGTAAACGACGTTCGTATAGGCGCAAACGTTCAAAAATTTCACGTTCGAATTTTTTGAAATAAATATCATAATCGTGTTTCGCAGGTCATTTCCAAGCGATCTAGACTACTTTCAACTTGCCATGAACCATAGGAACAAAGTTACGTAAACGACTTTCGTCTGGGCGCAAACGTTCAAAAATTTCACTTTCGAATTTGACCAAATGATTAACATGATCGTGTTAAGCAGGTCATTTCCAAGCGATCTAGACTACTTCAAACTTTCCATGACCCATAGGAACAAAGTTACGTAAACGACTTTCTTATGGGCGCAAACGTTCAAAAATTTCACTTTCGATCTTTTGAAATAAATATGATAATCGTGTTTACCATGTCATTTCCAAGCGATCTAGACTACTTCCAACTTTCCATGACCATAGGAACAAAGTTACGTAAACGACTTTCGAATGGGCGCAAACGTTCAATAATTTAACTTTCGAATTTTTTAAATAAATATCATAAACGTGTTTAGCATGTCATTTGCAAGCGAACTAGTCTATTTCTAACCCTCCAAGACCGATAGAAACTACGTTACGGATCGAGTGTCTTTTGGGCGCGAACGTTCAAAAATTTTATTATCGAATTTCACCAAATGAATACGTAATCGTGTTAAGCACGTCATTTCCAAGCGATCTAGACTACTTCATTCTTTTCATGCCCCATAGGAACAAAGTTACGTAAACGACTTTCTTATGGGCGCAAACGTTCAAAAATTTCACTTTCGATCTTTTTGAAATAAATATCATAATCGTGTTTACCAGGTCATTTCCAAGCGATCTAGACTACTTCCAAATTGCCATGACCCATAGGAACAAAGATACGTAAACGACTTTCGTATGGGCGCAAACGTTCAATAATTTAACGTTCGAATTTTTTAAATAAATATCATAAACGTGTTTAGCATGTCATTTGCAAGCGATCTAGACTACTTCCAACTTGCCATGACCCATAGGAACAAAGTTACGTAAACGACTTTCGAATGGGCGCAAACGTTCAATAATTTCACTTTCGAATTTTTTAAATGAATATAATAAACGTGTTTAGCATGTCATTTGCAATCGATCTAGTCTAATTCTAACCCTCCAAGACCGATAGAAACTACGTTACGGGATCGAGTGTCTTTTGGGCGCGAACGTTCAAAAATTTTATTATCGAATTTCACCAAATGAATAACGTAATCTTGTTAAGCATGTCATTTCCAAGCGATCTAGACTACTTCAATCTTTTCATGCCCCATAGGAACAAAGTAAGGAAATCGAGTGTCTTATGGGCGCAAACCATCAAAAATTTTAGTATCGAATTTGACCAAATGAATAACATAATCGTGTTAAGCAGGTCATTTCCAAGCGATCTAGACTACTTTCAACTTGCCATGAACCATAGGAACAAAGTTACGTAAACGACTTTCGTCTGGGCGCAAACGTTCAAAAATTTCACTTTCGAATTTGACCAAATGATTAACATGATCGTGTTAAGCAGGTCATTTCCAAGCGATCTAGACTACTTCAAACTTTCCATGACCCATAGGAACAAAGTTACGTAAACGACTTTCTTATGGGCGCAAACGTTCAAAAATTTCACTTTCGATCTTTTTGAAATAAATATCATAATCGTGTTTACCATGTCATTTCCAAGCGATCTAGACTACTTCCAACTTTCCATGACCATAGGAACAAAGTTACGTAAACGACTTTCGAATGGGCGCAAACGTTCAATAATTTAACTTTCGAATTTTTTTAAATAAATATCATAAACGTGTTTAGAATGTCATTTGCAAGCGATCTAGTCTATTTCTAACCCTCCAAGACCGATAGAAACTACGTTACGGGATCGAGTGTCTTTTGGGCGCGAACGTTCAAAAATTTTATTATCGAATTTCACCAAATGAATAACGTAATCGTGTTAAGCAGGTCATTTCCAAGCGATCTAGACTACTTCCAAATTGCCATGACCCATAGGAACAAAGATCCGTAAACGACTTTCGTATGGGCGCAAACGATAAAAAATTTCACGTTCGAATTTGACCAAATGAATAACATTATTGTGTTAAGCAGGTCGTTTCCAAGTGATCTAGACTATATCCAACTTTCCATGACCCATAGGAACAAAGTAACGAAATCGAGTGTCTTATGGGCGCAACCATCAAAAATTTTAGTATCGAATTTGACCAAATGAATAACATAATCGTGTTAATTAGGACATTTCCAAGCGATCTAGACTACTTTCAACTTTTCATGACCCATAGGAACAAAGTTCCGTAAACGACTTTCGTATGGGCGCAAACGTTCAATAATTTAACTTTCGAATTTTTTAAATAAATATCATAAACGTGTTTAGCATGTCATTTGCAAGCGATCTAGTTGACTATTTCCCACCGTCCAAGACTCATAGGAACGAAGTAACGCAATCGAGTGTCTTATGGGCGCAAACTATCAAAAATTTCACTTTCGAATTTGACCAAATGAATAACTTGATCGTTTTAAGCAGGTCATTTCCAAGCGATCTAGACGACTTCCAACTTGCCATGACCCTTTCCTATGACCCATTCCTTTGTTCCTACAAAGTTACGTAAACGACTTTCTTATGGGCGCAATCGTTCAAATATTTTATTATCGCATTTCACCAAATGAATAACATTATCGTGTTAAGCAGGTCGTTTCCAAGCGATCTAGACTATATCCAACTTTCCATGACCCATAGGAACAAAGTAACAAAATCGAGTGTCTTATGGGCACAAACCATCAAAAATTTTAGTATCGAATTTGACCAAATGAATAACATAATCGTGTTAAGCAGGTCATTTCCAAGCGATCTAGACTACTTTCAACTTGCCATGAACCATAGGAACAAAGTTACGTAAATGACTTTCTTATGGGAGCAAACGTTCAAAAATTTCACTTTCTATCTTTTTGAAATAAATATCATAATCGTGTTTACCAGGTCATTTCCAAGCGATCTAGACTACTTCCAAATTGCCATGACCCATAGGAACAAAGATACGTAAACGACTTTCGTATGGGCGCAAACGTTCAATAATTTAACGTTCGAATTTTTTTAAATAAATATCATAAACGTGTTTAGCATGTCATTTGCAAGCGATCTAGACTACTTCCAACTTGCCATGACCCATAGGAACAAAGTTACGTAAACGACTTTCGAATGGGCGCAAACGTTCAATAATTTCACTTTCGAATTTTTTTAAATGAATATAATAAACGTGTTTAGCATGTCATTTGCAATCGATCTAGTCTAATTCTAACCCTCCAAGACCGATAGAAACTACGTTACGGGATCGAGTGTCTTTTGGGCGCGAACGTTCAAAAATTTTATTATCGAATTTCACCAAATGAATAACGTAATCTTGTTAAGCAGGTCATTTCCAAGCGATCTAGACTACTTCAATCTTTTCATGCCCCATAGGAACAAAGTAAGGAAATCGAGTGTCTTATGGGCGCAAACCATCAAAAATTTTAGTATCGAATTTGACCAAATGAATAACATGATCGTGTTAAGCAGGTCATTTCCAAGCGATCTAGACTACTTCAAACTTTCCATGACCCATAGGAACAAAGTTACGTAAATGACTTTCTTATGGGAGCAAACGTTCAAAAATTTCACTTTCTATCTTTTTGAAATAAATATCATAATCGTGTTTACCAGGTCATTTCCAAGCGATCTAGACTACTTCCAAATTGCCATGACCCATAGGAACAAAGATACGTAAACGACTTTCGTATGGGCGCAAACGTTCAATAATTTAACGTTCGAATTTTTTTAAATAAATATCATAAACGTGTTTAGCATGTCATTTGCAAACGATCTAGACTACTTCCAACTTGCCATGACCCATAGGAACAAAGTTACGTAAACGACTTTCGAATGGGCGCAAACGTTCAATAATTTCACTTTCGAATTTTTTTAAATGAATATGATAAACGTGTTTAGCATGTCATTTGCAATCGATCTAGTCTAATTCTAACCCTCCAAGACCGATAGAAACTACGTTACGGGATCGAGTGTCTTTTGGGCGCGAACGTTCAAAAATTTTATTATCGAATTTCACCAAATGAATAACGTAATCTTGTTAAGCAGGTCATTTCCAAGCGATCTAGACTACTTCAATCTTTTCATGCCCCATAGGAACAAAGTAAAGAAATCGAGTGTCTTATGGGCGCAAACCATCAAAACTTTTAGTATCGAATTTGACCAAATGAATAACATAATCGTGTTAAGCAGGTCATTTCCAAGCGATCTAGACTACTTTCAACTTGCCATGAACCATAGGAACAAAGTTACGTAAACGACTTTCGTCTGGGCGCAAACGTTCAAAAATTTCACTTTCGAATTTGACCAAATGATTAACATGATCGTGTTAAGCAGGTCATTTCCAAGCGATCTAGACTACTTCAAACTTTCCATGACCCATAGGAACAAAGTTACGTAAACGACTTTCTTATGGGCGCAAACGTTCAAAAATTTCACTTTCGATCTTTTTGAAATAAATATCATAATCGTGTTTACCATGTCATTTCCAAGCGATCTAGACTACTTCCAACTTTCCATGACCCATAGGAACAAAGTTACGTAAACGACTTTCGAATGGGCGCAAACGTTCAATAATTTAACTTTCGAATTTTTTTAAATAAATATCATAAACGTGTTTAGCATGTCATTTGCAAGCGATCTAGTCTATTTCTAACCCTCCAAGACCGATAGAAACTACGTTACGGGATCGAGTGTCTTTTGGGCGCGAACGTTCAAAAATTTTATTATCGAATTTCACCAAATGAATAACGTAATCGTGTTAAGCAGGTCATTTCCAAGCGATCTAGACTACTTCCAAATTGCCATGACCCATAGGAACAAAGATCCGTAAACGACTTTCGTATGGGCGCAAACGATAAAAAATTTCACGTTCGAATTTGACCAAATGAATAACATTATTGTGTTAAGCAGGTCGTTTCCAAGTGATCTAGACTATATCCAACTTTCCATGACCCATAGGAACAAAGTAACGAAATCGAGTGTCTTATGGGCGCAACCATCAAAAATTTTAGTATCGAATTTGACCAAATGAATAACATAATCGTGTTAATTAGGACATTTCCAAGCGATCTAGACTACTTTCAACTTTTCATGACCCATAGGAACAAAGTTCCGTAAACGACTTTCGTATGGGCGCAAACGTTCAATAATTTAACTTTCGAATTTTTTTAAATAAATATCATAAACGTGTTTAGCATGTCATTTGCAAGCGATCTAGTTGACTATTTCCCACCGTCCAAGACTCATAGGAACGAAGTAACGCAATCGAGTGTCTTATGGGCGCAAACTATCAAAAATTTCACTTTCGAATTTGACCAAATGAATAACTTGATCGTTTTAAGCAGGTCATTTCCAAGCGATCTAGACGACTTCCAACTTGCCATGACCCTTTCCTATGACCCATTCCTTTGTTCCTACAAAGTTACGTAAACGACTTTCTTATGGGCGCAATCGTTCAAATATTTTATTATCGCATTTCACCAAATGAATAACATTATCGTGTTAAGCAGGTCGTTTCCAAGCGATCTAGACTATATCCAACTTTCCATGACCCATAGGAACAAAGTAACAAAATCGAGTGTCTTATGGGCACAAACCATCAAAAATTTTAGTATCGAATTTGACCAAATGAATAACATAATCGTGTTAAGCAGGTCATTTCCACGCGATCTAGACTACTTTCAACTTGCCATGAACCATAGGAACAAAGTTACGTAAATGACTTTCTTATGGGAGCAAACGTTCAAAAATTTCACTTTCTATCTTTTTGAAATAAATATCATAATCGTGTTTACCAGGTCATTTCCAAGCGATCTAGACTACTTCCAAATTGCCATGACCCATAGGAACAAAGATACGTAAACGACTTTCGTATGGGCGCAAACGTTCAATAATTTAACGTTCGAATTTTTTTAAATAAATATCATAAACGTGTTTAGCATGTCATTTGCAAGCGATCTAGACTACTTCCAACTTGCCATGACCCATAGGAACAAAGTTACGTAAACGACTTTCGAATGGGCGCAAACGTTCAATAATTTCACTTTCGAATTTTTTTAAATGAATATAATAAACGTGTTTAGCATGTCATTTGCAATCGATCTAGTCTAATTCTAACCCTCCAAGACCGATAGAAACTACGTTACGGGATCGAGTGTCTTTTGGGCGCGAACGTTCAAAAATTTTATTATCGAATTTCACCAAATGAATAACGTAATCTTGTTAAGCAGGTCATTTCCAAGCGATCTAGACTACTTCAATCTTTTCATGCCCCATAGGAACAAAGTAAGGAAATCGAGTGTCTTATGGGCGCAAACCATCAAAAATTTTAGTATCGAATTTGACCAAATGAATAACATAATCGTGTTAAGCAGGTCATTTCCAAGCGATCTAGACTACTTTCAACTTGCCATGAACCATAGGAACAAAGTTACGTAAACGACTTTCGTCTGGGCGCAAACGTTCAAAAATTTCACTTGCGAATTTGACCAAATGATTAACATGATCGTGTTAAGCAGGTCATTTCCAAGCGATCTAGACTACTTCAAACTTTCCATGACCCATAGGAACAAAGTTACGTAAACGACTTTCTTATGGGCGCAAACGTTCAAAAATTTCACTTTCGATCTTTTTGAAATAAATATCATAATCGTGTTTACCATGTCATTTCCAAGCGATCTAGACTACTTCCAACTTTCCATGACCCATAGGAACAAAGTTACGTAAACGACTTTCGAATGGGCGCAAACGTTCAATAATTTAACTTTCGAATTTTTTAAATAAATATCATAAACGTGTTTAGAATGTCATTTGCAAGCGATCTAGTCTATTTCTAACCCTCCAAGACCGATAGAAACTACGTTACGGGATCGAGTGTCTTTTGGGCGCGAACGTTCAAAAATTTTATTATCGAATTTCACCAAATGAATAACGTAATCGTGTTAAGCAGGTCATTTCCAAGCGATCTAGACTACTTCCAAATTGCCATGACCCATAGGAACAAAGATCCGTAAACGACTTTCGTATGGGCGCAAACGATAAAAAATTTCACGTTCGAATTTGACCAAATGAATAACATTATTGTGTTAAGCAGGTCGTTTCCAAGTGATCTAGACTATATCCAACTTTCCATGACCCATAGGAACAAAGTAACGAAATCGAGTGTCTTATGGGCGCAACCATCAAAAATTTTAGTATCGAATTTGACCAAATGAATAACATAATCGTGTTAATTAGGACATTTCCAAGCGATCTAGACTACTTTCAACTTTTCATGACCCATAGGAACAAAGTTACGTAAACGACTTTCGTATGGGCGCAAACGTTCAATAATTTAACTTTCGAATTTTTTAAATAAATATCATAAACGTGTTTAGCATGTCATTTGCAAGCGATCTAGTTGACTATTTCCCACCGTCCAAGACTCATAGGAACGAAGTAACGGAATCGAGTGTCTTATGGGCGCAAACTATCAAAAATTTCACTTTCGAATTTGACCAAATGAATAACTTGATCGTTTTAAGCAGGTCATTTCCAAGCGATCTAGACTATATCCAACTTTCCATGACCCATAGGAACAAAGTTACGTAAACGACGTTCGTATAGGCGCAAACGTTCAAAAATTTCACGTTCGAATTTTTTGAAATAAATATCATAATCGTGTTTAGCAGGTCATTTCCAAGCGATCTAGACTACTTCAAACTTTCCGTGACCCATAGGAACAAAGTTACGTAAACGACTTTCGAATGGGCGCAAACGTTCAATAATTTAACTTTCGAATTTTTTAAATAAATATCATAAACGTGTTTAGCAGGTCATTTCCAAGCGATCTAGACTACTTCAATCTTTTCATGCCCCATAGGAACAAAGTAAGGAAATCGAGTGTCTTATGGGCGCAAACCATCAAAAAATTTAATTTCGAATTTGACCAAATGAATAACATAATCGTGTTAAGCAGGTCATTTCCAAGCGATCTAGACTACTTTCAACTTGCCATGAACCATAGGAACAAAGTTACGTAAACGACTTTCGTCTGGGCGCAAACGTTCAAAAATTTCACTTTCGAATTTGACCAAATGATTAACATGATCGTGTTAAGCAGGTCATTTCCAAGCGATCTAGACTACTTCAAACTTTCCATGACCCATAGGAACAAAGTTACGTAAACGACTTTCTTATGGGCGCAAACGTTCAAAAATTTCACTTTCGATCTTTTTGAAATAAATATGATAATCGTGTTTAGCATGTCATTTGCAAGCGAACTAGTCTATTTCTAACCCTCCAAGACCGATAGAAACTACGTTACGGGATCGAGTGTCTTTTGGGCGCGAACGTTCAAAAATTTTATTATCGAATTTCACCAAATGAATAAAGTAATCGTGTTAAGCAGGTCATTTCCAAGCGATCTAGACTACTTCATTCTTTTCATGCCCCATAGGAACAAAGTTACGTAAACGACTTTCTTATGGGCGCAAACGTTCAAAAATTTCACTTTCGATCTTTTTGAAATAAATATCATAATCGTGTTTACCAGGTCATTTCCAAGCGATATAGACTACTTCCAAATTGCCATGACCCATAGGAACAAAGATCCGTAAACGACTTTCGTATGGGCGCAAACGTTCAATAATTTAACTTTCGAATTTTTTAAATAAATATCATAAACGTGTTTAGCATGTCATTTGCAAGCGATCTAGTTGACTATTTCCCACCGTCCAAGACTCATAGGAACGAAGTAACGCAATCGAGTGTCTTATGGGCGCAAACTATCAAAAATTTCACTTTCGAATTTGACCAAATGAATAACTTGATCGTTTTAAGCAGGTCATTTCCAAGCGATCTAGACGACTTCCAACTTGCCATGACCCTTTCCTATGACCCATTCCTTTGTTCCTACAAAGTTACGTAAACGACTTTCTTATGGGCGCAATCGTTCAAATATTTTATTATCGCATTTCACCAAATGAATAACATTATCGTGTTAAGCAGGTCGTTTCCAAGCGATCTAGACTATATCCAACTTTCCATGACCCATAGGAACAAAGTAACAAAATCGAGTGTCTTATGGGCACAAACCATCAAAAATTTTAGTATCGAATTTGACCAAATGAATAACATAATCGTGTTAAGCAGGTCATTTCCAAGCGATCTAGACTACTTTCAACTTGCCATGAACCATAGGAACAAAGTTACGTAAACGACTTTCGTCTGGGCGCAAACGTTCAAAAATTTCACTTTCGAATTTGACCAAATGATTAACATGATCGTGTTAAGCAGGTCATTTCCAAGCGATCTAGACTACTTCAAACTTTCCATGACCCATAGGAACAAAGTTACGTAAACGACTTTCTTATGGGCGCAAACGTTCAAAAATTTCACTTTCGATCTTTTTGAAATAAATTTCATAATCGTGTTTACCATGTCATTTCCAAGCGATCTAGACTACTTCCAACTTTCCATGACCCATAGGAACAAAGTTACGTAAACGACTTTCGAATGGGCGCAAACGTTCAATAATTTAACTTTCGAATTTTTTTAAATAAATATCATAAACGTGTTTAGCATGTCATTTGCAAGCGATCTAGTCTATTTCTAACCCTCCAAGACCGATAGAAACTACGTTACGGGATCGAGTGTCTTTTGGGCGCGAACGTTCAAAAATTTTATTATCGAATTTCACCAAATGAATAACGTAATCGTGTTAAGCAGGTCATTTCCAAGCGATCTAGACTACTTCCAAATTGCCATGACCCATAGGAACAAAGATCCGTAAACGACTTTCGTATGGGCGCAAACGTTCAATAATTTAACTTTCGAATTTTTTTAAATAAATATCATAAACGTGTTTAGCATGTCATTTGCAAGCGATCTAGTTGACTATTTCCACCGTCCAAGACTCATAGGAACGAAGTAACGCAATCGAGTGTCTTATGGGCGCAAACTATCAAAAATTTCACTTTCGAATTTGACCAAATGAATAACTTGATCGTTTTAAGCAGGTCATTTCCAAGCGATCTAGACGACTTCCAACTTGCCATGACCTTTCCTATGACCCATTCCTTTGTTCCTACAAAGTTACGTAAACGACTTTCTTATGGGCGCAATCGTTCAAATATTTTATTATCGCATTTCACCAAATGAATAACATTATCGTGTTAAGCAGGTCGTTTCCAAGCGATCTAGACTATATCCAACTTTCCATGACCCATAGGAACAAAGTAACAAAATCGAGTGTCTTATGGGCGCAAACCATCAAAAATTTTAGTATCGAATTTGACCAAATGAATAACATGATCGTGTTAAGCAGGTCATTTCCAAGCGATCTAGACTACTTCAAACTTTCCATGACCCATAGGAACAAAGTTACGTAAATGACTTTCTTATGGGAGCAAACGTTCAAAAATTTCACTTTCTATCTTTTTGAAATAAATATCATAATCGTGTTTACCAGGTCATTTCCAAGCGATCTAGACTACTTCCAAATTGCCATGACCCATAGGAACAAAGATACGTAAACGACTTTCGTATGGGCGCAAACGTTCAATAATTTAACGTTCGAATTTTTTTTAAATAAATATCATAAACGTGTTTAGCATGTCATTTGCAAACGATCTAGACTACTTCCAACTTGCCATGACCCATAGGAACAAAGTTACGTAAACGACTTTCGAATGGGCGCAAACGTTCAATAATTTCACTTTCGAATTTTTTTAAATGAATATGATAAACGTGTTTAGCATGTCATTTGCAATCGATCTAGTCTAATTCTAACCCTCCAAGACCGATAGAAACTACGTTACGGGATCGAGTGTCTTTTGGGCGCGAACGTTCAAAAATTTTATTATCGAATTTCACCAAATGAATAACGTAATCTTGTTAAGCAGGTCATTTCCAAGCGATCTAGACTACTTCAATCTTTTCATGCCCCATAGGAACAAAGTAAAGAAATCGAGTGTCTTATGGGCGCAAACCATCAAAACTTTTAGTATCGAATTTGACCAAATGAATAACATAATCGTGTTAAGCAGGTCATTTCCAAGCGATCTAGACTACTTTCAACTTGCCATGAACCATAGGAACAAAGTTACGTAAACGACTTTCGTCTGGGCGCAAACGTTCAAAAATTTCACTTTCGAATTTGACCAAATGATTAACATGATCGTGTTAAGCAGGTCATTTCCAAGCGATCTAGACTACTTCAAACTTTCCATGACCCATAGGAACAAAGTTACGTAAACGACTTTCTTATGGGCGCAAACGTTCAAAAATTTCACTTTCGATCTTTTTGAAATAAATATCATAATCGTGTTTACCATGTCATTTCCAAGCGATCTAGACTACTTCCAACTTTCCATGACCCATAGGAACAAAGTTACGTAAACGACTTTCGAATGGGCGCAAACGTTCAATAATTTAACTTTCGAATTTTTTTAAATAAATATCATAAACGTGTTTAGCATGTCATTTGCAAGCGATCTAGTCTATTTCTAACCCTCCAAGACCGATAGAAACTACGTTACGGGATCGAGTGTCTTTTGGGCGCGAACGTTCAAAAATTTTATTATCGAATTTCACCAAATGAATAACGTAATCGTGTTAAGCAGGTCATTTCCAAGCGATCTAGACTACTTCCAAATTGCCATGACCCATAGGAACAAAGATCCGTAAACGACTTTCGTATGGGCGCAAACGATAAAAAATTTCACGTTCGAATTTGACCAAATGAATAACATTATTGTGTTAAGCAGGTCGTTTCCAAGTGATCTAGACTATATCCAACTTTCCATGACCCATAGGAACAAAGTAACGAAATCGAGTGTCTTATGGGCGCAACCATCAAAAATTTTAGTATCGAATTTGACCAAATGAATAACATAATCGTGTTAATTAGGACATTTCCAAGCGATCTAGACTACTTTCAACTTTTCATGACCCATAGGAACAAAGTTCCGTAAACGACTTTCGTATGGGCGCAAACGTTCAATAATTTAACTTTCGAATTTTTTTAAATAAATATCATAAACGTGTTTAGCATGTCATTTGCAAGCGATCTAGTTGACTATTTCCCACCGTCCAAGACTCATAGGAACGAAGTAACGCAATCGAGTGTCTTATGGGCGCAAACTATCAAAAATTTCACTTTCGAATTTGACCAAATGAATAACTTGATCGTTTTAAGCAGGTCATTTCCAAGCGATCTAGACGACTTCCAACTTGCCATGACCCTTTCCTATGACCCATTCCTTTGTTCCTACAAAGTTACGTAAACGACTTTCTTATGGGCGCAATCGTTCAAATATTTTATTATCGCATTTCACCAAATGAATAACATTATCGTGTTAAGCAGGTCGTTTCCAAGCGATCTAGACTATATCCAACTTTCCATGACCCATAGGAACAAAGTAACAAATCGAGTGTCTTATGGGCACAAACCATCAAAAATTTTAGTATCGAATTTGACCAAATGAATAACATAATCGTGTTAAGCAGGTCATTTCCACGCGATCTAGACTACTTTCAACTTGCCATGAACCATAGGAACAAAGTTACGTAAATGACTTTCTTATGGGAGCAAACGTTCAAAAATTTCACTTTCTATCTTTTTGAAATAAATATCATAATCGTGTTTACCAGGTCATTTCCAAGCGATCTAGACTACTTCCAAATTGCCATGACCCATAGGAACAAAGATACGTAAACGACTTTCGTATGGGCGCAAACGTTCAATAATTTAACGTTCGAATTTTTTTAAATAAATATCATAAACGTGTTTAGCATGTCATTTGCAAGCGATCTAGACTACTTCCAACTTGCCATGACCCATAGGAACAAAGTTACGTAAACGACTTTCGAATGGGCGCAAACGTTCAATAATTTCACTTTCGAATTTTTTTAAATGAATATAATAAACGTGTTTAGCATGTCATTTGCAATCGATCTAGTCTAATTCTAACCCTCCAAGACCGATAGAAACTACGTTACGGGATCGAGTGTCTTTTGGGCGCGAACGTTCAAAAATTTTATTATCGAATTTCACCAAATGAATAACGTAATCTTGTTAAGCAGGTCATTTCCAAGCGATCTAGACTACTTCAAACTTTCCATGACCCATAGGAACAAAGTTACGTAAACGACTTTCTTATGGGCGCAAACGTTCAAAAATTTCACTTTCGATCTTTTTGAAATAAATATCATAATCGTGTTTACCATGTCATTTCCAAGCGATCTAGACTACTTCCAACTTTCCATGACCCATAGGAACAAAGTTACGTAAACGACTTTCGAATGGGCGCAAACGTTCAATAATTTAACTTTCGAATTTTTTAAATAAATATCATAAACGTGTTTAGAATGTCATTTGCAAGCGATCTAGTCTATTTCTAACCCTCCAAGACCGATAGAAACTACGTTACGGATCGAGTGTCTTTTGGGCGCGAACGTTCAAAAATTTTATTATCGAATTTCACCAAATGAATAACGTAATCGTGTTAAGCAGGTCATTTCCAAGCGATCTAGACTACTTCCAAATTGCCATGACCCATAGGAACAAAGATCCGTAAACGACTTTCGTATGGGCGCAAACGATAAAAATTTCACGTTCGAATTTGACCAAATGAATAACATTATTGTGTTAAGCAGGTCGTTTCCAAGTGATCTAGACTATATCAACTTTCCATGACCCATAGGAACAAAGTAACGAAATCGAGTGTCTTATGGGCGCAACCATCAAAAATTTTAGTATCGAATTTGACCAAATGAATAACATAATCGTGTTAATTAGGACATTTCCAAGCGATCTAGACTACTTTCAACTTTTCATGACCCATAGGAACAAAGTTACGTAAACGACTTTCGTATGGGCGCAAACGTTCAATAATTTAACTTTCGAATTTTATTAAATAAATATCATAAACGTGTTTAGCATGTCATTTGCAAGCGATCTAGTTGACTATTTCCACCGTCCAAGACTCATAGGAACGAAGTAACGGAATCGAGTGTCTTATGGGCGCAAACTATCAAAAATTTCACTTTCGAATTTGACCAAAGAATAACTTGATCGTTTTAAGCAGGTCATTTCCAAGCGATCTAGACTATATCCAACTTTCCATGACCCATAGGAACAAAGTTACGTAAACGACGTTCGTATAGGCGCAAACGTTCAAAATTTCACGTTCGAATTTTTGAAATAAATATCATAATCGTGTTTAGCAGGTCATTTCCAAGCGATCTAGACTACTTCAAACTTTCCGTGACCCATAGGAACAAAGTTACGTAAACGACTTTCGAATGGGCGCAAACGTTCAATAATTTAACTTTCGAATTTTTTTAAATAAATATCATAAACGTGTTTAGCAGGTCATTTCCAAGCGATCTAGACTACTTCAATCTTTTCATGCCCCATAGGAACAAAGTTAAGGAAATCGAGTGTCTTATGGGCGCAAACATCAAAAAATTTAATTTCGAATTTGACCAAATGAATAACATAATCGTGTTAAGCAGGTCATTTCCAAGCGATCTAGACTACTTTCAAACTTGCCATGAACCATAGGAACAAAGTTACGTAAACGACTTTCGTCTGGGCGCAAACGTTCAAAATTTCACTTTCGAATTTGACCAAATGATTAACATGATCGTGTTAAGCAGGTCATTTCCAAGCGATCTAGACTACTTCAAACTTTCCATGACCCATAGGAACAAAGTTACGTAAACGACTTTCTTATGGGCGCAAACGTTCAAAAATTTCACTTTCGATCTTTTTGAAATAAATATGATAATCGTGTTTACATGTCATTTCCAAGCGATCTAGACTACTTCCAACTTTCCATGACCCATAGGAACAAAGTTACGTAAACGACTTTCGAATGGGCGCAAACGTTCAATAATTTAACTTTCGAATTTTTTTAAATAAATATCATAAACGTGTTTAGCATGTCATTTGCAAGCGAACTAGTCTATTTCTAACCCTCCAAGACCGATAGAAACTACGTTACGGGATCGAGTGTCTTTTGGGCGCGAACGTTCAAAAATTTTATTATCGAATTTCACCAAATGAATAACGTAATCGTGTTAAGCACGTCATTTCCAAGCGATCTAGACTACTTCATTCTTTTCATGCCCCATAGGAACAAAGTTACGTAAACGACTTTCTTATGGGCGCAAACGTTCAAAAATTTCACTTTCGATCTTTTTGAAATAAATATCATAATCGTGTTTACCAGGTCATTTCCAAGCGATCTAGACTACTTCCAAATTGCCATGACCCATAGGAACAAAGATACGTAAACGACTTTCGTATGGGCGCAAACGTTCAATAATTTAACGTTCGAATTTTTTTAAATAAATATCATAAACGTGTTTAGCATGTCATTTGCAAGCGATCTAGACTACTTCCAACTTGCCATGACCCATAGGAACAAAGTTACGTAAACGACTTTCGAATGGGCGCAAACGTTCAATAATTTCACTTTCGAATTTTTTTAAATGAATATATAAACGTGTTTAGCATGTCATTTGCAATCGATCTAGTCTAATTCTAACCCTCCAAGACCGATAGAAACTACGTTACGGGATCGAGTGTCTTTTGGGCGCGAAACGTTCAAAAATTTTATTATCGAATTTCACCAAATGAATAACGTAATCTTGTTAAGCAGTCATTTCCAAGCGATCTAGACTACTTCAATCTTTTCATGCCCCATAGGAACAAAGTAAGAAATCGAGTGTTCTTATGGGCGCAAACATCAAAAATTTTAGTATCGAATTTGACCAAATGAATAACATAATCGTGTTAAGCAGGTCATTTCCAAGCGATCTAGACTACTTCAACTTGCCATGAACCATAGGAACAAAGTTACGTAAACGACTTTCGTCTGGGCGCAAACGTTCAAAAATTTCACTTTCGAATTTGACCAAATGATTAACATGATCGTGTTAAGCAGGTCATTTCCAAGCGATCTAGACTACTTCAAACTTTCCATGACCCATAGGAACAAAGTTACGTAAACGACTTTCTTATGGGCGCAAACGATCAAAAATTTCACGTTCGAATTTTTTGAAATAAATATCATAATCGGGTTAAGCAGGTCATTTCCATGCGATCTAGACTACTTCCAACTTTCCATGACCCATAGGAACAAAGTTACGTAAACGACTTTCGAATGGGCGCAAACGTTCAATATTTAACTTTCGAATTTTTTTAAATAAATATCATAAACGTGTTTAGAATTGTCATTTGCAAGCGATCTAGTCTATTTCTAACCCTCCAAGACCGATAGAAACTACGTTACGGGATCGAGTGTCTTTTGGGCGCGAACGTTCAAAAATTTTATTATCGAATTTCACCAAATGAATAACGTAATCGTGTTAAGCAGGTCATTTCCAAGCGATCTAGACTACTTCCAAATTGCCATGACCCATAGGAACAAAGATCCGTAAACGACTTTCGTATGGGCGCAACGATAAAAATTTCACGTTCGAATTTGACCAAATGAATAACATTATTGTGTTAAGCAGGTCGTTTCCAAGTGATCTAGACTATATCCAACTTTTCCATGACCCATAGGAACAAAGTAACGAAATCGAGTGTCTTATGGGCGCAACCATCAAAAATTTAGTATCGAATTTGACCAAATAATAACATAATCGTGTTAATTAGGACATTTCCAAGCGATCTAGACTACTTTCAACTTTTCATGACCCATAGGAACAAAGTTCCGTAAACGACTTTCGTATGGCGCAAACGTTCAATAATTTAACTTTCGAATTTTTTAAATAAATATCATAAACGTGTTTAGCAAGTCATTTGCAAGCGATCTAGTTGACTATTTCCACCGTCCAAGACTCATAGGAACGAAGTAACGCAATCGAGTTCTTATGGGCGCAAACTATCAAAAATTTCACTTTCGAATTTGACCAAATGAATAACTTGATCGTTTTAAGCAGGTCATTTCCAAGCGATCTAGACGACTTCCAACTTGCCATGACCCTTTCCTATGACCCATTCCTTTGTTCCTACAAAGTACGTAAACGACTTTCTTATGGGCGCAATCGTTCAAATATTTTATTATCGCATTTCACCAAATGAATAACATTATCGTGTTAAGCAGGTCGTTTCCAAGCGATCTAGACTATATCCAACTTTCCATGACCCATAGGAACAAAGTAACAAAATCGAGTGTCTTATGGGCACAAACCATCAAAAATTTTAGTATCGAATTTGACCAAATGAATAACATAATCGTGTTAAGCAGGTCATTTCCAAGCGATCTAGACTACTTTCAACTTGCCATGAACCATAGGAACAAAGTTACGTAAATGACTTTCTTATGGGAGCAAACGTTCAAAAATTTCACTTTCTATTTTTTGAAATAAATATCATAATCGTGTTTACCAGGTCATTTCCAAGCGATCTAGACTACTTCCAAATTGCCATGACCCATAGGAACAAAGATACGTAAACGACTTTCGTATGGGCGCAAACGTTCAATAATTTAACGTTCGAATTTTTTTAAATAAATATCATAAACGTGTTTAGCATGTCATTTGCAAGCGATCTAGACTACTTCCAACTTGCCATGACCCATAGGAACAAAGTTACGTAAACGACTTTCGAATGGGCGCAAACGTTCAATAATTTCACTTTCGAATTTTTTAAATGAATATGAAAACGTGTTTAGCATGTCATTTGCAATCGATCTAGTCTAATTCTAACCTCCAAGACCGATAGAAACTACGTTACGGGAACGAGTGTCTTTTGGGCGCGAACGTTCAAAAATTTTATTATCGAATTTCACCAAATGAATAACGTAATCTTGTTAAGCAGGTCATTTCCAAGCGATCTAGACTACTTCAATCTTTTCATGCCCCATAGGAACAAAGTAAAGAAATCGAGTGTCTTATGGGCGCAAACCATCAAAACTTTTAGTATCGAATTTGACCAAATGAATAACATAATCGTGTTAAGCAGGTCATTTCCAAGCGATCTAGACTACTTTCAACTTGCCATGAACCATAGGAACAAAGTTACGTAAACGACTTTCGTCTGGGCGCAACGTTCAAAAATTTCACTTTCGAATTTGACCAAATGATTAACATGATCGTGTTAAGCAGGTCATTTCCAAGCGATCTAGACTACTTCAAACTTTCCATGACCCATAGGAACAAAGTTACGTAAACGACTTTCTTATGGGCGCAAACGTTCAAAAATTTCACTTTCGATCTTTTTGAAAATAAATATCATAATCGTGTTTACATGTCATTTCCAAGCGATCTAGACTACTTCCAACTTTCCATGACCCATAGGAACAAAGTTACGTAAACGACTTTCGAATGGGCGCAAACGTTCAATAATTTAACTTTCGAATTTTTTTAAATAAATATCATAAACGTGTTTAGCATGTCATTTGCAAGCGATCTAGTCTATTTCTAACCCTCCAAGACCGATAGGAAACTACGTTACGGGATCGAGTGTCTTTTGGGCGCGAAACGTTCAAAATTTTATTATCGAATTTCACCAAATGAATAACGTAATCGTGTTAAGCAGGTCATTTCCAAGCGATCTAGACTACTTCCAAATTGCCATGACCCATAGGAACAAGATCCGTAAACGACTTTGTATGGGCGCAAACGATAAAAAATTTCACGTTCGAATTTGACCAAATGAATAACATTATTGTGTTAAGCAGGTCGTTTCCAAGTGATCTAGACTATATCCAACTTTCCATGACCCATAGGAACAAAGTAACGAAATCGAGTGTCTTATGGGCGCAACCATCAAAATTTTAGTATCGAATTTGACCAAATGAATAACATAATCGTGTTAATTAGGACATTTCCAAGCGATCTAGACTACTTTCAACTTTTCATGACCATAGGAACAAAGTTCCGTAAACGACTTTCGTATGGGCGCAAACGTTCAATAATTTAACTTTCGAATTTTTTTAAAAATATCATAAACGTGTTTAGCATGTCATTTGCAAGCGATCTAGTTGACTATTTCCCACCGTCCAAGACTCATAGGAACGAAGTAACGCAATCGAGTGTCTTATGGGCGCAAACTATCAAAAATTTCACTTTCGAATTTGACCAAATGAATAACTTGATCGTTTTAAGCAGGTCATTTCCAAGCGATCTAGACGACTTCCAACTTGCATGACCCTTTCCTATGACCCATTCCTTTGTTCCTACAAGTTACGTAAACGACTTTCTTATGGGCGCAATCGTTCAAATATTTTATTATCGCATTTCACAAAATGAATAACATTATCGTGTTAAGCAGGTCGTTTCCAAGCGATCTAGACTATATCCAACTTTCCTGACCCATAGGAAAAAGTAACAAAATCGAGTGTCTTATGGGCACAAACGTCAAAATTTTAGTATCGATTTGACCAATGAATAACATAATCGTGTTAAGCAGGTCATTTCCACGCGATCTAGACTACTTTCAACTTGCCATGAACCATAGGAACAAAGTTACGTAAATGACTTTCTTATGGGAGCAAACGTTCAAAATTTCACTTTCTATCTTTTTGAAATAAATATCATAATCGTGTTTACCAGGTCATTTCCAAGCGATCTAGACTACTTCCAAATTGCCATGACCCATAGGAACAAAGATACGTAAACGACTTTCGTATGGGCGCAAACGTTCAATAATTTAACGTTCGAATTTTTTTAAATAAATATCATAAACGTGTTTAGCATGTCATTTGCAAGCGATCTAGACTACTTCCAACTTGCCATGACCATAGGAACAAGTTACGTAAACGACTTTCGAATGGGCGCAAACGTTCAATAATTTCACTTTCGAATTTTTTTAAAATGAATATATAAACGTGTTTAGCATGTCATTTGCAATCGATCTAGTCTAATTCTAACCCTCCAAGACCGATAGAAACTACGTTACGGGATCGAGTGTCTTTTGGGCGCGAACGTTCAAAATTTTTATTATCGAATTTCACCAAATGAAATAACGTAATCTTGTTAAGCAGGTCATTTCCAAGCGATCTAGACTACTTCAATCTTTTCATGCCATAGGAACAAGTAAGGAAATCGAGTGTCTTATGGGCGCAAACCATCAAAAATTTTAGTATCGAATTTGACCAAATGAATAACATAATCGTGTTAAGCAGGTCATTTCCAAGCGATCTAGACTACTTTCAACTTGCCATGAACCATAGGAACAAAGTTACGTAAACGACTTTCGTCTGGGCGCAACGTTCAAAATTTCACTTGCGAATTTGACCAAATGATTAACATGATCGTGTTAAGCAGGTCATTTCCAACGATCTAGACTACTTCAAACTTTCCATGACACCATAGGAACAAAGTTACGTAAACGACTTTCTTATGGCGCAAACGTTCAAAAATTTCACTTCGATCTTTTTGAAATAAATATCATAATCGTGTTTACCATGTCATTTCCAAGCGATCTAGACTACTTCCAACTTTCCATGACCCATAGGAACAAAGTTACGTAAACGACTTTCGAATGGGCGCAAACGTTCAATAATTAACTTTCGAATTTTTTAAATAAATATCATAAACGTGTTTAGAATGTCATTTGCAAGCGATCTAGTCTATTTCAACCCTCCAAGACCGATAGAAACTACGTTACGGATCGAGTGTCTTTTGGGCGCGAACGTTCAAAAATTTTATTATCGAATTTCACCAAATGAATAACGTAATCGTGTTAAGCAGGTCATTTCCAAGCGATCTAGACTACTTCCAAATTGCCATGACCCATAGGAACAAAGATCCGTAAACGACTTTCGTATGGCGCAAACGATAAAAAATTTCACGTTCGAATTTGACCAAATGAATAACATTATTGTGTTAAGCAGGTCGTTTCCAAGTGATCTAGACTATATCCAACTTTCCATGACCCATAGGAACAAAGTAACGAAATCGAGTGTCTTATGGGCGCAACCATCAAAAATTTTAGTATCGAATTTGACCAAATGAATAACATAATCGTGTTAATTAGGACATTTCCAAGCGATCTAGACTACTTTCAACTTTTCATGACCCATAGGAACAAAGTTACGTAAACGACTTTCGTATGGGCGCAAACGTTCAATAATTTAACTTTCGAATTTTATTAAATAAATATCATAAACGTGTTTAGCATGTCATTTGCAAGCGATCTAGTTGACTATTTCCCACCGTCCAAGACTCATAGGAACGAAGTAACGGAATCGAGTGTCTATGGGCGCAAACTATCAAAAATTTCACTTTCGAATTTGACCAAAGAATAACTTGATCGTTTTAAGCAGGTCATTTCCAAGCGATCTAGACTATATCCAACTTTCCATGACCATAGGAACAAAGTTACGTAAACGACGTTCGTATAGGCGCAAAAACGTTCAAAAATTTCACGTTCGAATTTTTGAAATAAATATCATAATCGTGTTTAGCAGGTCATTTCCAAGCGATCTAGACTACTTCAAACTTTCCGTGACCCATAGGAACAAAGTTACGTAAACGACTTTCGAATGGGCGCAAACGTTCAATAATTTAACTTTCGAATTTTTTTAAATAAATATCATAAACGTGTTTAGCAGGTCATTTCCAAGGATCTAGACTACTTCAATCTTTTCATGCCCCATAGGAACAAAGTAAGGAAATCGAGTGTCTTATGGCGCAAACCATCAAAAAAATTTAATTTCGAATTTGACCAAATGAATAACATAATCGTGTTAAGCAGGTCATTTCCAAGCGATCTAGACTACTTTCAACTTGCCATGAACCATAGGAACAAAGTTACGTAAACGACTTTCGTCTGGGCGCAAACGTTCAAAAAATTTCACTTTCGAATTTGACCAAATGATTAACATGATCGTGTTAAGCAGGTCATTTCCAAGCGATCTAGACTATTCTAACTCCAAGACCGATAGAAACAACGTTACGGGATCGAGTGTCTTTTGGGCGCGAACGTTCAAAAATTTATTATCGAATTTCACCAAATGAATAACTAATCGTGTTAAGCACGTCATTTCCAAGCGATCTAGACTATTCATTCTTTTCATGCCCCTAGGAACAAAGTTACGTAAACGACTTTCTTATGGCGCAAACGTTCAAAAATTTCACTTTCGATCTTTTTGAAATAAATATCATAATCGTGTTTACCAGGTCATTTCCAAGCGATCTAGACTACTTCCAAATTGCCATGACCCATAGGAACAAAGTACGTAAACGACTTTCGTATGGGCGCAAACGTTCAAATAATTTAAGTTCGAATTTTTTTAAATAAATATCATAAACGTGTTTAGCATGTCATTTGCAAGCGATCTAGACTACTTCCAACTTGCCATGACCCATAGGAACAAAGTTACGTAAACGACTTCGATGGGCGCAAACGTTCAATAATTTCACTTTCGAATTTTTTTAAATGAATATAATAAACGTGTTTAGCATGTCATTTGCAATCGATCTAGTCTAATTCTAACCCTCCAAGACCGATAGAACAAACTAACGTTCGGGATCGAGTGTCTTTGGGCGCGAACGTTCAAAAATTTTATTATCGAATTTCACCAAATGAATAACGTAAATCTTGTTAAGCAGGTCATTTCCAAGCGATCTAGACTACTTCAACTCTTTTCATGCCCCATAGGAACAAAGTACGGAAATCGACTTCTTATGGGCGCAAACGTTCAAAAATTTTAGTATCGAATTTGACCAAATGAATAACATAATCGTGTTAAGCAGGTCATTTCCAAGCGATCTAGACTACTTTCAACTTGCCATGACCATAGGAACAAAGTTACGTAAACGACTTTCGTCTGGGCGCAAACGTTCAAAATTTCAACTTTCGAATTTGACAAATGATTAACATGATCGTGTTAAGCAGGTCATTTCCAGCGATCTAGACTACTTCAACTTTCATGACCCATAGGAACAAAGTTACGTAAACGACTTTCTTATGGGCGCAAACGTTCAAAAATTTCACTTTCGATTTTTTGAAATAAATATCATAATCGTGTTTACCATGTCATTTCCAAAGCGATCTAGACTACTTCCAACTTTCCATGACCCATAGGAACAAAGTTACGTAAACGACTTTCGAATGGGCGCAACGTTCATAATTTAACTTTCGAATTTTTTTAAATAAATACATAAACGTGTTTAGAATGTCATTTGCAAGCGATCTAGTCTATTCTAACCCTCCAGACCGATAGAAACTACGTTCGGGATCGAGTGTCTTTTGGGCGCGAACGTTCAAAAATTTATTATCGAATTTCACCAAATGAATAACGTAATCGTGTTAAGCAGGTCATTTCCAAAGCGATCTAGACTACTTCCAAATTGCCAATGACCCATAGGAACAAAGATCCGTAAACGACTTTCGTATGGGCGCAAACGATAAAAAATTTCACGTTCGAAATTTGACCAAAGAATAACATTATTGTGTTAAGCAGGTCGTTTCCAAGTGATCTAGACTATACCAACTTTCCATGACCCATAGGAACAAAGTAACGAAATCGGTGTCTTATGGGCGCAACCATCAAAAATTTAGTATCGAATTTGACCAAATGAATACATAATCGTGTTAATTAGGACATTTCCAAGCGATCTAGACTACTTTCAACTTTTCATGACCCATAGGAACAAAGTACGTAAACGACTTCGTATGGGCGCAAACGTTCAATAATTTAACTTTCGAATTTTTTTTAAATAAATATCATAAACGTGTTTAGCATGTCATTTGCAAGCGATCTAGACTACTTCCAAACTTTCCATGACCCATAGGAACAAAGTTACGTAAACGACGTTCGTATAGGCGCAAACGTTCAAAAATTTCAACGTTCGAATTTTTGAAATAAATATCATAATCGTGTTTAGCAGGTCATTTCCAAGCGATCTAGACTATTCAAACTTTCCGTGACCCATAGGAACAAAGTTACGTAAACGACTTCGAATGGGCGCAAACGTTCAATAATTAACTTTCGAATTTTTTTAAATAAATATCATAAACTGTTTAGCAGGTCATTTCCAAGCGATCTAGACTACTTCAATCTTTTCATGCCCCATAGGAACAAAGTAAGGAAATCGAGTGTCTTATGGGCGCAAACCATCAAAAATTTAATTTCGAATTTGACCAAATGAATAACATAATCGTGTTAGCAGGTCATTTCAAGCGATCTAGACTACTTTCAAACTTGCCATGAACCATAGGAACAAAGTTACGTAAACGACTTTCGTCTGGGCGCAAACGTTCAAAAATTTCACTTTCGAATTTGACCAAATGATTAACATGATCGGTTAAGCAGGTCATTTCCAAGCGATCTAGACTACTTCAAACTTTCCATGACCCATAGGAACAAAGTTACGTAAACGACTTCTTATGGCGCAAACGTTCAAAAATTTCACTTTCGATTTTTTGAAATAAATATGATAATCGTGTTTAGCATGTCATTTGCAAGCGAACTAGTCTATTTCTAACCCTCCAAGACCGATAGAAACTACGTTACGGGATCGAGTGTCTTTTGGGCGCGAACGTTCAAAAATTTATTATCGAATTTCACCAAATGAATAAAGTAATCGTGTTAAGCAGGTCATTTCCAAGCGATCTAGACTACTTCATTCTTTTCATGCCCCATAGGAACAAAGTTACGTAAACGACTTTCTTATGGGCGCAAACGTCAAAAATTTCACCTTCGATCTTTTGAAATAAATATCATAATCGTGTTTACCAGGTCATTTCCAAGCGATATAGACTACTTCCAAATTGCCATGAACCCATAGGAACAAAGATCCGTAAACGACTTTCGTATGGGCGCAAACGTTCAATAATTTAACTTTCGAATTTTTTTAAATAAATATCATAAACGTGTTTAGCATGTCATTTGCAAGCGATCTAGTTGACTATTTCCCACCGTCCAAGACTCATAGGAACGAAGTAACGCAATCGAGTGTCTTATGGGCGCAAACTATCAAAAATTTCAACTTTCGAATTTGACCAAAATGAATAACTTGATCGTTTTTAAGCAGGTCATTTCCAAGCGATCTAGACGACTTCCAACTTGCCATGACCCTTTCTATGACCCATTCCTTTGTTCTACAAAGTTACGTAAACGACTTTCTTATGGCGCAATCGTTCAATATTTTATTATCGCATTTCACCAAATGATAACATATCGTGTTAA
Source organism: Cotesia chilonis (assembly GCA_018835575.1). Taxonomy (NCBI): domain Eukaryota; kingdom Metazoa; phylum Arthropoda; class Insecta; order Hymenoptera; family Braconidae; genus Cotesia; species Cotesia chilonis. The sequence goes on from RJVT01000169.1 coordinate 93,480, forward strand.
GCAGGTCGTTTCCAAGCGATCTAGACTATATCAACTTTCCATGACCCATAGGAAAAAGTAACAAAATCGAGTGTCTTATGGGCACAACCATCAAAAATTTTAGTATCGAATTTGACCAAATGAATAACATAATCGTGTTAAGCAGGTCATTTCCACGCGATCTAGACTACTTTCAACTTGCCATGAACCAAGGAACAAAGTTACGTAAATGACTTTCTTATGGGAGCAAACGTTCAAAAATTTCACTTTCTAATCTTTTTGAAAAAATAAATCATAATCGTGTTTACCAGGTCATTTCCAAGCGATCTAGACTACTTCCAAATTGCCATGACCCATAGGAACAAAGATACGTAAACGACTTTCGTATGGGCGCAACACGTTCAATAATTTAACGTCGAATTTTTTTTAAATAAATACATAACGTGTTTAGCATGTCATTTGCAAGCGATCTAGACTACTTCCAACTTGCCATGACCCATAGGAACAAAGTTACCGTAAACGACTTTCGAATGGGCGCAAACGTTCAATAATTTCAACTTTCGAATTTTTTTAAATGAAATATAATAAACGTGTTTAGCAATGTCATTTGCAATCGATCTAGTCTAATTCTAACCCTCCAAGACCGATAGAAACTACGTTACGGGATCGAGTGTCTTTGGCGCGAACGTTCAAAAATTTATTATCGAATTTCACCAAATGAATAACGTAATCTTGTTAAGCAGGTCATTTCCAAGCGATCTAGACTACTTCAATCTTTTCAGCCCATAGGAACAAAGTAAGGAAATCGAGTGTCTTATGGGCGCAAACCATCAAAATTTAGTATCGAATTTGACCAAATGAATAACATAATCGTGTTAAGCAGGTCATTTCCAAGCGATCTAGACTACTTTCAACTTGCCATGAACCATAGGAACAAAGTTACGTAAACGACTTTCCGTCTGGCGCAAACGTTCAAAAATTTCACTTTCGAATTTGACCAAATGATTAACATGATCGTGTTAAGCAGGTCATTTCCAAGCGATCTAGACTACTTCAAACTTTCCATGACCATAGGAACAAAGTTACGTAAACGACTTTCTTATGGGCGCAAAACGTTCAAAAATTTCACTTTCGATCTTTTTGAAATAAATATCATAATCGTGTTTACCATGTCATTTCCAAGCGATCTAGACTAATCTTAACTTTCCATGACCATAGGAACAAAGTTACGTAAACGACTTTCGAATGGGCGCAAACGTTCAATAATTTAACTTCGAATTTTTTTAAATAATATCATAAACGTGTTTAGAATGTCATTTGCAAGCGATCTAGTCTATTCTAACCCTCAAGACCGATAGAAACTACGTTACGGATCGAGTGTCTTTTGGGCGCGAACGTTCAAAAATTTTATTATCGAATTTTTCACAATGAATAACGTAATCGTGGTTAAGCAGGTCATTTCCAAGCGATCTAGACTACTTCCAAATTGCCGATGACCCATAGGAACAAANACTACTTCCAACTTGCCATGACCCATAGGAACAAAGTTACGTAAGACGACTTTCGAATGGGCGCAAACGTTCAATATTTCACTTTCGAATTTTTTTAAATGAATATGATAAAACGTGTTAGCATGTCATTTGCAAATCTGTCAGTCTAATTCTAACCCTCCAAGACCGAAGAAACTACGTACGGATCGAGTGTCTTTTGGGCGCGAAACGTTCAAAAAATTATTATCGAATTTCACCAAATGAATAACGTATCTTTTGTTAAGCAGGTCATTTCCAAGCGATCTAGACTACTTCAATCTTTTCATGCCCATAGGAACAAAGTAAAGAAATCGAGTGTCTTATGGGCGCAAACCAATCAAAAACATTTTAGTATCGAATTTGACAAAATGATAACATAATAGTGTTAAGCAGTCATTTCCAAGCGATCTAGACTACTTTCAACTTGCCATAAATCCATAGGAACAAAGTTACGTAAACGACTTTCGTCTGGGCGCAAACGTTCAAAAATTTCACTTTCGAATTTGACCAAATGATTAACAGATCTGTTAAGCAGGTCATTTCCAAGCGATCTAGACTACTTCAAACTTTCCATGACCCATAGGAACAAAGTTACGTAAACGACTTTCTTATGGGCGCAAACGTTCAAAAATTTCACTTCGATCTTTTTGAAATAAATATCATAATCGTGTTTTACCATCATTTCCAAGCGATCTAGACTACTTCCAACTTTCCATGACCCATAGGAACAAAGTTACGTAAACGACTTCGAATGGGCGCAAACGTTCAAAATTTAACTTTCGAATTTTTTTAAATAAATATATAAACGTGTTTAGCATGTCATTTGCCAAAGCGATCTAGTCTATTTCTAACCCTCCAAGACCGGATAGAAACTACGTTACGGATCGAGTGTCCTTTTGGGCGCGAAACGTTCAAAATTTTATTATCGAATCACCAAATGAATAACGTAATCGTGTTAAGCAGGTCATTTCCAAGCGATCTAGACTACTTCCAAATTGCCATGACCATAGGAAACAAAGATCCGTAACGACTTTCGTATGGGCGCAAACGATAAAAATTTCACGTTCGAATTTGACCAAATGAATAACATTATTGTGTTAAGCAGGTCGTTTCCAAGTGATCTAGACTATATCCAACTTTCCATGACCCATAGGAACAAAGTAACGAAATCGAGTGTCTTATGGCGCAAACCATCAAAATTTTAGTATCGAATTTGACCAAATGAATAACATAATCGTGTTAATTAGGACATTTCCAAGCGATCTAGACTACTTTCAACTTTTCATGACCCATAGGAACAAAGTTCCGTAAACGACTTTCGTATGGGCGCAAACGTTCAATATTTAACTTTCGAATTTTTTTAAATAAATATCATAACGTGTTAGCATGTCATTTGCAAGCGATCTAGTTGACTATTTCCACCGTCCAAGACTCATAGGAACGAAGTAACGAAATCGAGTGTCTTATGGGCGCAAACTATCAAAATTTCACTTTCGAATTTGACCAAATGAATAAACTTGATCGTTTTAAGCAGGTCATTTCCAAGCGATCTAGACGACTTCCAACTTGCCATGACCCTTTCCTATACCCATTCCTTTGTTCTACAAAGTTACGTAAACGACTTTCTTATGGGCGCAATCGTTCAAATATTTTATTATCGCAATTCACCAAAGAATAACATTATCGTGTTAAGCAGGTCGTTTCCAAGCGATCTAGACTATATCCAACTTTCCATGACCATAGGAACAAAGTACAAAATCGAGTGTCTTATGGGCACAAAACCATCAAAAATTTTAGTATCGAATTTGACCAAATGAATAACATAATCGTGTTAAGCAGGTCATTTCCACGCGATCTAGACTACTTTCAACTTGCCATGAACCATAGGAACAAAGTTACGTAAATGACTTTCTTATGGGAGCAAACGTTCAAAAATTTCACTTCTATCTTTTTGAAATAAATATATAATCGTGTTTACCAGGTCATTTCCAAGCGATCTAGACTACTTCCAAATTGCCATGACCCATAGGAACAAAGATACGTAAACGACTTTCGATGGGCGCAAACGTTCAAATAATTTAACGTTCGAATTTTTTAAATAAATATCATAAACGTGTTTAGCATGTCATTTGCAAGCGATCTAGACTACTTCCAACTTGCCATGACCCATAGGAACAAAGTTACGTAAACGACTTTCGAATGGGCGCAAACGTTCAATAATTTCACTTTCGAATTTTTTTAAATGAATATAATAAACGTGTTTAGCATGTCATTTGCAATCGATCTAGTCTAATTCTAACCCTCCAAGACCGATAGAAACTACGTTACGGGATCGAGTGTCTTTTGGGCGCGAACGTTCAAAAATTTATTATCGAATTTCACCAAATGAATAACGTAATCTTGTTAAGCAGGTCATTTCCAAGCGATCTAGACTACTTCAAACTTTCATGACCCCATAGGAACAAAGTTACGTAAACGACTTTCTTATGGGCGCAAACGTCAAAATTTCACTTCGAATTTTTTGAAATAAATATCATAATCGTGTTACCATGTCATTTCCAAGCGATCTAGACTACTTTCCAACTTGCCATGAACCATAGGAACAAAGTTACGTAAACGACTTTCGTGGGCGCAAACGTTCAAAATTTACTTTCGAATTTTAAATAAATACATAAACGTGTTAGCAGTCATTTTCCAAGCGATCTAGACTATTCTAACCCTCCAGACCCATAGAAACTACGTTACGATCGAGTGTCTTTGGCGCAAACGTTCAAAAATTTTATTTCGATTTCACCAAATGAAATAACGTAATCGTGTTAAGCAGTCATTTCCAAGCGATCTAGACTACTTCCAACTTTCCATGACCCATAGGAACAAAGTTACGTAAACGACTTTCGTATGGGCGCAAACGTAAAATTTACGTTTCGAATTTGAAAATAAATAACATATTGTGTTAAGCAGGTCGTTTCAAGGATCTAGACTATTCTAACTTTCCAACCCATAGGAACAAAGTACGATCGAGTGTCTTATGGGCGCAACGTTCAAAAATTTTAGTATCGAATTTGACCAAATGAAAACATAATCGTGTTAATTAGGTCATTTCAAGCGATCTAGACTACTTTCCAACTTTCATGACCCATAGGAACAAAGTCCGTAAACGACTTTCGTATGGGCGCAAACGTTCAATAATTTAACTTTCGAATTTGAAAATAAATATCATAAACGTGTTAGCATGTCATTTGCAAGCGATCTAGTTGACTATTCCCACGTCCAAGACTCATAGGAACGAAGTAACGAATCGAGTGTCTTATGGGCGCAAACTATCAAAAATTTCACTTCGAATTTGACCAAAAGAATAACATTGATCGTTTTAACAGGTCATTTCCAAGCGATCTAGACTACTTCCAACTTTCCATGACCCATAGGAACAAAGTTACGTAAACGACTTTCGTATGGGCGCAAACGTTCAAAATTTAACTTTCGAATTTTTTAAATAAATATCATAAACGTGTTTAGCAGGTCATTTCCAAGCGATCTAGACTATTCCAACTTTCCATGACCCATAGGAACAAAGTACGTAAACGACTTAATGGGCGCAAACGTTCAAAAATTTCACTTTCGAATTTTTTAAATAATAATCATAATCGTGTTTAGCAGGTCATTTCCAAGCGATCTAGACTACTTCAAATCTTCCATGACCATAGGAACAAAGTTACGTAAACGACTTCGTTATGGGCGCAAACTTCAAAAAATTTAATTTCGAATTTTTTGAAATAATATCATAATCGTGTTAGCAGGTCATTTCCAAGCGATCTAGACTACTTCAACTTGCCATGAACCCTAGGAACAAAGTACGTAAACGACTTTCGTCTGGGCGCAAACGTTCAAAATTTAACTTTCGAATTTGAAAATATCATAACATAAGTGTTTAGCAGTCATTTCCAAGCGATCTAGACTACTTCAACTTTCCATGACCCATAGGAACAAAGTTACGTAAACGACTTTCTTATGGGCGCAAACGTTCAAAAATTTCACTTTCGAATTTTGAAATAAATAATAATCGTGTTTACCATGTCATTTCAAGCGATCTAGACTACTTCCAACTTTCCATGACCCATAGGAACAAAGTTACGTAAACGACTTTCGAATGGGCGCAAACGTTCAATAATTTAACTTTCGAATTTTTTTAAATATAACATAAACGTGTTTAGCATTCATTTGCAAGCGACTAGACTATTTCTAACCTCAAGACCGATAGAAACTACGTTACGGATCGAGTGTCTTTTGGGCGCGAACGTTCAAAAATTTTATTATCGAATTTCACCAAATGAATAACGTAATCGTGTTAAGCAGTCATTTCCAAGCGATCTAGACTACTTCATTCTTTCATGCCCATAGGAACAAAGTTACGTAAACGACTTTCTTATGGGCGCAAACGTTCAAAAATTTCACTTTCGATCTTTTTGAAATAAATATCATAATCGTGTTTACCAGGTCATTTCCAAGCGATCTAGACTACTTCCAAATTGCCATGACCATAGGAACAAAGATACGTAAACGACTTTCGTATGGGCGCAAACGTTCAATAATTTAACGTTCGAATTTTTTAAATAAATATCATAAACGTGTTTAGCATGTCATTTGCAAGCGATCTAGACTACTTCCAACTTGCCATGACCCATAGGAACAAAGTTACGTAAACGACTTTCGAATGGGCGCAAACGTTCAATAATTTCACTTTCGAATTTTTTAAATGAATATAATAAACGTGTTTAGCATGTCATTTGCAATCGATCTAGTCTAATTCTAACCCTCCAAGACCGATAGAAACTACGTTACGGGATCGAGTGTCTTTTGGGCGCGAACGTTCAAAAATTTTATTATCGAATTTCACCAAATGAATAACGTAATCTTGTTAAGCATGTCATTTCCAAGCGATCTAGACTACTTCAATCTTTCATGCCCCATAGGAACAAAGTAAGAAATCGAGTGTCTTATGGGCGCAAACCATCAAAATTTTAGTATCGAATTTGACCAAATGAATAACATAATCGTGTTAAGCAGGTCATTTCCAAGCGATCTAGACTACTTTCAACTTGCCATGAACCATAGGAACAAAGTTACGTAAACGACTTTCGTCTGGGCGCAAACGTTCAAAAATTTCACTTTCGAATTTGACCAAATGATTAACATGATCGTGTTAAGCAGGTCATTTCCAAGCGATCTAGACTACTTCAAACTTTCCATGACCCATAGGAACAAAGTTACGTAAACGACTTTCTTATGGGCGCAAACGTTCAAAAATTTCACTTTCGATCTTTTTGAAATAAATATCATAATCGTGTTTACCATGTCATTTCCAAGCGATCTAGACTACTTCCAACTTTCCATGACCCATAGGAACAAAGTTACGTAAACGACTTTCGAATGGGCGCAAACGTTCAATAATTTAACTTTCGAATTTTTTTAAATAAATATCATAAACGTGTTTAGAATGTCATTTGCAAGCGATCTAGTCTATTTCTAACCCTCCAAGACCGATAGAAACTACGTTACGGGATCGAGTGTCTTTTGGGCGCGAACGTTCAAAAATTTTATTATCGAATTTCACCAAATGAATAACGTAATCGTGTTAAGCAGGTCATTTCCAAGCGATCTAGACTACTTCCAAATTGCCATGACCCATAGGAACAAAGATCCGTAAACGACTTTCGTATGGGCGCAAACGATAAAAATTTCACGTTCGAATTTGACCAAATGAATAACATTATTGTGTTAAGCAGGTCGTTTCCAAGTGATCTAGACTATATCCAACTTTCCATGACCCATAGGAACAAAGTAACGAAATCGAGTGTCTTATGGGCGCAACCATCAAAAATTTTAGTATCGAATTTGACCAAATGAATAACATAATCGTGTTAATTAGGACATTTCCAAGCGATCTAGACTACTTTCAACTTTTCATGACCCATAGGAACAAAGTTCGTAAACGACTTTCGTATGGCGCAAACGTTCAATAATTTAACTTTCGAATTTTTTTAAATAAATATCATAAACGTGTTTAGCATGTCATTTGCAAGCGATCTAGTTGACTATTTCCCACCGTCCAAGACTCATAGGAACGAAGTAACGCAATCGAGTGTCTTATGGGCGCAAACTATCAAAAATTTCACTTTCGAATTTGACCAAATGAATAACTTGATCGTTTTAAGCAGGTCATTTCCAAGCGATCTAGACGACTTCCAACTTGCCATGACCCTTTCCTATGACCCATTCCTTTGTTCCTACAAAGTTACGTAAACGACTTTCTTATGGGCGCAATCGTTCAAATATTTTATTATCGCATTTCACCAAATGAATAACATTATCGTGTTAAGCAGGTCGTTTCCAAGCGATCTAGACTATATCCAACTTTCCATGACCCATAGGAACAAAGTAACAAAATCGAGTGTCTTATGGGCACAAACCATCAAAAATTTTAGTATCGAATTTGACCAAATGAATAACATAATCGTGTTAAGCAGGTCATTTCCAAGCGATCTAGACTACTTTCAACTTGCCATGAACCATAGGAACAAAGTTACGTAAATGACTTTCTTATGGGAGCAAACGTTCAAAAATTTCACTTTCTATCTTTTTGAAATAAATATCATAATCGTGTTTACCAGGTCATTTCCAAGCGATCTAGACTACTTCCAAATTGCCATGACCCATAGGAACAAAGATACGTAAACGACTTTCGTATGGGCGCAAACGTTCAATAATTTAACGTTCGAATTTTTTTAAATAAATATCATAAACGTGTTTAGCATGTCATTTGCAAGCGATCTAGACTACTTCCAACTTGCCATGACCCATAGGAACAAAGTTACGTAAACGACTTTCGAATGGGCGCAAACGTTCAATAATTTCACTTTCGAATTTTTTAAATGAATATAATAAACGTGTTTAGCATGTCATTTGCAATCGATCTAGTCTAATTCTAACCCTCCAAGACCGATAGAAACTACGTTACGGATCGAGTGTCTTTTGGGCGCGAACGTTCAAAAATTTTATTATCGAATTTCACCAAATGAATAACGTAATCTTGTTAAGCAGGTCATTTCCAAGCGATCTAGACTACTTCAATCTTTTCATGCCCCATAGGAACAAAGTAAGGAAATCGAGTGTCTTATGGGCGCAAACCATCAAAAATTTTAGTATCGAATTTGACCAAATGAATAACATGATCGTGTTAAGCAGGTCATTTCCAAGCGATCTAGACTACTTCAAACTTTCCATGACCCATAGGAACAAAGTTACGTAAATGACTTTCTTATGGGAGCAAACGTTCAAAAATTTCACTTTCTATCTTTTTGAAATAAATATCATAATCGTGTTTACCAGGTCATTTCCAAGCGATCTAGACTACTTCCAAATTGCCATGACCCATAGGAACAAAGATACGTAAACGACTTTCGTATGGGCGCAAACGTTCAATAATTTAACGTTCGAATTTTTTTAAATAAATATCATAAACGTGTTTAGCATGTCATTTGCAAACGATCTAGACTACTTCCAACTTGCCATGACCCATAGGAACAAAGTTACGTAAACGACTTTCGAATGGGCGCAAACGTTCAATAATTTCACTTTCGAATTTTTTTAAATGAATATGATAAACGTGTTTAGCATGTCATTTGCAATCGATCTAGTCTAATTCTAACCCTCCAAGACCGATAGAAACTACGTTACGGGATCGAGTGTCTTTTGGGCGCGAACGTTCAAAAATTTTATTATCGAATTTCACCAAATGAATAACGTAATCTTGTTAAGCAGGTCATTTCCAAGCGATCTAGACTACTTCAATCTTTTCATGCCCCATAGGAACAAAGTAAAGAAATCGAGTGTCTTATGGGCGCAAACCATCAAAACTTTTAGTATCGAATTTGACCAAATGAATAACATAATCGTGTTAAGCAGGTCATTTCCAAGCGATCTAGACTACTTTCAACTTGCCATGAACCATAGGAACAAAGTTACGTAAACGACTTTCGTCTGGGCGCAAACGTTCAAAAATTTCACTTTCGAATTTGACCAAATGATTAACATGATCGTGTTAAGCAGGTCATTTCCAAGCGATCTAGACTACTTCAAACTTTCCATGACCCATAGGAACAAAGTTACGTAAACGACTTTCTTATGGGCGCAAACGTTCAAAAATTTCACTTTCGATCTTTTTGAAATAAATATCATAATCGTGTTTACCATGTCATTTCCAAGCGATCTAGACTACTTCCAACTTTCCATGACCCATAGGAACAAAGTTACGTAAACGACTTTCGAATGGGCGCAAACGTTCAATAATTTAACTTTCGAATTTTTTTAAATAAATATCATAAACGTGTTTAGCATGTCATTTGCAAGCGATCTAGTCTATTTCTAACCCTCCAAGACCGATAGAAACTACGTTACGGGATCGAGTGTCTTTTGGGCGCGAACGTTCAAAAATTTTATTATCGAATTTCACCAAATGAATAACGTAATCGTGTTAAGCAGGTCATTTCCAAGCGATCTAGACTACTTCCAAATTGCCATGACCCATAGGAACAAAGATCCGTAAACGACTTTCGTATGGGCGCAAACGATAAAAAATTTCACGTTCGAATTTGACCAAATGAATAACATTATTGTGTTAAGCAGGTCGTTTCCAAGTGATCTAGACTATATCCAACTTTCCATGACCCATAGGAACAAAGTAACGAAATCGAGTGTCTTATGGGCGCAACCATCAAAAATTTTAGTATCGAATTTGACCAAATGAATAACATAATCGTGTTAATTAGGACATTTCCAAGCGATCTAGACTACTTTCAACTTTTCATGACCCATAGGAACAAAGTTCCGTAAACGACTTTCGTATGGGCGCAAACGTTCAATAATTTAACTTTCGAATTTTTTTAAATAAATATCATAAACGTGTTTAGCATGTCATTTGCAAGCGATCTAGTTGACTATTTCCCACCGTCCAAGACTCATAGGAACGAAGTAACGCAATCGAGTGTCTTATGGGCGCAAACTATCAAAAATTTCACTTTCGAATTTGACCAAATGAATAACTTGATCGTTTTAAGCAGGTCATTTCCAAGCGATCTAGACGACTTCCAACTTGCCATGACCCTTTCCTATGACCCATTCCTTTGTTCCTACAAAGTTACGTAAACGACTTTCTTATGGGCGCAATCGTTCAAATATTTTATTATCGCATTTCACCAAATGAATAACATTATCGTGTTAAGCAGGTCGTTTCCAAGCGATCTAGACTATATCCAACTTTCCATGACCCATAGGAACAAAGTAACAAAATCGAGTGTCTTATGGGCACAAACCATCAAAAATTTTAGTATCGAATTTGACCAAATGAATAACATAATCGTGTTAAGCAGGTCATTTCCAAGCGATCTAGACTACTTTCAACTTGCCATGAACCATAGGAACAAAGTTACGTAAATGACTTTCTTATGGGAGCAAACGTTCAAAAATTTCACTTTCTATCTTTTTGAAATAAATATCATAATCGTGTTTACCAGGTCATTTCCAAGCGATCTAGACTACTTCCAAATTGCCATGACCCATAGGAACAAAGATACGTAAACGACTTTCGTATGGGCGCAAACGTTCAATAATTTAACGTTCGAATTTTTTAAATAAATATCATAAACGTGTTTAGCATGTCATTTGCAAGCGATCTAGACTACTTCCAACTTGCCATGACCCATAGGAACAAAGTTACGTAAACGACTTTCGAATGGGCGCAAACGTTCAATAATTTCACTTTCGAATTTTTTTAAATGAATATAATAAACGTGTTTAGCATGTCATTTGCAATCGATCTAGTCTAATTCTAACCCTCCAAGACCGATAGAAACTACGTTACGGGATCGAGTGTCTTTTGGGCGCGAACGTTCAAAAATTTTATTATCGAATTTCACCAAATGAATAACGTAATCTTGTTAAGCAGGTCATTTCCAAGCGATCTAGACTACTTCAATCTTTTCATGCCCCATAGGAACAAAGTAAGGAAATCGAGTGTCTTATGGGCGCAAACCATCAAAAATTTTAGTATCGAATTTGACCAAATGAATAACATAATCGTGTTAAGCAGGTCATTTCCAAGCGATCTAGACTACTTTCAACTTGCCATGAACCATAGGAACAAAGTTACGTAAACGACTTTCGTCTGGGCGCAAACGTTCAAAAATTTCACTTGCGAATTTGACCAAATGATTAACATGATCGTGTTAAGCAGGTCATTTCCAAGCGATCTAGACTACTTCAAACTTTCCATGACCCATAGGAACAAAGTTACGTAAACGACTTTCTTATGGGCGCAAACGTTCAAAAATTTCACTTTCGATCTTTTTGAAATAAATATCATAATCGTGTTTACCATGTCATTTCCAAGCGATCTAGACTACTTCCAACTTTCCATGACCCATAGGAACAAAGTTACGTAAACGACTTTCGAATGGGCGCAAACGTTCAATAATTTAACTTTCGAATTTTTTTAAATAAATATCATAAACGTGTTTAGAATGTCATTTGCAAGCGATCTAGTCTATTTCTAACCCTCCAAGACCGATAGAAACTACGTTACGGATCGAGTGTCTTTTGGGCGCGAACGTTCAAAAATTTTATTATCGAATTTCACCAAATGAATAACGTAATCGTGTTAAGCAGGTCATTTCCAAGCGATCTAGACTACTTCCAAATTGCCATGACCCATAGGAACAAAGATCCGTAAACGACTTTCGTATGGGCGCAAACGATAAAAAATTTCACGTTCGAATTTGACCAAATGAATAACATTATTGTGTTAAGCAGGTCGTTTCCAAGTGATCTAGACTATATCCAACTTTCCATGACCCATAGGAACAAAGTAACGAAATCGAGTGTCTTATGGGCGCAACCATCAAAAATTTTAGTATCGAATTTGACCAAATGAATAACATAATCGTGTTAATTAGGACATTTCCAAGCGATCTAGACTACTTCAACTTTTCATGACCCATAGGAACAAAGTTACGTAAACGACTTTCGTATGGGCGCAAACGTTCAATAATTTAACTTTCGAATTTTTTAAATAAATATCATAAACGTGTTTAGCATGTCATTTGCAAGCGATCTAGTTGACTATTTCCCACCGTCCAAGACTCATAGGAACGAAGTAACGGAATCGAGTGTCTTATGGGCGCAAACTATCAAAAATTTCACTTTCGAATTTGACCAAAGAATAACTTGATCGTTTTAAGCAGGTCATTTCCAAGCGATCTAGACTATATCCAACTTTCCATGACCCATAGGAACAAAGTTACGTAAACGACGTTCGTATAGGCGCAAACGTTCAAAAATTTCACGTTCGAATTTTTTGAAATAAATATCATAATCGTGTTTAGCAGGTCATTTCCAAGCGATCTAGACTACTTCAAACTTTCCGTGACCCATAGGAACAAAGTTACGTAAACGACTTTCGAATGGGCGCAAACGTTCAATAATTTAACTTTCGAATTTTTTTAAATAAATATCATAAACGTGTTTAGCAGGTCATTTCCAAGCGATCTAGACTACTTCAATCTTTTCATGCCCCATAGGAACAAAGTAAGGAAATCGAGTGTCTTATGGGCGCAAACCATCAAAAATTTAATTTCGAATTTGACCAAATGAATAACATAATCGTGTTAAGCAGGTCATTTCCAAGCGATCTAGACTACTTTCAACTTGCCATGAACCATAGGAACAAAGTTACGTAAACGACTTTCGTCTGGGCGCAAACGTTCAAAAATTTCACTTTCGAATTTGACCAAATGATTAACATGATCGTGTTAAGCAGGTCATTTCCAAGCGATCTAGACTATTTAACCCCCAAGACGATAGAAACTACGTTACGGGATCGAGTGTCTTTTGGGCGCAACGTTCAAAAATTTTATTATCGAATTTCACCAAATGAATAACGTAATCGTGTTAAGCACGTCATTTCCAAGCGATCTAGACTACTTCATTCTTTTCATGCCCATAGGAACAAAGTTACGTAAACGACTTCTTATGGGCGCAAACGTTCAAAAATTTCACTTTCGATCTTTTTGAAATAAATATCATAATCGTGTTTACCAGGTCATTTCCAAGCGATCTAGACTACTTCCAAATTGCCATGACCCATAGGAACAAAGATACGTAAACGACTTTCGTATGGGCGCAAACGTTCAATAATTTAACGTTCGAATTTTTTAAATAAATATCATAAACGTGTTTAGCATGTCATTTGCAAGCGATCTAGACTACTTCCAACTTGCCATGACCCATAGGAACAAAGTTACGTAAACGACTTTCGAATGGGCGCAAACGTTCAATAATTTCACTTTCGAATTTTTTAAATGAATATAATAAACGTGTTTAGCATGTCATTTGCAATCGATCTAGTCTAATTCTAACCCTCCAAGACCGATAGAAACTACGTTACGGGATCGAGTGTCTTTGGGCGCGAACGTTCAAAAATTTTATTATCGAATTTCACCAAATGAATAACGTAATCTTGTTAAGCAGGTCATTTCCAAGCGATCTAGACTACTTCAATCTTTCATGCCCCATAGGAACAAAGTAAGGAAATCGAGTGTCTTATGGGCGCAAACCATCAAAAATTTTAGTATCGAATTTGACCAAATGAATAACATAATCGTGTTAAGCAGGTCATTTCCAAGCGATCTAGACTACTTTCAACTTGCCATGAACCATAGGAACAAAGTTACGTAAACGACTTTCGTCTGGGCGCAAACGTTCAAAATTTCACTTTCGAATTTGACCAAATGATTAACATGATCGTGTTAAGCAGGTCATTTCCAAGCGATCTAGACTACTTCAAACTTTCCATGACCCATAGGAACAAAGTTACGTAAACGACTTTCTTATGGGCGCAAACGTTCAAAAATTTCACTTTCGATCTTTTTGAAATAAATATCATAATCGTGTTTACCATGTCATTTCCAAGCGATCTAGACTACTTCCAACTTTCCATGACCCATAGGAACAAAGTTACGTAAACGACTTTCGAATGGGCGCAAACGTTCAATAATTTAACTTTCGAATTTTTTTAAATAAATATCATAAACGTGTTTAGAATGTCATTTGCAAGCGATCTAGTCTATTTCTAACCCTCCAAGACCGATAGAAACTACGTTACGGGATCGAGTGTCTTTTGGGCGCGAACGTTCAAAAATTTTATTATCGAATTTCACCAAATGAATAACGTAATCGTGTTAAGCAGGTCATTTCCAAGCGATCTAGACTACTTCCAAATTGCCATGACCCATAGGAACAAAGATCCGTAAACGACTTTCGTATGGGCGCAAACGATAAAAAATTTCACGTTCGAATTTGACCAAATGAATAACATTATTGTGTTAAGCAGGTCGTTTCCAAGTGATCTAGACTATATCCAACTTTCCATGACCCATAGGAACAAAGTAACGAAATCGAGTGTCTTATGGGCGCAACCATCAAAAATTTAGTATCGAATTTGACCAATGAATAACATAATCGTGTTAATTAGGACATTTCCAAGCGATCTAGACTACTTTCAACTTTTCATGACCCATAGGAACAAAGTTACGTAAACGACTTTCGTATGGGCGCAAACGTTCAATAATTTAACTTTCGAATTTTTTAAATAAATATCATAAACGTGTTTAGCATGTCATTTGCAAGCGATCTAGACTACTTCCACTTTCCATGACCCATAGGAACAAAGTTACGTAAACGACGTTCGTATAGGCGCAAACGTTCAAAAATTTCACGTTCGAATTTTTGAAATAAATATCATAATCGTGTTTAGCAGGTCATTTCCAAGCGATCTAGACTACTTCAAACTTTCCGTGACCCATAGGAACAAAGTTACGTAAACGACTTTCGAATGGGCGCAAACGTTCAATAATTTAACTTTCGAATTTTTTTAAATAAATATCATAAACGTGTTTAGCAGGTCATTTCCAAGCGATCTAGACTACTTCAATCTTTTCATGCCCATAGGAACAAAGTAAGGAAATCGAGTGTCTTATGGGCGCAAACCATCAAAAATTTAATTTCGAATTTGACCAAATGAATAACATAATCGTGTTAAGCAGGTCATTTCCAAGCGATCTAGACTACTTTCAACTTGCCATGAACCATAGGAACAAAGTTACGTAAACGACTTTCGTCTGGGCGCAAACGTTCAAAAATTTCACTTTCGAATTTGACCAAATGATTAACATGATCGTGTTAAGCAGGTCATTTCCAAGCGATCTAGACTACTTCAAACTTTCCATGACCCATAGGAACAAAGTTACGTAAACGACTTTCTTATGGGCGCAAACGTTCAAAAATTTCACTTTCGATCTTTTTGAAATAAATATGATAATCGTGTTTAGCATGTCATTTGCAAGCGAACTAGTCTATTTAACCCTCCAAGACCGATAGAAACTACGTTACGGATCGAGTGTCTTTTGGGCGCGAACGTTCAAAAATTTTATTATCGAATTTCACCAAATGAATAAAGTAATCGTGTTAAGCAGGTCATTTCCAAGCGATCTAGACTACTTCATTCTTTTCATGCCCCATAGGAACAAAGTTACGTAAACGACTTTCTTATGGGCGCAAACGTTCAAAAATTTCACCTTCGATCTTTTTGAAATAAATATCATAATCGTGTTTACCAGGTCATTTCCAAGCGATATAGACTACTTCCAAATTGCCATGACCCATAGGAACAAAGATCCGTAAACGACTTTCGTATGGGCGCAAACGTTCAATAATTTAACTTTCGAATTTTTTTAAATAAATATCATAAACGTGTTTAGCATGTCATTTGCAAGCGATCTAGTTGACTATTTCCCACCGTCCAAGACTCATAGGAACGAAGTAACGCAATCGAGTGTCTTATGGGCGCAAACTATCAAAAATTTCACTTTCGAATTTGACCAAATGAATAACTTGATCGTTTTAAGCAGGTCATTTCCAAGCGATCTAGACGACTTCCAACTTGCCATGACCCTTTCCTATGACCCATTCCTTTGTTCCTACAAAGTTACGTAAACGACTTTCTTATGGGCGCAATCGTTCAAATATTTTATCGCATTTCACCAAATGAATAACATTATCGTGTTAAGCAGGTCGTTTCCAAGCGATCTAGACTATATCCAACTTTCCATGACCCATAGGAACAAAGTAACAAAATCGAGTGTCTTATGGGCACAAACCATCAAAAATTTAGTATCGAATTTGACCAAATGAATAACATAATCGTGTTAAGCAGGTCATTTCCACGCGATCTAGACTACTTTCAACTTGCCATGAACCATAGGAACAAAGTTACGTAAATGACTTTCTTATGGGAGCAAACGTTCAAAAATTTCACTTTCTATCTTTTGAAATAAATATCATAATCGTGTTTACCAGGTCATTTCCAAGCGATCTAGACTACTTCCAAATTGCCATGACCCATAGGAACAAAGATACGTAAACGACTTTCGTATGGGCGCAAACGTTCAATAATTTAACGTTCGAATTTTTTTAAATAAATATCATAAACGTGTTTAGCATGTCATTTGCAAGCGATCTAGACTACTTCCAACTTGCCATGACCCATAGGAACAAAGTTACGTAAACGACTTTCGAATGGGCGCAAACGTTCAATAATTTCACTTTCGAATTTTTTAAATGAATATAATAAACGTGTTTAGCATGTCATTTGCAATCGATCTAGTCTAATTCTAACCCTCCAAGACCGATAGAAACTACGTTACGGGATCGAGTGTCTTTTGGGCGCGAACGTTCAAAAATTTATTATCGAATTTCACCAAATGAATAACGTAATCTTGTTAAGCAGGTCATTTCCAAGCGATCTAGACTACTTCAATCTTTTCATGCCCATAGGAACAAAGTAAGGAAATCGAGTGTCTTATGGGCGCAAACCATCAAAAATTTTAGTATCGAATTTGACCAAATGAATAACATAATCGTGTTAAGCAGGTCATTTCCAAGCGATCTAGACTACTTTCAACTTGCCATGAACCATAGGAACAAAGTTACGTAAACGACTTTCGTCTGGGCGCAAACGTTCAAAAATTTCACTTTCGAATTTGACCAAATGATTAACATGATCGTGTTAAGCAGGTCATTTCCAAGCGATCTAGACTACTTCAAACTTTCCATGACCCATAGGAACAAAGTTACGTAAACGACTTTCTTATGGGCGCAAACGTTCAAAAATTTCACTTTCGATCTTTTTGAAATAAATATCATAATCGTGTTTACCATGTCATTTCCAAGCGATCTAGACTACTTCCAACTTTCCATGACCCATAGGAACAAAGTTACGTAAACGACTTTCGAATGGGCGCAAACGTTCAATAATTTAACTTTCGAATTTTTTTAAATAAATATCATAAACGTGTTTAGAATGTCATTTGCAAGCGATCTAGTCTATTTCTAACCCTCCAAGACCGATAGAAACTACGTTACGGGATCGAGTGTCTTTTGGGCGCGAACGTTCAAAAATTTTATTATCGAATTTCACCAAATGAATAACGTAATCGTGTTAAGCAGGTCATTTCCAAGCGATCTAGACTACTTCCAAATTGCCATGACCCATAGGAACAAAGATCCGTAAACGACTTTCGTATGGGCGCAAACGATAAAAAATTTCACGTTCGAATTTGACCAAATGAATAACATTATTGTGTTAAGCAGGTCGTTTCCAAGTGATCTAGACTATATCCAACTTTCCATGACCCATAGGAACAAAGTAACGAAATCGAGTCTTATGGGCGCAACCATCAAAAATTTAGTATCGAATTTGACCAAATGAATAACATAATCGTGTTAATTAGGACATTTCCAAGCGATCTAGACTACTTTCAACTTTTCATGACCCATAGGAACAAAGTTACGTAAACGACTTTCGTATGGGCGCAAACGTTCAATAATTTAACTTTCGAATTTTATTAAATAAATATCATAAACGTGTTTAGCATGTCATTTGCAAGCGATCTAGTTGACTATTTCCCACCGTCCAAGACTCATAGGAACGAAGTAACGGAATCGAGTGTCTTATGGGCGCAAACTATCAAAAATTTCACTTCGAATTTGACCAAATGAATAACTTGATCGTTTTAAGCAGGTCATTTCCAAGCGATCTAGACTATATCCAACTTTCCATGACCCATAGGAACAAAGTTACGTAAACGACGTTCGTATAGGCGCAAACGTTCAAAAATTTCACGTTCGAATTTTTTGAAATAAATATATAATCGTGTTTAGCAGGTCATTTCCAAGTGTTTAGCAGGTCATTTCCAAGCGATCTAGACTACTTCAAACTTTCCGTGACCCATAGGAACAAAGTTACGTAAACGACTTTTTCGAATGGGCGCAAACGTTCAAAAATTTCACTTTCGAATTTGACCAAATGATAACATATCGTGTTAAGCAGGTCATTTCCAAGCGAATCTAGACTACTTCAAACTTTCCATGACCCATAGGAACAAAGTACGTAAACGACTTTCTTATGGGCGCAAAACGTTCAAAAATTTCACTTTCGATCTTTTGAAATAAATATGATAATCGTGTTTACCATGTCATTTCCAAGCGATCTAGACTACTTCCAACTTTCCATGACCCATTAGGAACAAAGTTACGTAAACGACTTTCGAATGGCGCAAACGTTCAATAATTTAACTTTCGAATTTTTTAAATAAAATCATAAACGTGTTTAGCATGTCATTTGCAAGCGATCTAACTACTTCCAACTTGCCATGACCATAGGAACAAAGTTACGTAAACGACTTTCGAATGGGGCAAAAACGTTCAATAATTTCACTTTCGAATTTTTTTAAATGAATATAATAAACGTGTTTAGCATGTCATTTGCAATCGATCTAGTCTAATCTAACCCTCCATGACCGATAGAAACTACGTTACGGGAATCGATGTCTTTTGGGCGCGAACGTTCAAATTTTATTATCGAATTTCACCAAAAATGAATAACGTAATCTTGTTAAGCAGGTCATTTCCAAGCGATCTAGACTACTTCCAATCTTTTCATGCCCCATAGGAACAAAGTAAGGAAATCGAGTGTCTTATGGGCGCAAACCATCAAAATTTTAGTATCGAATTTGACCAAATGAATAACATAATCGTGTTAAGCAGGTCATTTCCAAGCGATCTAGACTACTTTCAAACTTGCATGTAACCATAGGAACGAAGTTACGTAAACGACTTTGTCTGGGCGCAAACGTTCAAAATTTCACTTTCGAATTTGGACCAAATNATTTGCAAGCGATCTAGTCTATTTCTAACCCTCCAAGACCGATAGAAACTACGTTACGGGATCGAGTGTCTTTTGGGCGCGAACGTTCAAATTTTTTATCGAATTTCACCAAATGAATAACGTAATCGTGTTAAGCAGGTCATTTCAAGCGATCTAGACTACTTCCAAATTGCCATGACCCATAGGAACAAAGATCCGTAAACGACTTTCGTATGGGCGCAAACGATAAAAATTTCACGTTCGAATTTGACCAAATGAATAACATTATTGTGTTAAGCAGGTCGTTTCCAAGTGATCTAGACTATATCCAAACTTTCCATGACCCATAGGAACAAAGTAACGAAATCGAGTGTCTTATGGGCGCAACCATCAAAAAATTTTAGTATCGAATTTGACCAAATGAATAACATAATCGTGTTAAATTAGGACATTTCCAAGCGATCTAGACTACTTTCAACTTTTCATGACCCATAGGAACAAAGTTCCGTAAACGACTTTCGTATGGCGCAAACGTTCAATAATTTAACTTTCGAATTTTTTTAAATAAATATCATAAACGTGTTTAGCAAGTCATTTGCAAGCGATCTAGTTGACTATTTCCCACCGTCCAAACTCATAGGAACGAAGTAACGCAATCGAGTGTCTTATGGCGCAAACTATCAAAAATTTCACTTTCGAATTTGACCAAATGAATAACTTGATCGTTTTAAGCAGGTCATTTCCAAGCGATCTAGACGACTTCCAACTTGCCATGACCCTTTCCTATGACCCATTCCTTTGTTCCTACAAAGTTACGTAAACGAACTTTCTTATGGGCGCAATCGTTCAAATATTTTATTATCGCATTTCACCAAATGAAATAACATTATCGTGTTAAGCAGGTCGTTTCCAAGCGATCTAGACTATATCCAACTTTCCATGACCCATAGGAAAAAGTAACAAAATCGAGTGTCTTATGGGCACAAACCATCAAAAATTTTAGTATCGATTTGACCAAATGAATAACATAATCGTGTTAAGCAGGTCATTTCCAAGCGATCTAGACTACTTTCAACTTGCCATGAACCATAGGAACAAAGTTACGTAAATGACTTTCTTATGGGAGCAAACGTTCAAAAATTTCACTTTCTATCTTTTTGAAATAAATATCATAATCGTGTTTACCAGGTCATTTCCAAGCGATCTAGACTACTTCCAAATTGCCATGACCCATAGGAACAAAGATACGTAAACGACTTTCGTATGGGCGCAAACGTTCAATAATTTAACGTTCGAATTTTTTTAAATAAATATCATAAACGTGTTTAGCATGTCATTTGCAAGCGATCTAGACTACTTCCAACTTGCCATGACCCATAGGAACAAAGTTACGTAAACGACTTTCGAATGGGCGCAAACGTTCAATAATTTACTTTCGAATTTTTTTAAATGAATATAATAAACGTGTTTAGCATGTCATTTGCAATCGATCTAGTCTAATTCTAACCCTCCAAGACCGATAGAAACTACGTTACGGGATCGAGTGTCTTTTGGGCGCGAACGTTCAAAAATTTTATTATCGAATTTCACCAAATGAATAACGTAATCTTGTTAAGCAGGTCATTTCCAAGCGATCTAGACTACTTCAATCTTTTCATGCCCCATAGGAACAAAGTAAGGAAATCGAGTGTCTTATGGGCGCAAACCATCAAAAATTTTAGTATCGAATTTGACCAAATGAATAACATGATCGTGTTAAGCAGGTCATTTCCAAGCGATCTAGACTACTTCAAACTTTCCATGACCCATAGGAACAAAGTTACGTAAATGACTTTCTTATGGGAGCAAACGTTCAAAAATTTCACTTTCTATCTTTTTGAAATAAATATCATAATCGTGTTTACCAGGTCATTTCCAAGCGATCTAGACTACTTCCAAATTGCCATGACCCATAGGAACAAAGATACGTAAACGACTTTCGTATGGGCGCAAACGTTCAATAATTTAACGTTCGAATTTTTTTAAATAAATATCATAAACGTGTTTAGCATGTCATTTGCAAACGATCTAGACTACTTCCAACTTGCCATGACCCATAGGAACAAAGTTACGTAAACGACTTTCGAATGGGCGCAAAACGTTCAATAATTTCACTTTCGAATTTTTTTAAATGAATATGATAAACGTGTTTAGCATGTCATTTGCAATCGATCTAGTCTAATTCTAACCCTCCAAGACCGATAGAAACTACGTTACGGGAACGAGTGTCTTTTGGGCGCGAACGTTCAAAATTTTATTATCGAATTTCACCAAATGAATAACGTAATCTTGTTAAGCAGGTCATTTCCAAGCGATCTAGACTACTTCAATCTTTTCATGCCCCATAGGAACAAAGTAAAGAATCGAGTGTCTTATGGGCGCAAACCATCAAAACTTTTAGTATCGAATTTGACCAAATGAATAACATAATCGTGTAAGCAGGTCATTTCCAAGCGATCTAGACTACTTTCAACTTGCCATGAACCATAGGAACAAAGTTACGTAAACGACTTTCGTCTGGGCGCAAACGTTCAAAAATTTCACTTTCGAATTTGACCAAATGATTAACATGATCGTGTTAAGCAGGTCATTTCCAAGCGATCTAGACTACTTCAAACTTTCCATGACCCATAGGAACAAAGTTACGTAAACGACTTTCTTATGGGCGCAAACGTTCAAAAATTTCACTTTCGATCTTTTTGAAATAAATATCATAATCGTGTTTACCATGTCATTTCCAAGCGATCTAGACTACTTCCAACTTTCCATGACCCATAGGAACAAAGTTACGTAAACGACTTTCGAATGGGCGCAAACGTTCAATAATTTAACTTTCGAATTTTTTTAAATAAATATCATAAACGTGTTTAGCATGTCATTTGCAAGCGATCTAGTCTATTTCTAACCCTCCAAGACCGATAGAAACTACGTTACGGGATCGAGTGTCTTTTGGGCGCGAACGTTCAAAAATTTTATTATCGAATTTCACCAAATGAATAACGTAATCGTGTTAAGCAGGTCATTTCCAAGCGATCTAGACTACTTCCAAATTGCCATGACCCATAGGAACAAAGATCCGTAAACGACTTTCGTATGGGCGCAAACGATAAAAAATTTCACGTTCGAATTTGACCAAATGAATAACATTATTGTGTTAAGCAGGTCGTTTCCAAGTGATCTAGACTATATCCAACTTTCCATGACCCATAGGAACAAAGTAACGAAATCGAGTGTCTTATGGGCGCAACCATCAAAAATTTTAGTATCGAATTTGACCAAATGAATAACATAATCGTGTTAATTAGGACATTTCCAAGCGATCTAGACTACTTTCAACTTTTCATGACCCATAGGAACAAAGTTCCGTAAACGACTTTCGTATGGGCGCAAACGTTCAATAATTTAACTTTCGAATTTTTTTAAATAAATATCATAAACGTGTTTAGCATGTCATTTGCAAGCGATCTAGTTGACTATTTCCCACCGTCCAAGACTCATAGGAACGAAGTAACGCAATCGAGTGTCTTATGGGCGCAAACTATCAAAAATTTCACTTTCGAATTTGACCAAATGAATAACTTGATCGTTTTAAGCAGGTCATTTCCAAGCGATCTAGACGACTTCCAACTTGCCATGACCCTTTCCTATGACCCATTCCTTTGTTCCTACAAAGTTACGTAAACGACTTTCTTATGGGCGCAATCGTTCAAATATTTTATTATCGCATTTCACCAAATGAATAACATTATCGTGTTAAGCAGGTCGTTTCCAAGCGATCTAGACTATATCCAACTTTCCATGACCCATAGGAACACAAGTAACAAAATCGAGTGTCTTATGGGCACAAACCATCAAAAATTTTAGTATCGAATTTGACCAAATGAATAACATAATCGTGTTAAGCAGGTCATTTCCACGCGATCTAGACTACTTTCAACTTGCCATGAACCATAGGAACAAAGTTACGTAAATGACTTTCTTATGGGAGCAAACGTTCAAAAATTTCACTTTCTATCTTTTTGAAATAAATATCATAATCGTGTTTACCAGGTCATTTCCAAGCGATCTAGACTACTTCCAAATTGCCATGACCCATAGGAACAAAGATACGTAAACGACTTTCGTATGGGCGCAAACGTTCAATAATTTAACGTTCGAATTTTTTTAAATAAATATCATAAACGTGTTTAGCATGTCATTTGCAAGCGATCTAGACTACTTCCAACTTGCCATGACCCATAGGAACAAAGTTACGTAAACGACTTTCGAATGGGCGCAAACGTTCAATAATTTCACTTTCGAATTTTTTTAAATGAATATAATAAACGTGTTTAGCATGTCATTTGCAATCGATCTAGTCTAATTCTAACCCTCCAAGACCGATAGAAACTACGTTACGGGATCGAGTGTCTTTTGGGCGCGAACGTTCAAAAATTTTATTATCGAATTTCACCAAATGAATAACGTAATCTTGTTAAGCAGGTCATTTCCAAGCGATCTAGACTACTTCAATCTTTTCATGCCCCATAGGAACAAAGTAAGGAAATCGAGTGTCTTATGGGCGCAAACCATCAAAAATTTTAGTATCGAATTTGACCAAATGAATAACATAATCGTGTTAAGCAGGTCATTTCCAAGCGATCTAGACTACTTTCAACTTGCCATGAACCATAGGAACAAAGTTACGTAAACGACTTTCGTCTGGGCGCAAACGTTCAAAAATTTCACTTGCGAATTTGACCAAATGATTAACATGATCGTGTTAAGCAGGTCATTTCCAAGCGATCTAGACTACTTCAAACTTTCCATGACCCATAGGAACAAAGTTACGTAAACGACTTTCTTATGGGCGCAAACGTTCAAAAATTTCACTTTCGATCTTTTTGAAATAAATATCATAATCGTGTTTACCATGTCATTTCCAAGCGATCTAGACTACTTCCAACTTTCCATGACCCATAGGAACAAAGTTACGTAAACGACTTTCGAATGGGCGCAAACGTTCAATAATTTAACTTTCGAATTTTTTTAAATAAATATCATAAACGTGTTTAGAATGTCATTTGCAAGCGATCTAGTCTATTTCTAACCCTCCAAGACCGATAGAAACTACGTTACGGGATCGAGTGTCTTTTGGGCGCGAACGTTCAAAAATTTTATTATCGAATTTCACCAAATGAATAACGTAATCGTGTTAAGCAGGTCATTTCCAAGCGATCTAGACTACTTCCAAATTGCCATGACCCATAGGAACAAAGATCCGTAAACGACTTTCGTATGGGCGCAAACGATAAAAAATTTCACGTTCGAATTTGACCAAATGAATAACATTATTGTGTTAAGCAGGTCGTTTCCAAGTGATCTAGACTATATCCAACTTTCCATGACCCATAGGAACAAAGTAACGAAATCGAGTGTCTTATGGGCGCAACCATCAAAAATTTTAGTATCGAATTTGACCAAATGAATAACATAATCGTGTTAATTAGGACATTTCCAAGCGATCTAGACTACTTTCAACTTTTCATGACCCATAGGAACAAAGTTACGTAAACGACTTTCGTATGGGCGCAAACGTTCAATAATTTAACTTTCGAATTTTATTAAATAAATATCATAAACGTGTTTAGCATGTCATTTGCAAGCGATCTAGTTGACTATTTCCCACCGTCCAAGACTCATAGGAACGAAGTAACGGAATCGAGTGTCTTATGGGCGCAAACTATCAAAAATTTCACTTTCGAATTTGACCAAAGGAATAACTTGATCGTTTTAAGCAGGTCATTTCCAAGCGATCTAGACTATATCCAACTTTCCATGACCCATAGGAACAAAGTTACGTAAACGACGTTCGTATAGGCGCAAACGTTCAAAAATTTCACGTTCGAATTTTTTGAAATAAATATCATAATCGTGTTTAGCAGGTCATTTCCAAGCGATCTAGACTACTTCAAACTTTCCGTGACCCATAGGAACAAAGTTACGTAAACGACTTTCGAATGGGCGCAAACGTTCAATAATTTAACTTTCGAATTTTTTTAAATAAATATCATAAACGTGTTTAGCAGGTCATTTCCAAGCGATCTAGACTACTTCAATCTTTTCATGCCCCATAGGAACAAAGTAAGGAAATCGAGTGTCTTATGGCGCAAACCATCAAAAAATTTAATTTCGAATTTGACCAAATGAATAACATAATCGTGTTAAGCAGGTCATTTCCAAGCGATCTAGACTACTTTCAACTTGCCATGAACCATAGGAACAAAGTTACGTAAACGACTTTCGTCTGGGCGCAAACGTTCAAAAATTTCACTTTCGAATTTGACCAAATGATTAACATGATCGTGTTAAGCAGGTCATTTCCAAGCGATCTAGACTATTTCTAACCCTCCAAGACCGATAGAAACTACGTTACGGGATCGAGTGTCTTTTGGGCGCGAACGTTCAAAAATTTTATTATCGAATTTCACCAAATGAATAACGTAATCGTGTTAAGCACGTCATTTCCAAGCGATCTAGACTACTTCATTCTTTTCATGCCCCATAGGAACAAAGTTACGTAAACGACTTTCTTATGGGCGCAAACGTTCAAAAATTTCACTTTCGATCTTTTTGAAATAAATATCATAATCGTGTTTACCAGGTCATTTCCAAGCGATCTAGACTACTTCCAAATTGCCATGACCCATAGGAACAAAGATACGTAAACGACTTTCGTATGGGCGCAAACGTTCAATAATTTAACGTTCGAATTTTTTTAAATAAATATCATAAACGTGTTTAGCATGTCATTTGCAAGCGATCTAGACTACTTCCAACTTGCCATGACCCATAGGAACAAAGTTACGTAAACGACTTTCGAATGGGCGCAAACGTTCAATAATTTCACTTTCGAATTTTTTTAAATGAATATAATAAACGTGTTTAGCATGTCATTTGCAATCGATCTAGTCTAATTCTAACCCTCCAAGACCGATAGAAACTACGTTACGGGATCGAGTGTCTTTTGGGCGCGAACGTTCAAAAATTTTATTATCGAATTTCACCAAATGAATAACGTAATCTTGTTAAGCAGGTCATTTCCAAGCGATCTAGACTACTTCAATCTTTTCATGCCCCATAGGAACAAAGTAAGGAAATCGAGTGTCTTATGGGCGCAAACCATCAAAAATTTTAGTATCGAATTTGACCAAATGAATAACATAATCGTGTTAAGCAGGTCATTTCCAAGCGATCTAGACTACTTTCAACTTGCCATGAACCATAGGAACAAAGTTACGTAAACGACTTTCGTCTGGGCGCAAACGTTCAAAAATTTCACTTCGAATTTGACCAAATGATTAACATGATCGTGTTAAGCAGGTCATTTCCAAGCGATCTAGACTACTTCAAACTTTCCATGACCCATAGGAACAAAGTTACGTAAACGACTTTCTTATGGGCGCAAACGTTCAAAAATTTCACTTCGATCTTTTTGAAATAAATATCATAATCGTGTTTACCATGTCATTTCCAAGCGATCTAGACTACTTCCAACTTTCCATGACCCATAGGAACAAAGTTACGTAAACGACTTTCGAATGGGCGCAAACGTTCAATAATTTAACTTTCGAATTTTTTTAAATAAATATCATAAACGTGTTTAGAATGTCATTTGCAAGCGATCTAGTCTATTTCTAACCCTCCAAGACCGATAGAAACTACGTTACGGGATCGAGTGTCTTTTGGGCGCGAACGTTCAAAAATTTATTATCGAATTTCACCAAATGAATAACGTAATCGTGTTAAGCAGGTCATTTCCAAGCGATCTAGACTACTTCCAAATTGCCATGACCCATAGGAACAAAGATCGTAAACGACTTTCGTATGGGCGCAAACGATAAAAAATTTCACGTTCGAATTTGACCAAATGAATAACATTATTGTGTTAAGCAGGTCGTTTCCAAGTGATCTAGACTATATCCAACTTTCCATGACCCATAGGAACAAAGTAACGAAATCGAGTGTCTTATGGGCGCAACCATCAAAAATTTTAGTATCGAATTTGACCAAATGAATAACATAATCGTGTTAATTAGGACATTTCCAAGCGATCTAGACTACTTTCAACTTTTCATGACCCATAGGAACAAAGTTACGTAAACGACTTTCGTATGGGCGCAAACGTTCAATAATTTAACTTTCGAATTTTTTTAAATAAATATCATAAACGTGTTTAGCATGTCATTTGCAAGCGATCTAGACTACTTCCAACTTTCCATGACCCATAGGAACAAAGTTACGTAAACGACGTTCGTATAGGCGCAAACGTTCAAAAATTTCACGTTCGAATTTTTTGAAATAAATATCATAATCGTGTTTAGCAGGTCATTTCCAAGCGATCTAGACTACTTCAAACTTTCCGTGACCCATAGGAACAAAGTTACGTAAACGACTTTCGAATGGGCGCAAACGTTCAATAATTTAACTTTCGAA
Organism: Cotesia chilonis; assembly: GCA_018835575.1. NCBI lineage: Eukaryota > Metazoa > Arthropoda > Insecta > Hymenoptera > Braconidae > Cotesia > Cotesia chilonis. Next base: position 121,815 of record RJVT01000169.1, read on the forward strand.
TTTTTTTAAATAAATATCATAAACGTGTTTAGCAGGTCATTTCCAAGCGATCTAGACTACTTCAATCTTTTCATGCCCCATAGGAACAAAGTAAGGAAATCGAGTGTCTTATGGGCGCAAACCATCAAAAAATTTAATTTCGAATTTGACCAAATGAATAACATAATCGTGTTAAGCAGGTCATTTCCAAGCGATCTAGACTACTTTCAACTTGCCATGAACCATAGGAACAAAGTTACGTAAACGACTTTCGTCTGGGCGCAAACGTTCAAAAATTTCACTTTCGAATTTGACCAAATGATTAACATGATCGTGTTAAGCAGGTCATTTCCAAGCGATCTAGACTACTTCAAACTTTCCATGACCATAGGAACAAAGTTACGTAAACGACTTTCTTATGGCGCAAACGTTCAAAAATTTCACTTTCGATTTTTTGAAATAAATATGATAATCGTGTTTAGCATGTCATTTGCAAGCGAACTAGTCTATTTCTAACCCTCCAAGACCGATAGAAACTACGTTACGGGATCGAGTGTCTTTTGGGCGCGAACGTTCAAAAATTTTATTATCGAATTTCACCAAATGAATAAAGTAATCGTGTTAAGCAGGTCATTTCCAAGCGATCTAGACTACTTCATTCTTTTCATGCCCCATAGGAACAAAGTTACGTAAACGACTTTCTTATGGGCGCAAACGTTCAAAAATTTCACCTTCGATCTTTTTGAAATAAATATCATAATCGTGTTTACCAGGTCATTTCCAAGCGATATAGACTACTTCCAAATTGCCATGACCCATAGGAACAAAGATCCGTAAACGACTTTCGTATGGGCGCAAACGTTCAATAATTTAACTTTCGAATTTTTTTAAATAAATATCATAAACGTGTTTAGCATGTCATTTGCAAGCGATCTAGTTGACTATTTCCCACCGTCCAAGACTCATAGGAACGAAGTAACGCAATCGAGTGTCTTATGGGCGCAAACTATCAAAAATTTCACTTTCGAATTTGACCAAATGAATAACTTGATCGTTTTAAGCAGGTCATTTCCAAGCGATCTAGACGACTTCAACTTGCCATGACCCTTTCCTATGACCCATTCCTTTGTTCCTACAAAGTTACGTAAACGACTTTCTATGGGCGCAATCGTTCAAATATTTTATTATCGCATTTCACCAAATGAATAACATTATCGTGTTAAGCAGGTCGTTTCCAAGCGATCTAGACTATATCCAACTTTCCATGACCCATAGGAACAAAGTAACAAAATCGAGTGTCTTATGGGCACAAACCATCAAAAATTTTAGTATCGAATTTGACCAAATGAATAACATAATCGTGTTAAGCAGGTCATTTCCACGCGATCTAGACTACTTTCAACTTGCCATGAACCATAGGAACAAAGTTACGTAAATGACTTTCTTATGGGAGCAAACGTTCAAAAATTTCACTTTCTATCTTTTTGAAATAAATATCATAATCGTGTTTACCAGGTCATTTCCAAGCGATCTAGACTACTTCCAAATTGCCATGACCCATAGGAACAAAGATACGTAAACGACTTTCGTATGGGCGCAAACGTTCAATAATTTAACGTTCGAATTTTTTTAAATAAATATCATAAACGTGTTTAGCATGTCATTTGCAAGCGATCTAGACTACTTCCAACTTGCCATGACCCATAGGAACAAAGTTACGTAAACGACTTTCGAATGGGCGCAAACGTTCAATAATTTCACTTTCGAATTTTTTTAAATGAATATATAAACGTGTTTAGCATGTCATTTGCAATCGATCTAGTCTAATTCTAACCCTCCAAGACCGATAGAAACTACGTTACGGGATCGAGTGTCTTTTGGGCGCGAACGTTCAAAAATTTTATTATCGAATTTCACCAAATGAATAACGTAATCTTGTTAAGCAGGTCATTTCCAAGCGATCTAGACTACTTCAATCTTTTCATGCCCCATAGGAACAAAGTAAGGAAATCGAGTGTCTTATGGGCGCAAACCATCAAAAATTTTAGTATCGAATTTGACCAAATGAATAACATAATCGTGTTAAGCAGGTCATTTCCAAGCGATCTAGACTACTTTCAACTTGCCATGAACCATAGGAACAAAGTTACGTAAACGACTTTCGTCTGGGCGCAAACGTTCAAAAATTTCACTTTCGAATTTGACCAAATGATTAACATGATCGTGTTAAGCAGGTCATTTCCAAGCGATCTAGACTACTTCAAACTTTCCATGACCCATAGGAACAAAGTTACGTAAACGACTTTCTTATGGGCGCAAACGTTCAAAAATTTCACTTTCGATCTTTTTGAAATAAATATCATAATCGTGTTTACCATGTCATTTCCAAGCGATCTAGACTACTTCCAACTTTCCATGACCCATAGGAACAAAGTTACGTAAACGACTTTCGAATGGGCGCAAACGTTCAATAATTTAACTTTCGAATTTTTTTAAATAAATATCATAAACGTGTTTAGAATGTCATTTGCAAGCGATCTAGTCTATTTCTAACCCTCCAAGACCGATAGAAACTACGTTACGGGATCGAGTGTCTTTTGGGCGCGAACGTTCAAAAATTTTATTATCGAATTTCACCAAATGAATAACGTAATCGTGTTAAGCAGGTCATTTCCAAGCGATCTAGACTACTTCCAAATTGCCATGACCCATAGGAACAAAGATCCGTAAACGACTTTCGTATGGGCGCAAACGATAAAAAATTTCACGTTCGAATTTGACCAAATGAATAACATTATTGTGTTAAGCAGGTCGTTTCCAAGTGATCTAGACTATATCCAACTTTCCATGACCCATAGGAACAAAGTAACGAAATCGAGTCTTATGGGCGCAACCATCAAAAATTTTAGTATCGAATTTGACCAAATGAATAACATAATCGTGTTAATTAGGACATTTCCAAGCGATCTAGACTACTTTCAACTTTTCATGACCCATAGGAACAAAGTTACGTAAACGACTTTCGTATGGGCGCAAACGTTCAATAATTTAACTTTCGAATTTTTTAAATAAATATCATAAACGTGTTTAGCATGTCATTTGCAAGCGATCTAGTTGACTATTTCCACCGTCCAAGACTCATAGGAACGAAGTAACGGAATCGAGTGTCTTATGGGCGCAAACTATCAAAAATTTCACTTTCGAATTTGACCAAATGAATAACTTGATCGTTTTAAGCAGGTCATTTCCAAGCGATCTAGACTATATCCAACTTTCCATGACCCATAGGAACAAAGTTACGTAAACGACGTTCGTATAGGCGCAAACGTTCAAAAATTTCACGTTCGAATTTTTTGAAATAAATATCATAATCGTGTTTAGCAGGTCATTTCCAAGCGATCTAGACTACTTCAAACTTTCCGTGACCCATAGGAACAAAGTTACGTAAACGACTTTCGAATGGGCGCAAACGTTCAAAAATTTCACTTTCGAATTTGACCAAATGATAACATGATCGTGTTAAGCAGGTCATTTCCAAGCGATCTAGACTACTTCAAACTTTCCATGACCCATAGGAACAAAGTTACGTAAACGACTTTCTTATGGGCGCAAACGTTCAAAAATTTCACTTTCGATCTTTTTGAAATAAATATGATAATCGTGTTACCAGTCATTTCCAAGCGATCTAGACTACTTCCAACTTTCCATGACCATAGGAACAAAGTTACGTAAACGACTTTCGAATGGGCGCAAACGTTCAATAATTTAACTTTCGAATTTTTTTAAATAAATATCATAAACGTGTTTAGCATGTCATTTGCAAGCGATCTAGACTACTTCCAACTTGCCATGACCCATAGGAACAAAGTTACGTAAACGACTTTCGAATGGGCGCAAACGTTCAATAATTTCACTTTCGAATTTTTTTAAATGAATATAATAAACGTGTTTAGCATGTCATTTGCAATCGATCTAGTCTAATTCTAACCCTCCATGACCGATAGAAACTACGTTACGGGATCGAGTGTCTTTTGGGCGCGAACGTTCAAAAATTTTATTATCGAATTTCACCAAATGAATAACGTAATCTTGTTAAGCAGGTCATTTCCAAGCGATCTAGACTACTTCAATCTTTTCATGCCCCATAGGAACAAAGTAAGGAAATCGAGTGTCTTATGGGCGCAAACCATCAAAAATTTTAGTATCGAATTTGACCAAATGAATAACATAATCGTGTTAAGCAGGTCATTTCCAAGCGATCTAGACTACTTTCAACTTGCCATGAACCATAGGAACAAAGTTACGTAAACGACTTTCGTCTGGGCGCAAACGTTCAAAAATTTCACTTTCGAATTTGACCAAATGATTAACATGATCGTGTTAAGCAGGTCATTTCCAAGCGATCTAGACTACTTCAAACTTTCCATGACCCATAGGAACAAAGTTACGTAAACGACTTTCTTATGGGCGCAAACGTTCAAAAATTTCACTTTCGATCTTTTTGAAATAAATATCATAATCGTGTTTACCATGTCATTTCCAAGCGATCTAGACTACTTCCAACTTTCCATGACCCATAGGAACAAAGTTACGTAAACGACTTTCGAATGGGCGCAAACGTTCAATAATTTAACTTTCGAATTTTTTTAAATAAATATCATAAACGTGTTTAGAATGTCATTTGCAAGCGATCTAGTCTATTTCTAACCCTCCAAGACCGATAGAAACTACGTTACGGGATCGAGTGTCTTTTGGGCGCGAACGTTCAAAAATTTTATTATCGAATTTCACCAAATGAATAACGTAATCGTGTTAAGCAGGTCATTTCCAAGCGATCTAGACTACTTCCAAATTGCCATGACCCATAGGAACAAAGATCCGTAAACGACTTTCGTATGGGCGCAAACGATAAAAAATTTCACGTTCGAATTTGACCAAATGAATAACATTATTGTGTTAAGCAGGTCGTTTCCAAGTGATCTAGACTATATCCAACTTTCCATGACCCATAGGAACAAAGTAACGAAATCGAGTGTCTTATGGGCGCAACCATCAAAAATTTTAGTATCGAATTTGACCAAATGAATAACATAATCGTGTTAATTAGGACATTTCCAAGCGATCTAGACACTTTCAACTTTTCATGACCCATAGGAACAAAGTTACGTAAACGACTTTCGTATGGGCGCAAACGTTCAATAATTTAACTTTCGAATTTTTTAAATAAATATCATAAACGTGTTTAGCATGTCATTTGCAAGCGATCTAGTTGACTATTTCCCACCGTCCAAGACTCATAGGAACGAAGTAACGGAATCGAGTGTCTTATGGGCGCAAACTATCAAAAATTTCACTTTCGAATTTGACCAAATGAATAACTTGATCGTTTTAAGCAGGTCATTTCCAAGCGATCTAGACTATATCCAACTTTCCATGACCCATAGGAACAAAGTTACGTAAACGACGTTCGTATAGGCGCAAACGTTCAAAAATTTCACGTTCGAATTTTTGAAATAAATATCATAATCGTGTTTAGCAGGTCATTTCCAAGCGATCTAGACTACTTCAAACTTTCCGTGACCCATAGGAACAAAGTTACGTAAACGACTTTCGAATGGGCGCAAACGTTCAATAATTTAACTTTCGAATTTTTTTAAATAAATATCATAAACGTGTTTAGCAGGTCATTTCCAAGCGATCTAGACTACTTCAATCTTTTCATGCCCCATAGGAACAAAGTAAGGAAATCGAGTGTCTTATGGGCGCAAACCATCAAAAAATTTAATTTCGAATTTGACCAAATGAATAACATAATCGTGTTAAGCAGGTCATTTCCAAGCGATCTAGACTACTTTCAACTTGCCATGAACCATAGGAACAAAGTTACGTAAACGACTTTCGTCTGGGCGCAAACGTTCAAAAATTTCACTTTCGAATTTGACCAAATGATTAACATGATCGTGTTAAGCAGGTCATTTCCAAGCGATCTAGACTACTTCCAACTTTCCATGACCTATAGGAACAAAGTTACGTAAACGACTTTCGAATGGGCGCAAACGTTCAATAATTTAACTTTCGAATTTTTTAAATAAATATCATAACGTGTTTAGCATGTCATTTGCAAGCGAACTAGTCTATTTCTAACCCCCAAGACCGATAGAAACTACGTTACGGGATCGAGTGTCTTTTGGGCGCGAACGTTCAAAAATTTTATTATCGAATTTCACCAAATGAATAAAGTAATCGTGTTAAGCAGGTCATTTCCAAGCGATCTAGACTACTTCATTCTTTTCATGCCCCATAGGAACAAAGTTACGTAAACGACTTTCTTATGGGCGCAAACGTTCAAAAATTTCACTTTCGATCTTTTTGAAATAAATATCATAATCGTGTTTAGCAGGTCATTTCCAAGCGATCTAGACTATTTCAAACTTTCCATGACCCATAGGAACAAAGTTACGTAAACGACTTTCTTATGGGCGCAAACGTTCAAAAATTTCACTTTCGAATTTGACCAAATGAATAACATTATTGTGTTAAGCAGGTCGTTTCCAAGTGATCTAGACTATATCCAACTTTCCATGACCCATAGGAACAAAGTAACGAAATCGAGTGTCTTATGGGCGCATCCATCAAAAATTTTAGTATCGAATTTGACCAAATGAATAACATAATCGTGTTAATTAGGACATTTCCAAGCGATCTAGACTACTTTCAACTTTTCATGACCCATAGGAACAAAGTTACGTAAACGACTTTCGTATGGGCGCAAACGTTCAATAATTTAACTTTCGATCTTTTTGAAATAAATATCATAAACGTGTTTAGCATGTCATTTGCAAGCGATCTAGACTACTTCCAACTTGCCATGACCCATAGGAACAAAGTTACGTAAACGACTTTCGAATGGGCGCAAACGTTCAATAATTTCACTTTCGAATTTTTTTAAATAAATATGATAAACGTGTTTAGCATGTCATTTGCAATCGATCTAGTCTATTTCTAACCCTCCAAGACCGATAGAAACTACGTTACGGGATCGATTGTATTTTGGGCGCGAACGTTCAAAAATATTATTATCGAATTTCACCAAATGAATAACGTAATCTTGTTAAGCAGGTCATTTCCAAGCGATCTAGACTACTTCAAACTTTTCATGCCCCATAGGAACAAAGTTACGTAAACGACTTTCTTATAAGCGCAAACGTTCAAAAATTTCACTTTCGATCTTTTTGAAATAAATATCATAATCGTGTTTACCAGGTCATTTCCAAGCGATCTAGACTACTTCCAAATTGCCATGACCCATAGGAACAAAGATCCGTAAACGACTTTCGTATGGGCGCAAACGATAAAAAATTTCACGTTCGAATTTTTTGAAATAAATATCATAATCGTGTTTAGCAGGTCATTTCCAAGCGATCTAGACTACATTCAACTTGCCATGAACCATAGGAACAAAGTTACGTAAACGACTTTCGTCTGGGCGCAAACGTTCAAAAATTTCACTTTCGAATTTGACCAAATGAATAACATAATCGTGTTAATTAGGACATTTCCAAGCGATCTAGACTACTTTCAACTTTTCATGACCCATAGGAACAAAGTTACGTAAACGACTTTCGTATGGGCGCAAACGTTCAATAATTTAACTTTCGAATTTTTTGACGCTAACGTTCATTTGACCAAATTTGACCAAATGATTAACATGATCGTGTTAAGCAGGTCATTTCCAAGCGATCTAGACTACTTCAAACATTCCATGACCCATAGGAACAAAGTTACGTAAACGACTTTCTTATGGGCGCAATCGTTCAAAAATTTCACTTTCGATCTTTTTGAAATAAATATCATAATCGTGTTTACCAGGTCATTTCCAAGCGATCTAGACTACTTCCAAATTGCCATGACCCATAGGAACACAGATACGTAAACGACTTTCGTATGGGCGCAAACGTTCAATAATTTAACGTTCGAATTTTGTTAAATAAATATCATAAACGTGTTTAGCATGTCATTTGCAAGCGATCTAGACTACTTCCAAATTGCCATGACCCATAGGAACAAAGATACGTCAACGTCAAAATAAATATCAAAACAATAAAAAAATAATCACGTGGAGAAAAAAAAATTTTTTACTTGTAAATCAGCTTGAATTCTATCATAACTATTCATAACCAACGTTCTTATGTTACCGATTTTGCGATCATTTGGATTCTCCACATTGTAGAATAATTTCGCTATTTTTTTTGCCTCACTTCTGTTGAAACTTTCAAAATCTATATCCGGATTATTTGCAAGAATTTCGATTACTTTTGTCACTCTTCCAGCACCTCGAGATATAGTATGCTGCAAATCTCGATTCGAATGAGCATCATTCAATATCTGCGTCCTTTTTGTTTTAACATAATCACGTAGTAACTGACGGTCAGCAGATGATTGTCTCCTATAGACAGCCATCGTCAATTCTCTTAAAACCTGACCTTTTAGCCAATTACGATCATTTTCAAAACTATTTAGATTTTCGCGTATAAATTTTAAAAGTTTATTGTAAGTATGTCTTTTCATGTAAGACATTTTTATTGATTTTTTTCCAGAAAATTTTACGTAAGTTTTAATTATGATACAGAAAATTTGGTTTTATTTAATTTTAATTCATTATTTCACAGCATCTGCTTTTACAAAAATTTTGAGCTTTTTACACAACCAAACATAAATAGTAAACTAATCTTAACCTATCTTCATTAATGTCACTATAAATGTTTATTTTTTTACAACTAAATGAATGTCGACATAATAAAATAAAGTTCTCATCATTATTTTTTAAAATTAAATCAACTATACTTTATAATTTACGGGTTTTTTTATTCTTAAAGATCGTTTTATTTTGTCCTGGTTCTTTTTAGCCTCAGTGTCGATTGTGAGGACCGGCGTTGGAATATTATCAGGGATGTTTTCTAGATCAATCTGCCGACAACCGTTACCGGACAACATCGAAGTGGCAGCCTTCACAGCATCACTAACGCATATTTCACTAGTGCGCTCTGTATTAGTAACGTTATGAGCACAATTTTCTTCATTACTCCAGCCCAGAAAACCGTCCTCTTCATTTCCGTCGCTATCAATAAATATTGTTTTTTTCCTTACCTTCTTTATTTTCTTATCTTTAAACTTGTCACCAGGCACATCGTCCACTTGAGTGTCATCCTTGAGCGATGTTGACGTCTTACTAGTCGATGGTAACGCCTGACAAGCCCTTGGTAACGCCTTACAAGCCCTTGGTAACGTCTTACAAGCCCTTGGTAACGCCTTACAAGCCCTTGGTAACGTTTTACAAGCCCTTGGTAACGTCTTACCGGTCGTTGATGACTTTTCATCAGCTGCTGGCAACGTCTCACTGGTTGTTAATGACTTCTCACCAGGTTTATTTGTCTCAAACGCATCCTTAAAAGAGTCAGTTAATTTTGCTGGTGAGACTTCCTCATTACCTTCTTCCAATGTTGGAGTGCCATTTCCAAGTGTTGCTGGTGACTTTTCACCAAGTAGTGTCGCCTCGGGTAATGTGGCTTTAGTGCTAATCCAATTCTGATTACAAGACACATCCTCCGAATCAGTCTCATCCACTGATCTTGATGGCATCTTAGCAGTTGTTGGCATAATCTCTTCAGCTGTTGGTGACTCCATAGCAGATTCAATTTGCTCAATATCGACATCATCCTCAGTGTCAGTTTTTGAATTGAAGATTTCTTCATAAAAATCAATCGGAATAATGTTGTCGGTAATGATTTCGGATGGATCTTCTGGATTCTCGGCAACATCGGTTTTAACACGCGAGCTCTTTCCTTCCATTCGATCAATAAGTTTTTCTAATTTTGCTCTATTTAATTTTATAAGAGAAGAGGACGCCGATAGTTTTCTTTTCTTAGGAGTAGAAGGGTCTTCGAAATCTTCCACTTCACTTTTTTCATTATCACAATCTTCTGGTAAAGTCTTACCAGACACACCTGCCACGGACAGTTCATCCATGTTTTTTTGGATAAACTTTTCTGATGATGACTCACTTTCCACCGTTGTTGTCTGAGGACGACGAAGAAACTGAGCGACTCTTTTCTTGGAAAAAGTTTTGTCGGCTCGCGGCTTGAATGCAGTTAATCTCCGTGGCGCAACGAGTTCTCTAAATTCCGTCTTATCGAGTTTCCATTTATCTAACCACCAGTGCGTATCTCGGTGATGATAACTTCCGAGAATTGGTATGCTATAAAGCGGGACATTAGCTGTAAAAAATAAAATTTCAAAATTTAATATCTAATAATAAATAAATAAATTACTTATTTTAAAATGTAATAGTGTATACTTACTTTTCAGGGACACCATATATTTTATAATGGTAAAAAATAGAAAATCTCTTCAATTGGGATCTGGATGGACAATCTGAGTTAATGATGACTCGATTCTTCGTACTAATTTCGCTTTCGGTACAGAACCGCTGTAGAATGACTTATTTAACTCGTCCATATAGTGAGTTGATAAATGGCTAGTAAGTGCCTGTAGTACAGGTAAATTAGCCTGTACTTCAGGTGCCACCAAGATGATCTTTATTTTCTTCTTTCTGAGTAATTTCAGATTTATATCAATTATTTCAGTAAATTGAGTGAGCATAAAGTCATAATATGTCTCGAACGATTCGGAGAATTTGCGACCTGAATTAAGGACAGTCAGAATTTCCTTCTTGTCACCTGGGCTTAGATTTTCCAACGAATCTTCCGCATGATATTCATTGACGTAGGATAAAAAACGCCAATAAAGGTCTCCATTTTTGTAGATAGGACCGGATGTTGTGTGAGGCTGAATCAATTAATAGGATTAATAAATACTTTATTAATAATTAATTATTAATTTTAATTTTAATTAATAAATCATTTTCTTTTATGGCGTAATTATCATGATACTGAAGTTAGCAGTCAGCTGTTAATTTTAAAAATTTTTTCTAATAAATCAATTACAATAAAAAAAATGCTTCTAAAAATTTTCACTTGCAATTTTTATTAATTTTTACATGTGAAACTTTTTAATTTAATTTTTTTTTTATAATTTAATTGCTATAAATGTCTAACAAAATGTTTATATCTGTCAACTTCAGTGTCATGTAATTATCACAAAGAAATAAAAAAAAAATTTTAAAACTATACGTGAAAATTTTCAAAAATATTTTGTAGTTGTAATTGAATGAGAGGAATAAACACAAAAAATTTAAAACGTCGGCAATTAAAAATAATAGTTATTAAAAAGAGCATTCTTATTGAGGCTATGTCGAGCATCTGGCTGGTAAAAATACGGACGATAAAATACTTATTCTAAAAATTATATGAATGTCGATACATACCGATAAAGGCGTGTATAAATTCAATACTTTCACTAGCTCCAACTCGAAAGAAACCTTGGGTTTCTTTTTTAATTTAAATAAATTCATATTTAACAATAAATGTTTGCACTCGTAGACACCAATGGCGGTTATGTTAACCAACGGTGAGATGGTACTACCAGCTGAAGCATATACTATACACCAAGTTATAATGTGCGCTCGCAAGCGCGCCCGAACGTGGAGTTTCAAATTAAATATATTTTTATAACTTATTAGAATTTTTATTTTAATTTTAACCCGTATTTCGAAATATTGTAAAAGACTTGCAATTATTTTAATTAAATAAACATTTTATTTTTTTAATTAGAATAAAATTGCAACTGTCAATCAACTGGGCCAGTGTCAATAACTGGGTCTTTTACCTTAGAACTTTTATCATTATCTATCTATCTAAAATTAAACATTTTAGAATAGATTATTTTTTTTCGTTTCCTCAATCGGGAAGAAATGGACTCTGAGGTGTCTGTAGTATTATTCGTGAGCAGTTGTTCTTCAAGAGGTTGAGTGCACTTTCTTTTAGGACGATTAGAGCTTAAAAGACCGTCTTGCCTTACTCTATTACTATCGAAGAGTACTTGTTCGTCGGGCATCCTTTTTGTGGCTCGTGCCTTAGCCATAGCCTTAGCCTTAGTAGTAGAGTTTGGAGATGCTGCTAAATTATCACTTTGTTTAACTGTGGACTTTTTAGTATAAGCTCTGGATCTAGTCGTTATTCCAGAGTGATTCCCGAGTGAATATTCACCACTCGGGTGAACTTCGTATTTTTTAGCAGGAGTTAAGCTAGAAGAAACATCTTGTTCGTCGAACCTCCGTTTCGTGAGTCGTGCCTTAGTCTTAGTAGTGGAGTTGGAAGATGCTGCTAAAATATCACCGGTTTCGGATGATGAATTTTTACCGATGGGATCTATCAACGGCTCCGTGCTATTGCCATCTGATGCGTTCTGGACCTTGCAACTAGATAGATCGTCTATCTCACTGTCAACCGTACGTTTTGAAGGTGACTTCCCATCTTGATCACGTTGTTCAAGCGTGGGTGTTTCCGGCGTAGTTTCGGTAACTGAAGTGGAATTGTCACCGACGGGATCTATCAACGGCTCCGTGCTATTGCAATCTGATGCGTTCTGGACCTTGCAACTAGATAGATCGTCTATCTCACTGTCAACCGTACGTTTTGAAGGTGACTTCCCATCTTGATCACGTTGTTCAAGCGTGGGTGTTTCCGGCGTAGTTTCGGTAACTGAAGTGGAATTGTCACCGACGGATCTATCAACGGCTCCGTGCTATTGCAATCTGATGCGTTCTGGACCTTGCAACTAGATAGATCGTCTATCTCACTGTCAACCGTACGTTTTGAAGGTGACTTCCCATCTTGATCACGTTGTTCAAGCGTGGGTGTTTCCGGCGTAGTTTCGGTAACTGAAGTGGAATTGTCACCGACGGGATCTATCAACGGCTCCGTGCTATTGCAATCTGATGCGTTCTGGACCTTGCAACTAGATAGATCGTCTATCTCACTGTCAACCGTACGTTTTGAAGGTGACTTCCCATCTTGATCACGTTGTTCAAGCGTGGGTGTTTCCGGCGTAGTTTCGGTAACTGAAGTGGAATTGTCACCGACGGGATCTATAAACAGCTTCGTGCCATCGCTATCTGATGCGTTGTGACAAGGCGGTATCGTGTCGGTGATGTCTTCGATTATCTGAATTCTGCCAGGAGACAGATAGTCACTTTCACTGTTGACGCTATGTCTTGAAGGTGACTTCTCATCTTGATCACGTTGTTCAAGCGTGGGTGTTTCCGGCGTAGTTTCGGTTAACGAAGTAGAATTGTCACCGACGGGATGTATCAACGACTCCATGCCATCGCTATCTGATGCGTTGTGACAAGGCGGTATCGTGTCGGTGATGTGTTCGATTATCTGAAGTCTGCCAGGAGACAGATCGTCACTTTCACTGTTGACGCTATGTCTTGAAGGTGACTTCCCATCTTGATCACGTTGTTCATCAAGCGTGGGTGTTTCATCCTCTGTATCACATACCTCTGCATCCTTGCGTTTCTTCAAATGAATTGGCAATATATTGGCTGTCTTCACTATACATGTCTTTATGACTGGACCCTCAGTATCGCCAAAAATCCGGATTTTTTTTATCGGTTTCTCTGCATTCGAGTTATCTTTACGCCGAGAGCTTTTGATTCGGATATTAGCGGTCCGTTTACCTTTTTTGTTACTCAAATCTTCGATCAATTTTTTATCCGAATCACCATTACTAGAATTTTGGTTATGCCTATGATACAGAGCTATCAGGTCGTCAGTATAACTTAAATTCGGAGTTTCTATTCGAGATTCTTCTAATTGTTCCGTTGAAGATTCATTACTAGTAGAGGCTTGGCGATTTTCTTTCTCCTCCTGACGACGAAGAGGAGTCTTAAGGTCTTTTTTCATTAATGGAATCTTTTTTTTTTTTTGCCTCCTTCTCGCCGATACTTTAGGTTTGAAAGTACTGGTTCCAATTTGCTTCGGCTTCTCTTTGTTGGGGTTCTTGAAAGGGCTTTTATCAAGGTTCCAACTATCTAGCCACGTATACAAATCTCGGTGAAAATAACTTCCAACACTTGGTATACTATACACGGGAACATTAGCTGTAGAAAATAAAATTTCAATATTTAGTATCAAATAATAATTAAATAAATTACTTATTATAAAATGTATTACTTACTTTTTTGGGACACCACATATTTTATAACATAAGAGAATATAAATTCCCTCAAGTCGGGATGCGGATGAACAATCTCCAAAAATGATACCTCGATTCTCCTTATTAATGGCTTAAAGGGCACAGTACCCGACGCAAATGATGTGGCTAATTCGTCTTCGTATTGAGAAGATAAGAGGTCTATTAGTGATTCAATCACCGATACATTAACCTGTGTTGCAGGTGCCACCAAGATGATCGTCACCTGCTCACGTCGAAGGAACTTCAAATTCAAGTCGATGATCTCCGAATATTTACAAAGCATCTGATCGAACGATGTCTCAAACGACTCCGGGTACTTGTGAACTGAATTTAAAGTCTTTAACATTGTCTTCTTCGAACTTTTGTTAAGATTTTCCAGCGAATCTCGCGGATGGTATTCCATCACATACGACAAGAAACGCCAATACAGGTCGGCATTTCTAAATATTGGACCCGACACCGTGTGAGGCTGAAACAATTAATACAATTGATTAATAATTGAGGGTCGACATCATAAAATTTTTATAATTGTTTTTTTATCGAATTGATTATCACAAAAATATAAAAATAAAGTTAGCCGACATTCAAAAATTTTTAGAATTTTGTTATGTTATTGTTGATAAATAAAAAATATATTTAGGTAATAATAATAATAATAATAAAATAAACGGTAAATTAAATACATGTTCCTGCTGCATATACGGTCGGTGAGACCAATAAAAAAACAGACTCCAAGAGTTTGATTTTAGTAGGTCGATACTCACCGACGGCCTAATAACCAATATATTAAATGTTGATTTTAACACTCATGTTCAATAAATTATATATATTAAGATTTTAAAGATTTAAAGATCTAAAGATTTAAAGATTTAAAGATTTTGAGGTTATGTCGGGGATCTAGAAGGTGAAAATACGGACGATAAAATACTTATACTAAAAATTGAATAAATTTCAATACATACCGAATCACTATTATAAGTTCGTAGAACTTCAAGCAACTGTAGTCTGAATTTCTTTGTGGGGTTTTTTATAAATTGAAATTCACTCATTGTTACTAATATAACTACTACGTGGACAGCATAAAAAAGAATGATTCCCAACGGTAAGATACAATAAGCTCAAGGATATACTATATACTAGGCTATAGTGTGCAGGCGCAAGCGAGGGAAAGCAAAAATAAACCGCACAATCGCACTGACGAGAACAACAATAATATGTCATATATAGATGTTTCTATAAAGCCATATCCATTTATAGCAAGTAAGTTACAATTTCTCGCCTATAGAGGGGTCCGTGAATTCTGACATTCGCAGCGCCGTGAACTACCGACAGATCCAGAGCGGGAACATTTGGTTCTATCCGATGTCAACTTTTGCGAATATATATATAGATATTTTTTTTTTAAAAACAACACAACAAATAAAAATTTGAATAGAATAAATAAAAAACAAAAGAAAAATTTTTGCTCCCCAAACTGAAGTTTTACTATATAAGTCGCGGTGTAGTGGTTTTGTCATGGGAGCGAAAAAAATATGTAAACACCGAATACTATGTAATAAATGTCTTTATCATATTATAAAGGGTTTTAATTAAGTAATTACATAAAAATATATATAATTTATTAAGCATGAGTGATAAAGCCGAACTTTTATATATTAGTTGTTGAACCGTCGGTGAGTATCTTCAGAAATTTATTATTTATTTTATTAAAATTATTATTTGTTATGTTATTATTGATAAATAAAAAACATATTTAGTTAATAATAATAATAAGAAAATAAACGGTAAATTAAATACATGGTCCTGCTGCATATACGCTCGGTGAGACCTATAAATAAATAGACTCCAAGAGTTTATAATTTTAGTAGTTCGACACTCACCGACGGTTTATAACTATTATATAAAAGGTCGATTTTATCACTCATTCTCAATAAATGATATATATTTATATGTAATTACTTAATTAAAACCCTGATTAATATGGAAAAAAAGTTTATTACATAATATCCGGTGTTTACATATATTTTTCGCTCCCATGACAAAACCACTACAACGCGACTTGTATAGTAGAACATCAGTTTAAAAGGCAAAAATTTTTTTTTGTTTTTTTATTTATTTTATTAAAATTATTATTTGTTATGTTATTGTTGATGAAAAAAAAATATATTTAGATAATAATAATAATAAGAAAATAAACGGTAAATTAAATACATGGTCCTGCTGCATATACGGTCGGTGAGACTATAAAAAAAACTATTAGAGGTATTAAAGATATATTTTATCGCTTGTGCTCTATAAATTTCATTTTCAATGACTGAATTGTAATATTCTGTGTTTGTTTTAATTGGAAAATATGCGTTTTATTCACTTTTCAAGTGATATCTTAAAAAGAAACATACTCAAAGACAGTTTATAATTTTAGTAGATCGACACTCACCGACGGTTAATAACTAATATATAAAAGGTCGATTTTATCACTCATGCTCAATAAATGATATATATTTTTATGTAATTACTTAATTAAAACCCTGTTTAATATGAAAAAAAAGTTTATTACATAAAATCCGGTGTTTACAAATATTTTTCGCTCCCATGACAAAACCACTACAACGCGACTTGTATAGTAGAACATCAGTCTAAGAGGCAAAAACTTTTTTTTGTTTTTTTATTTATTTTATTAAAATTATTATTTGTTATGTTATTGTTGATGAAAAAAAAAATATATTTAGATAATAATAATAATAAGAAAATAAACGGTAAATTAAATACATGGTCCTGCTGCATATACGGTCGGTGAGACCTATAAAAAAAAACTATTCGAGGTATTAAAGATAGATTTTATCGCTTGTGCTCTATAAATTTCATTTTTAATGACTGAATTGTAATATTCTGTGTTTGTTTTAATTGGAAAATATGCGTTTTATTAACTTTTCAAGTGATATCTTAAAAAGAAACATACTCGAAGACAGTTTATAATTTTAGTAGTTCGACACTCACCGACGGTTAATAACTAATATATAAAAGGTCTATTTTATCACTCATGCTCAATAAATGATATATATTTTTATGTAATTACTTAATTAAAACCCTGTTTAATATGAAAAAAAAGTTTATTACATAAAATCCGGTGTTTAGAAATATTTTTCGCTCCCATGACAAAACCACTACAACGCGACTTGTATAGTAGAACATTATTTTAAGAGGCAAAAATTTTTTTTTGTTTTTTCATTTATTTTATTAAAATTATTATTTGTTATGTTATTGTTGATGAAAAAAAAATATATTTAGATAATAATAATAATAAGAAAATAAACGGTAAATTAAATACATGGTCCTGCTGCATATACGGTCGGTGAGACCTATAAAAAAAAACTATTAGAGGTATTAAAGATATATTTTATCGCTTGTGCTCTATAAATTTCATTTTCAATGACTGAATTGTAATATTCTGTGTTTGTTTTAATTGGAAAATATGCGTTTTATTCACTTTTCAAGTGATATCTTAAAAAGAAACATACTCAAAGACAGTTTATAATTTTAGTAGATCGACACTCACCGACGGTTAATAACTAATATATAAAAGGTCGATTTTATCACTCATGCTCAATAAATGATATATATTTATATGTAATTACTTAATTAAAACCCTGTTTAATATGAAAAAAAAGTTTATTACATAAAATCCGGTGTTTACAAATATTTTTCGCTCCCATGACAAAACCACTACAACGCGACTTGTATAGTAGAACATCAGTCTAAGAGGCAAAAACTTTTTTTTGTTTTTTTATTTATTTTATTAAAATTATTATTTGTTATGTTATTGTTGATGAAAAAAAAATATATTTAGATAATAATAATAATAAGAAAATAAACGGTAAATTAAATACATGGTCCTGCTGCATATACGGTCGGTGAGACCTATAAAAAAAACTATTCGAGGTATTAAAGATAGATTTTATCGCTTGTGCTCTATAAATTTCATTTTTAATGACTGAATTGTAATATTCTGTGTTTGTTTAATTGGAAAATATGCGTTTTATTAACTTTTCAAGTGATATCTTAAAAGAAACATACTCGAAGACAGTTTATAATTTTAGTAGTTCGACACTCACCGACGGTTTATAACGAATATATAAAAGGTCGATTTTATCACTCATGCTCAATAAATGATATATATTTATATGTAATTACTTAATTAAAACCCTGTTTAATATGGAAAAAAAGTTTATTACATAATATCCGGTGTTTACATATATTTTTCGCTCCCATGACAAAACCACTACAACGCGACTTGTATAGTAGAACATCAGTTTAAGAGGCAAAAATTTTTTTTTGTTTTTTTATTTATTTTATTAAAATTATTATTTGTTATGTTATTGTTGATGAAAAAAAAATATATTTAGATAATAATAATAATAAGAAAATAAACGGTAAATTAAATACATGGTCCTGCTGCATATACGGTCGGTGAGACCTATAAAAAAAAACTATTCGAGGTATTAAAGATAGATTTTATCGCTTATGCTCTATAAATTTCATTTTTAATGACTGAATTGTAATATACTGTGTTTGTTTTAATTGGAAAATATGCGTTTTATTCACTTTTCAAGTGATATCTTAAAAAATAACATACTCATAGACAGTTTATAATTTTAGTAGTTCGACACTCACCGACGGTTAATAACTAATATATAAAAGGTCTATTTTATCACTCATGCTCAATAAATGATATATATTTTTATGTAATTACTTAATTAAAACCCTGTTTAATATGAAAAAAAAGTTTATTACATAAAATCCGGTGTTTAGAAATATTTTTCGCTCCCATGACAAAACCACTACAACGCGACTTGTATAGTAGAACATTATTTTAAGAGGCAAAAATTTTTTTTTGTTTTTTATTTTTTTTTAAATTATTATTTGTTATGTTATTGTTGATGAAAAAAAAATATATTTAGATAATAATAATAATAAGAAAATAAACGGTAAATTAAATACATGGTCCTGCTGCATATACGGTCGGTGAGACCTATAAAAAAAAACTATTCGAGGTATTAAAGATAGATTTTATCGCTTGTGCTCTATATATTTCATTCTTAATGACTGAATTGTAATATTCTGTGTTTGTTTAAATTGGAAAATATGCGTTTTATTCACTTTTCAAGTGATATCTTAACAAGAAACATACTCAAAGACAGTTTATAATTTTAGTAGTTCGACACTCACCGACGGTTAATAACTAATATATAAAAGGTCGATTTTATCACTCATGCTCAATAAATGATATATATTTTTATGTAATTACTTAATTAAAACCCTGTTTAATATGAAAAAAAAGTTTATTACATAAAATCCGGTGTTTACAAATATTTTTCGCTCCCATGACAAAACCACTACAACGCGACGTGTATAGTAGCACATCAGTCTAAGAGGCAAAAACTTTTTTTTGTTTTTTTATTTATTTTATTAAAATTATTATTTGTTATGTTATTGTTGATGAAAAAAAAATATATTTAGATAATAATAATAATAAGAAAATAAACGGTAAATTAAATACATGGTCCTGCTGCATATACGGTCGGTGAGACCTATAAAAAAAACTATTCGAGGTATTAAAGATAGATTTTATCGCTTGTGCTCTATAAATTTCATTTTTAATGACTGAATTGTAATATTCTGTGTTTGTTTTAATTGGAAAATATGCGTTTTATTAACTTTTCAAGTGATATCTTAAAAAGAAACATACTCAAAGACAGTTTATAATGTTAGTAGTTCGACACTCACCGACGGTTTATAACGAATATATAAAAGGTCGATTTTATCACTCATGCTCAATAAATGATATATATTATATGTAATTACTTAATTAAAACCCTGTTTAATATGGAAAAAAGTTTATTACATAATATCCGGTGTTTACATATATTTTCGCTCCCATGACAAAACCACTACAACGCGACTTGTATAGTAGAACATCAGTTTAAGAGGCAAAAATTTTTTTTTGTTTTTTTATTTTATTAAAATTATTATTTGTTATGTTATTGTTGATGAAAAAAAATATATTTAGATAATAATAATAATAAGAAAATAAACGGTAAATTAAATACATGGTCCTGCTGCATATACGGTCGGTGAGACATATAAAAAAAAACTATTCGAGGTATTAAAGACAGATTTTATCGCTTGTGCTCTATAAATTTCATTTTTAATGACTGAATTGCATTATTCTGTGTTTGTTTTAATTGGAAAATATGCGTTTTATTCACTTTTCAAGTGATATCTTAAAAAATAACATACTCAAAGACAGTTTATAATTTTAGTCGTTCGACACTCACCGACGGTTTATAACGAATATATAAAAGGTCGATTTTATCACTCATGCTCAATAAATGATATATATTTTTATGTAATTACTTAATTAAAACCCTGTTTAATATGAAAAAAAAGTTTATTACATGAAATCCGGTGTTTACATATATTTTTCGCTCCCATGACAAAACCACTACAACGCGACTTGTATAGTAGAACATCAGTTTAAGAGGCAAAAATTTTTTTTTGTTTTTTTATTTATTTTATTAAAATTATTATTTGTTATGTTATTGTTGATGAAAAAAAAATATATTTAGATAATAATAATAATAAGAAAATAAACGGTAAATTAAATACATGGTCCTGCTGCATATACGGTCGGTGAGACCTATAAAAAAAAACTATTCGAGGTATTAAAGATAGATTTTATCGCTTGTGCTCTATAAATTTCATTTTTAATGACTGAATTGCATATTCTGTGTTTGTTTTAATTGGAAAATATGCGTTTTATTCACTTTTAAGTGATATCTTAAAAAATAACATACTCAAAGACAGTTTATAATTTTAGTCGTTCGACACTCACCGACGGTTAATAACTAATATATAAAAGGTCGATTTTATCACTCATGCTCAATAAATGATATAATTTTTATGTAATTACTTAATTAAAACCCTGTTTAATATGAAAAAAAAGTTTATTACATAAAATCCGGTGTTTACAAATATTTTTCGCTCCCATGACAAAACCACTACAACGCGACTTGTATAGTAGAACATCAGTTAAGAGGCAAAAATTTTTTTTGTTTTTTTATTTATTTTATTAAAATTATTATTTGTTATGTTATTGTTGATGAAAAAAAATATATTTAGATAATAATAATAATAAGAAAATAAACGGTAAATTAAATACATGGTCCTGCTGCATATACGGTCGGTGAGACCTATAAAAAAAAACTATTCGAGGTATTAAAGATAGATTTATCGCTTGTGCTCTATAAATTTCATTTTTAATGACTGAATTGTAATATTCTGTGTTTGTTTTAATTGGAAAATATGCGTTTTATTCACTTTTCAAGTGATATCTTAAAAAATAACATACTCATAGACAGTTTATAATTTTAGTAGTTCGACACTCACCGACGGTTAATAACTAATATATAAACGGTCTCTTTTATCACTCATGCTCAATAAATGATATATATTTATATGTAATTACTTAATTAAAACCCTGTTTAATATGGAAAAAAAGGTTATTACATAATATCCGGTGTTTACATATATTTTTCGCTCCCATGACAAAACCACTACAACGCGACTTGTATAGTAGAACATCAGTTTAAGAGGCAAAAATTTTTTTTTGTTTTTTTATTTATTTTATTAAAATTATTATTTGTTATGTTATTGTTGATGAAAAAAAAATATATTTAGATAATAATAATAATAAGAAAATAAACGGTAAATTAAATACATGGTCCTGCTGCATATACGGTCGGTGAGACCTATAAAAAAAAAAATATTCGAGGTATTAAAGATAGATTTTATCGCTTGTGCTCTATAAATTTCATTTTTAATGACTGAATTGTAATATTCTGTGTTTGTTTTAATTGGAAAATATGCGTTTTATTAACTTTTCAAGTGATATCTTAAAAAGAAACATACTCAAAGACAGTTTATAATTTTAGTAGTTCGACACTCACCGACGGTTTAATAACTAATATATAAAAGGTTGATTTTATCACTCATGCTCAATAAATGATATATATTTTTATGTAATTACTTAATTAAAACCCTGTTTAATATGAAAAAAAAGTTTATTACATGAAATCCGGTGTTTACATATATTTTTCGCTCCCATGACAAAACCACTACAACGCGACTTGTATAGTAGAACATCAGTTTAAGAGGCAAAAATTTTTTTTTGTTTTTTTATTTATTTTATTAAAATTATTATTTGTTATGTTATTGTTGATGAAAAAAAAATATATTTAGATAATAATAATAATAAGAAAATTAAACGGTAAATTAAATACATGGTCCTGCTGCATATACGGTCGGTGAGACCTATAAAAAAAAACTATTCGAGGTATTAAAGATAGATTTTATCGCTTGTGCTCTATAAATTTCATTTTTAATGACTGAATTGCATTATTCTGTGTTTGTTTTAATTGGAAAATATGCGTTTTATTCACTTTTTGATGATATCTTAAAAAATAACATACTCAAAGACAGTTTATAATTTTAGTAGTTCGACACTCACCGACGGTTAATAACTAATATATAAAAGGTTGATTTTATCACTCATGCTCAATAAATGATATATATTTTTATGTAATTACTTAATTAAAACCCTGTTTAATATGAAAAAAAAGTTTATTACATGAAATCCGGTGTTTACATATATTTTTCGCTCCCATGACAAAACCACTACAACGCGACTTGTATAGTAGAACATCAGTTTAAGAGGCAAAAATTTTTTTTTGTTTTTTTATTTATTTTATTAAAATTATTATTTGTTATGTTATTGTTGATGAAAAAAAAATATATTTAGATAATAATAATAATAAGAAAATAAACGGTAAATTAAATACATGGTCCTGCTGCATATACGGTCGGTGAGACCTATAAAAAAAAACTATTCGAGGTATTAAAGACAGATTTTATCGCTTGTGCTCTATAAATTTCATTTTTAATGACTGAATTGCATTATTCTGTGTTTGTTTTAATTGGAAAATATGCGTTTTATTCACTTTTTGAGTGATATCTTAAAAAATAACATACTCAAAGACAGTTTATAATTTTAGTAGTTCGACACTCACCGACGGTTAATAACTAATATATAAAAGGTTGATTTTATCACTCATGCTCAATAAATGATATATATTTTTATGTAATTACTTAATTAAAACCCTGTTTAATATGAAAAAAAAGTTTATTACATGAAATCCGGTGTTTACATATATTTTTCGCTCCCATGACAAAACCACTACAACGCGACTTGTATAGTAGAACATCAGTTTAAGAGGCAAAAATTTTTTTTTGTTTTTTTATTTATTTTATTAAAATTATTATTTGTTATGTTATTGTTGATGAAAAAAAAATATATTTAGATAATAATAATAATAAGAAAATAAACGGTAAATTAAATACATGGTCCTGCTGCATATACGGTCGGTGAGACCTATAAAAAAAAACTATTCGAGGTATTAAAGATAGATTTTATCGCTTGTGCTCTATAAATTTCATTTTTAATGACTGAATTGTAATATTCTGTGTTTGTTTTAATTGGAAAATATGCGTTTTATTAACTTTTCAAGTGATATCTTAAAAGAAACATACTCAAAGACAGTTTATAATTTTAGTAGTTCGACACTCCGACGGTTTATAACGAATATATAAAAGGTCGATTTTATCACTCATGCTCAATAAATGATATATATTTATATGTAATTACTTAATTAAACCCTGTTTAATATGGAAAAAAGTTTATTACATAATATCCGGTGTTTACATATATTTTTCGCTCCCATGACAAAACCACTACAACGCGACTTGTATAGTAGAACATCAGTTTAAGAGGCAAAAATTTTTTTTTGTTTTTTTATTTATTTTATTAAAATTATTATTTGTTATGTTATTGTTGATGAAAAAAAAATATATTTAGATAATAATAATAATAAGAAAATAAACGGTAAATTAAATACATGGTCCTGGTGCATATACGGTCGGTGAGACCTATAAAAAAAAACTATTCGAGGTATTAAAGACAGATTTTATCGCTTGTGCTCTATAAATTTCATTTTTAATGACTGAATTGCATTATTCTGTGTTTGTTTTAATTGGAAAATATGCGTTTTATTCACTTTTTGAGTGATATCTTAAAAAATAACATACTCAAAGACAGTTTATAATTTTAGTCGTTCGACACTCACCGACGGTTTATAACGAATATATAAAATGTCGATTTTATCACTCATGCTCAATAAATGATATAAATTTTTATGTAATTACTTAATTAAAACCCTGTTTAATATGAAAAAAAAGTTTATTACATAAAATCCGGTGTTTACAAATATTTTTCGCTCCCATAACAAAACCACTACAACGCGACTTGTATAGTAGAACATCAGTCTAAGAGCCAAAAATTTTTTTTTGTTTTTTTATTTATTTTATTAAAATTATTATTTGTTATGTTATTGTTGATGAAAAAAAAATATATTTAGATAATAATAATAATAAGAAAATAAACGGTAAATTAAATACATGGTCCTGCTGCATATACGGTCGGTGAGACCTATAAAAAAAAACTATTCGAGGTATTAAAGATAGATTTTATCGCTTGTGCTCTATATATTTCATTCTTAATGACTGAATTGTAATATACTGTGTTTGTTTTAATTGGAAAATATGCGTTTTATTCACTTTTCAAGTGATATCTTAAAAAATAACATACTCATAGACAGTTTATAATTTTAGTAGTTCGACACTCACCGACGGTTAATAACTAATATATAAAAGGTCTATTTTATCACTCATGCTCAATAAATGATATATATTTATATGTAATTACTTAATTAAAACCCTGTTTAATATGGAAAAAAAGTTTATTACATAATATCCGGTGTTTCCATATATTTTTCGCTCCCATGACAAAACCACTACAACGCGACTTGTATAGTAGAACATCAGTTTAAGAGGCAAAAATTTTTTTTTGTTTTTTTATTTATTTTATTAAAATTATTATTTGTTATGTTATTGTTGATGAAAAAAAAATATATTTAGATAATAATAATAATAAGAAAATAAACGGTAAATTAAATACATGGTCCTGCTGCATATACGGTCGGTGAGACCTATAAAAAAAAACTATTCGAGGTATTAAAGATAGATTTTATCGCTTGTGCTCTATAAATTTCATTTTTAATGACTGAATTGTAATAGTCTGTGTTTGTTTTAATTGGAAAATATGCGTTTTATTTACTTTTCAAGTGATATCTTAAAAAGAAACATACTCAAAGACAGTTTATAATTTTAGTAGTTCGACACTCACCGACGCTACAATAACTAATATATTAAAGGTCGATTTTATCACTCATGCTCGATAAATTATATATATTATTATGTAATTACTCGATTAAAACCCTTTTTATTATGAAAAAGAACTTTATGACATAATATGCGGTGTTTACATATTTTTTTTGCTCCCATGACAAAACCACTACAACGCCCCTTGTATAGTAGAACATCAGTTTGAAAGGCAAAAATTTTTTTTTGTTTTTTTATTTATTTTATTAAAATTATTATTTGTTATATAATAATTAGAAATGTAAAATATACGTTTCTAATCAAGTAATTACATATAAATAAATATAATTTATTGAGCGTAACGGATAGAATCAAACTTTATAAATTGGATGTTCTACCAGTGGTAACTATTCACCGACCCATATTATGGGCTGTATTTGAGTCTGATTTTATCGTAGATATCTCTTGAAAATTGATAAAAACAATTAATTCCCAATTACAGCACATATATATTCATGTAATAAAGTTAATTAAAATGAAATTCATCGAGCAGGAACGATAGAATCAATCTTTAAACCCTTCGATATTTTCGCTCGTAAAATCATATCAGCCGAATATGCAGCGACACCTAGAATTTAATTTACCGATTATTATTTTATTATTATGACATATAAATATATATTTTTTTTAACTAAAAACAACATAAATAATAATTTTATTAAAATAAAATAAAAAATTAAAAAAAAATTTTTGCATCCTAAACTAAAATTTTTCAATACAAGACGCGTTGTAGTGGTTTCGTCATAGGAGCGAAAAAAAAATATAATCACCGGATATTATGAAATAATTAATGAAATTAATGTTTTTTATATCAACTACAATTCTAATTAGGTAATTACATATAAATAAATATAATTTATTGAGCGTAACGGATAGAATAAAACTTTATAAATTGGATGTTCTACCAGTGGTAACTATTCACCGACCCAAATTATGGGCTGTATTTGAGTCTGATTTTATCGTAGATATCTCTTGAAAATTGATAAAAACAATTATTTCCCAATTACAGCACGTATCGATTTATGTAATAAAGTTAATTAAAATGAAATTCATCGAGCAGGAACGATAGAATCAATCTTTAAACCTTTCGATATTTTCGCTCGTAAAATCATACCAGCTGAATATGCAGCGACACCTAGAATCTAATTCACCGATTATTATTTTATTATTATGACATATGAATATATATTTTTTTTAATTAAAAACAACATAAATAATAATTTTATTAAAATAAAATAAAAAATTGAAAAAAAATTTATGCATCCCAAACTAAAGTTTTTCAATACAAGACGCGTTGTAGTGGTTTCGTCATAGGAGCGAAAAAAAAATATAATCACCGGATATTATGAAATAATTCATGAAATTAATGTTTTTTATATCAAATTTATTTCTAATTAGGTAATTACATATAAATAAATATAATTTATTGAGCGTAATGGATAGAATCAAACTTAATACATAGAATGTTCTACCGGTGGTAACTATTCACCGACTCAAATTATGGGCTGTATTTGAGTCTGATTTTATCGTAGATATCTCTTGAAAATTGATGAAAACAATTATTTCCCAATTACAGCACGTATATATTTATGTAATAAAGTTAATTAAAATGAAATTCATCGAGCAGGAACGATAGAATCAATCTTTAAACCTTTCGATATTTTCGCTCGTAAAATCATACCAGCCGAATATGCAGCGACACCTAGAATTTAATTCACCGATTATTATTTTATTAAATAATAGACGAAATCGAGTGTCTTATGGGCGCAAACTATCAAAAATTTCACTTTCGAATTTGACCAAATGAATAACTTAATCGTTTTAAGCAGGTCATTTCCAAGCGATCTAGACGACTTCCAACTTGCCACGACCCTTTCCTATGACCCATTCCTTTGTTCCTACAAAGTTACGTAAACGACTTTCTTATGGGCGCAATCGTTCAATAATTTGACTTTCGAAATTTTTAAAATAAATATCATAAACGTGTTTAGCATGTCATTTGCAAGCGATCTAGTCTATTTCTAACCGTCCAAGACCCATAGGAACAAAGTAACGAAATCGAGTGTCTTATGGGCGCAAACCATCAAAAATTTTGGTATCGAATTCGACCAAATGAATAACATAATCGTGTTAAGCAGGTTATTTCCAAGCGATCTAGACTACTTCCTACTTGCCATGACCCATAGGAACAAAGTTACGTAAACGACTTTCTTATAGGCGTAAGCGTTCAATAATTTCGCTTTCGAATTTATTGAAATAAATATCATAATCGCGTTTAGCATGTCATTTGCAAGCGATCTAGTCTATTTCTAACCGTCCAAGACCCATACAAACTAAGTTACGGGATCGAGTGTGTTTTGGGCGCAAACGTTCAAAAATTTTATTATCGGATTTCACCAAATGATTAACATTATCGTGTTAAGCAGGTCGTTTCCAAGCGATCTAGACTATATCCAACTTTCCAAGAGCCATAGGAACAAAGTAACGAAATCGAGTGTCTTTTGGGCGCAAACGTTCAAAAATTTTATTATCGTATTTCACCAAATGAATAACATAATCGTGTTAAGCAGGTCGTTTCCAAGCGATCTAGACTATATCCAACTTTCCAAGAGCCATAGGAACAAAGTAACGAAATCGAGTGTCTTATGGGCGCAAACCATCAAAAATTTTAGTATCGAATTTGACCAAATGAATAACATAATAGTGTTAAGCAGGTCATTTTCAAGCGATCTAGACTACTTCAAACTTTCCATGACCCATAGGATCAAAGTTACGTAAACGACTTTCGTATGGGCGCAAACGTTCAAAAATTTCACTTTCGAATTTTTTGAAATAAATATCAAAATCGTGTTTAGCAGGTCATTTCCAAGCGATCTAGACTACTTCCCACCGTCCAAGACTCATAGGAACGAAGTCACGGAATCGAGTGTCTTATGGGCGCAAACTATCAAAAATTTTACTATCGAATTTCACCAAATGTACAACATAACCGTGATAAGCAGGTCATTTCCAATCGATCTAAACTACTTCCAACTTTTCAAAACCCATATGATCAAACTTACGTAAACGACTTTCTTATTGGCGCAAACGTTCAAAAATTTGACTTTCGAATTTTACCTACTAAATATCATAATCTTGTTTAGCAGGTCATTTGCAAGCGATCTTGAACATTTCCAACTTTCCAAGACCCTTAGGAACAAAGTTACGTCCATGACTGCCTTATGAGCGCAACAGTTCGAAAATTTTACTTTCGAATGTCACGAAATAAATATCATAATCGTGTTCAAAAGGTCATTTCCAAGCGATCTAGACTACTTCCAACTTTTCAAGACCCATATAGAGATAGTTACGGAATCGAGTGTCTTAAGAGCGCAAACGTTCAAAAATTTTACTTTCGATTTTTTTGAATTAAATATGATAATCGTGATTAGAAGATCATTTCGACGCGATCTAGAAAATTTCCATCTTTCCAAGTCCGATTATCGCAAAGTTTCGTACACTTCTGTCTTGGGCGCGCAGACGTAAGAAAATTTTACCTTCGAATTTTACAAAGTAGAGGTTATAATCGTGTTTATCAGGTCATTTCCAAGCGATCTAGAATATTTCCAACCTTTCAAGACCCATAGGAACAAAGATACGAAATCGAGTGACCAATGGGCGCAAACGTTCAAAAATTTCACTTTCGAATTTCACGAAATAACTAACTTTGCGATTATGGGTCTTAGAAGGTTGGAAATGGTTTAGATCGCTTGGAAATTACCTGCTTATCACGATTATAATATTTAATTATTGAAATTCGATTATGAAACTTTGTTATGTTAAATAATATCTCTTTTTGTATTTGAATATTTTGTATATGTTAATAATATCTGTCATGGTAATTGTTATATTATAATATAAAATATTAATATTATTTATGGTTGTTGTTGTTGTTGTTGATGTTGTTTTATGATTTAATAATTTAAATTTATTAATTAATTTAACCATCTATTAATTTTTATAAAATTTTTACAGTTATCTTATTTTTAATCAATTATTTTTATTAAAAATGAATATTCATGTATTTATTTATAAAATTATGAAATAATTTTTTTCTAATTTTTTTTTAACAATTAAAATTTTTGTATAATTTCATAAAAATAGTCAAATTTTATACTTACTTATAAATTTCTCTTATAAAATACTTAAATTTTACAAACTTGCATTTGTCTTTTTAAAAATGGTTTAAATTAATTGTATAAAAAATTATATTTTGTATATTAATTCCAATGATGTAAATATTACTGATATTTTTATATTATTATTTTAAATTTTATATGAAATAATTTTATATTTACCAATAAATACTTATATAATATAAATATTCTTTAATTTTAATATTTATAAGTCATTACTAATTATAATTTGAATATAATAATATGAGTAATTATTAACAAATATACCTCTTCATCATATATTTATTTTAAAATAAAATTAATTGATTATATTCGTAAATTTAACCCATCAATAAAAATTCATTTGATTGTAAATACATCCTATATTTTAAATGACTTTCATATACTGAAGAAAATTTAACCTTACTTTTCACTTAATTTATATTAAATTGATTTGTTTAGATGTATTTTGTTGCTTTTTCTGATAATTGGTGTTCGACTGTACCAGAAAATTGGTTACAAAAAAAAGAAAATATACTGCAATGGCCTCCTAAAACTGAAAATGCTACGAATGCATGCAAGAAAAAAATGATGCCTAAGATTAATTGGCGCTATGTAAAGTACACAAAGCTGTTAGGACCCTACGGTAAGTTCATATTTATTTTGATAATATAAAATTTAATTTGACAATTTACATTAACAAATATGAGATATTTAAAACCATACACACGAATACCAAAACCACATTTTATTTATGATCAATCAGAATCTAAAAATAGTGTATCAAATGACGGAAAAAAACATGTACGAGATATCTTATCATATATTTTAGATGATGAGTTAAGTCGCAAGTTATCTTGGAGCGGCCAGAAAAAAACTATAGCCGTTAAAGACATGACTTTCACGAAACTCTTAACCGGTAATAAAATTGTTGTTTCGAATTCTGCCAGATCCTAAAAATTTTTATTTAGTTCAACATTTTATATAAAATGAACTTTTTTTATTATCGAATCTTAACAAATTGTGGATTCAGATAGTACTGCTAATACTACAAGTCTCAAATGTCAATATAAAATCTTGTTTTTTTTTTTTAATGGCTCTTTGTAATTCGTAAAAATTTTATAAACACTATCAAGTTATAACATATTTCTACTACCACCAAATTAAAAAAATAAATTTAAATAATTACTAGTTCTGACAGTACTATTTTAAAGTCAAGATTTTTTATGTGTACATTAAAACTATGCATTTCAACTCATAATTATTTGACTATAAATATTAATATGATTAATTGTTTGATTCTAGGTGCAATTACTAATTTAAATCCTCAATGTACCTTGCCAGATTTGAATGGACAAATCAAAACATGGCTTCAGCATGCTAGTGATCGAATCAAATATGTTAAAGTTAAACATCAGGCAAAAGATTAACATTTAAATAAAATACTTATTCATGATCTACTATTATACCAAATTTTCATTTCTTATGCGTATTAATTTTTTTAAAAATTATTATAAACATCAACCAAAAAATTAATGTTGATAATAACATTTAATTAAAATACTTATTTTTGTTCTATAATTTTACTAAATTTTCATTTCTTATGTTTTTTGATTTATCTAAGAATTATTTTAATTTAATTTAATAAGCCAAGTGATATTATAGAATTAATATATTAATATAAGTAAACATCAGCCAAAAAATTAATGTTGATAATAACATTTCATTAAAATAATTATTTATGTTTTATAATTTTACTAAATTTTCATTTCTTATGTTTTTTGATTTATCTAAAAATTATTTTAATTTAATTTAATAAGCCAAGTGATATAAAATTAAAATAATATTAATAGTAAGCAGAAATAATACGTTATGTAAACTACATTTGTGACAATATAAAAAATATCTTTGTTTCAATAAATAATATTGATTTAAAACTAAAAAAATTTTTGATACCTAAAATTCAAAATTATTAATCCCAAATATAAATTCCTAACGAAGTCATATTAAATTCTTCTTCTATATGAGTTCTTGACGACTACATCTATGAGATCTCAAAAAAATGAGGCGCTCAGGAAGTCATTTTCATTGAACAAGAATAGAATTCTTAATTTGTTCTTATTTCTGGAGTCAGAAAAAAGTATTCCCCATGAGCTTTTGCGTAAGAAGTCTGAACTTGCTCATAAAGTGGCGCATTAGACGTCTTGATATGTTCGTAAAGTGTTCTTTTGGATATGAATTCTGACGTCTAAATCGTAAATAAGAACTCTTTCGGTATTCTTCCAGAAGTCAATATGCTATCTGGGAAGTATTTATTGGTAAATATAAAAATATTTTAGATAAAATTGAAAATAGTAATATAAAAATATTAGTGATATCCACAGATTCGGTAGAATCGGGCGCCAAGTTCCGTTCAAAAATTTCGTTGTAAACGGAGTGCCAGACTACCGACTGTGTTTACTGTAAGCAGAATGGTATTTCGAGGTTGCAAAATTTTATTTAATTATATGGAACTCCTTTTTCCAAAATGATATATCATAAAAGTAAGACATACTCTATTTTACTGATATTAATTAATTATAATCAATTATAACATTTAATTCACTTAAAATTATTAAATTTTATCAGCACAAACTATAGTAAGCCCAGAAATTTCGATCCTGACTTTTTTTTCATGGAGAAAAGTCACCGCCACAGACTAGATAAAATAAAAATGTGTAGTAATCTTACTATAGATACGCAACTACACTGAAAAAAGTTAATTCACAGCTTGCATCTACAACCACCAGAGTGCACTGGAATTATTTCTACATAAACTGTAGATTCAACGGGATAGCTCACTGAAGTTAGAACCCCAAATTTTTTTCTTTTAATTTTTGATTTTTTTTTCTATCACGTTTTCAGCTTTTCGTTTGTTCTTTATTATTCACTCTCAACATTTGATCGTTCTCCATTTATTTATTTTAAAAAGAATTTATTAATAATGTACCTTTAAGTTAGCCCCCCTGTCGCATTTTTTAATATTTTGGTAGCAATTTGGGTCATCAAGCCTCTATTTTTGATTGTTCATGTATATTTAACATTTGTTCCTACTTCACATTTTTTATTTGTTGTTTAATTAACATTTTTAATTAGCTGTATGTATGCATTCTAAATATTTGCACTGCGCATGCGTCAACTTTACGTATATAGACTTTTAGCGCGGTCTTTTGAAAATTATAGTGACAAGCACATCTCATGTGTAAAAAATTAAAAAATTTACGAGTGTAATTTTTTAGGAATTACTATTTAATTAATTCAAATAATTAAAAAAAAATTGTTAGACGTCAGCCAATATCAATGTCATTAAGTAAATAAATAAATAACTAATAAATATTCATTTCATTCTAAATTTTTTAAAAATATCGAGAGAATTGTTAATCAATGCATGTACATTTTTTTTTTATTTTCATCAATTCTATTTTCATGAATACTACGAACTATTAAAAAAAAAAAAAAAAAAAAAAAAAATCCATAACAATTAACAAAAAATTTCAATACTTTATTAAAATAAAACTTATTATAAAATTATTAAAAACTACACGTTGCCCTTTTGTCCTGTGACCTCTATAATTGAAATTACAAGAAAAATACACTTACTCTAATCACTGTGCTGGTCAATATAATTTTCAAAAGTCCGCGCTGAAAGTCTAAACGTAAAGTTGACGCATGCGCAGTGCAAATATTTAGAATACAAATATTCAGCTTATTAAAAATGTTAATTAAACAAGAAATAAACAATTTGAAGTTGGAACAAAGGTTTTTTGTACATGAACAATCATAATCAGAGGTTATTCCCATTGGATAGTGTACCATTCTATGATTTTGTGGTCGTTGCCGATAGGTTGCATTGTTATCCAATCAAGTGGATTTCAAATAATTGTAATCTTTAGGTGAAAAGTCTTACAATTATGCGCATGGTGTATTGTGTCATTTACTTACAACAATGTCATAATAACAATAACACTAATAATAAAAATTATGAGACTGAAATTAATTATATCGGTAATACCAAATTGAGGTTAAAAATATCATTATCATTATTATTACTGAATGAATTATTGTTATTATTAAATTAATGTGTATTAGAGTATTAAATCCAAATCAACAACTTTTTTAATTCAAAAAAATGTTAAAATTTTTACTGTATATAAATAAAAATGTAAAATCCCTATTAATAAGATAGTTAATCGCTTTTAACCGCGGAGTTTACGCGGATCAGTCACGTTAAGTTTTTTAATGCTACTAGCTACTATGAGAGAAACAGAATTTCAATTTTTTTATTAGGATTTGATTATCAAAATTAACGAATAAACAACCTATCATATTAGAATAGCTTTGCCTGCATTAATTTATTCATTTATGAATTTTCAATTTTGCGCGGGAAAAATTTAATTTTGAAATTAAGAATGTTAAAATACTTTATAAATACAAAATTTCTAGAACAAACTATCAAACAACTTCATATGTGGATGGTTTTCAAACCTATTCTTTCTATTGAATTTCATTTATTAACTAGACTAAATACACAACAGGCTAAAGATTGTTTGAGTTTTACTTTCTTCCTTCAGGCCAGCAGTTCAAGATTTAGGCAATTCTCATTGGATAGTGTACACATTCTACGACTTTGTAGTCGTTGCCTGTAGGTGGCATTGTTATTCAATCGAGCGGATTTCAAATAATTGTAATTTTTAGGCCATAGGTATTACAATTATGCGTATGATGCATTGTCCCCTTTATTAACAATAATGTCATTGTAACAATAACAATGATAATCATTATAAAAATGAAATTTATTATATCGGTAATGATAAATTGATGTTAAAAGTATCATTATCATTGTTTATCATTACCAAAATAATTATTGTTATTGTTAAATTAATGTGTAGTAGAGCATTAAATCTAGATTAACAACTTTTTTAATTCAAAAAAATGTTAAACTTTAACTATATATACATAAAAAATTTAAAATCCCCATTGATAAGCTAGTTAATTGATTGAAACCGAAGAGTTTACACGGGTCAGTCACGTTAAGTTTTTTAATGCTACTAGCTACTATGAGAGAAACAGAATTTTAATTTTTTTGTTAGGATTTGATTTTCAAAATTAACGAACAAATAACCTTTTATATGATAATAGCTTTACCTGCATTAATTAATTTATTTACATATTTCTAATTTTGCGCGGGAAAAGTTCAATTTTAAAATTAAGAATGTATTAAGAGGCGAGCAAAAAATTACACTTAACAAAAAGATATGAAATCCGAACAATAACAGTTTCACTGTTAAAAATTGCGTCAAGTCCACGTTCATAAAACTCATCTCAATTACATCTGCACTTTTCAAAAAAAATAAGACTCGTTACAATAATTTTCATTCTAAACAAAAAAAAGTTAAATACAAAAAAGTACCAAGAAATATCATTAGAACATAAACTTCTTAGTGAATTTTTGAACAAATAACTCCTGTAGGAGTGACTTTTATGATAGAAATTTAAATTTATGTAAATTTTCTTGAAACTCATAGTTTAAATTAAAATTTATCGAATTATTGATCAAAAACTGGAAATATTGATATTCGTTAATGTTTGACGATGAATATCTCGTAATGGCTTCACTTAATCAGAAAATCATAAGAGACCATTTTTGTAGAGCAGTAAATTTCCTACAAAATCATGAGTTCCGCAATCCGAAATAATTTTTTTTCATCGACTTATAAAATTCATAATAAAAACGAATATTTTCCTTAAAATAGCCAAACTTCAACTATGAATATCTTTTAATCGATTGAGTTTTTGAAAAAGTCATAAGAGACCTTTTTTGTAAAGCATTCAATTTCTCACAAAATCTATGCCACGGAATATTTTTCCAAGCAGTTGGAAGCGAGATATAAATTTTTTTATCTGATTATTCGAAAAAAATAGAAACCCGCAAAGCGGAGGACCTTCCTGTTATAATTAAGAGCTTATACTTGGAGAGAATTCTTTTTAGGTGTCTACGAACCTATTTTTCAGAGTATAAAGTCAAAAATAAATTATTCGATTTTTTTGACCCACCCTAATACACAGTGAACTGTTTTTGTCTACAATACATGTACTTTATGAAATATTGAATAAATATCGGAATCAAACATAAGTAACCTTGAATTTTTATTTACATTAATTTTTATGTAACACTACATTTTTTTAACCAATCATTTTTTTTTTTTTTTACTTATACAGGCAATACATAATGGAACGAAAATTAGGTAACTCCAGGACGGCAGTATACAAGAGAAATAAAAAAAAAATAAAAAAATTTTTAGTTGCATTTCCAATTAGAGATGGTCGACCTATCCCTCGATGCAGTGTTACATCACAGGTGATTCAGGTTAGTTACAGTAATTACTTGAAATAAATTTATTTAATTTTTCTCAATTAAATAAATGAAAAAAAAATTTTTTTTAACATAATCATTATTTGGTTTAAAATCGATTCACTATAAACTTTTGTTTTCCAAAATTTTTATTTTTTTGAGATACTTTGTTAAAAAAATAAAAAAGATCAAAAATCCATACACATCCATCTCAATCAAATGTTAAGTTTTTATCTGTAGATAAGTTTTAATAGTAATTAAAAATTTTATTTTTTATTGAAAATAAAAAAAAATATCTTTCATAAGCTAAAGTGAGTAAGAAGTAATAAGAATTTTAAACATTAGAAAAAAAGTTTCTTTGAAATGAAAGTTGTGCTTTGAAAATTTTAAATTTTCTTAAAACGTCGAGAAAAAAAATAAAAGCTCATTTAAAGTAATTCTTCTTAAATTTTGTAACTCCTAGGGTAGTTTGAATTATTTAAAGTTTTATGAGCATCATCAGTCGTAATATTTTTTTTTCTTCCGACTAATTTTTTTTTTTTTTTTCGTGAAAGAAATGAAAATAATGAAAAATTCATGTTAAAACTGGGAATCGAACTTAATATTCACTTGTTTGACGTCTTTTTTCTTGACAATTTTATTTGTTCTACAGATTATTACAACAATATTATGCAATTAATGAGGTACAATGTTAACTCAAAATGTAATTTTTAGATCTTATCACATTTTATTTAAACGTTGGTTTCAATATAATAGCTACTCGCGTTTATAATTTATCAATATTGTCAATATAGTTTTTGACCTTACGGGCACTTAGAACATACTTATCATCAAAAATTTCATCGTACTGCGATATTTAGTTTGCTATATTCTATATCTGACATGATAATTGCAATAACAAAAGTTTAAAATAGTAAATAAAATATTTATTTACTAAAATATACATTATGAAAATGGTACTCCTTACAATAAAGCGTCTGTATCTATTCTCATCCAAATGATAGTGTTTACCATCAAGCATATTTATCCCTTCACCACTCGCATTATGTTTTCAAGTTCCGTCACTTGTTTCGTAAGTTCTGGGTTGCTGTGTTAAACCGAGTCCAATATTGCCTAATATTTTCCGTTTTTCTGTACAAAACGAATTAAAATCTTTTTGAAATATCTCAAGTAATGAAATCAGTATTCTTCATACGCGTTAAGTTATAAAAAAAACTTAATAGACATTAATTTCATCTTTTATGAGAGTTTATATATTATTCATATATAGTTATACAGAAAAATAAATATGTACATGAAGAGAAATAAATAATTACAATTATTATCATTCTGTTTTAATAGTTGCGAATCTTGACATGTTATAGTCTAAAATCAATTTATTGTAACAATTACCATCTCGAAAATAATAGTTACTATAATGATGGTGATAGTTACTATCAAGATAATTAGTAGCTACCATCCTTAAAATTATATTTTTTTTTAATTTACAACATGGTGGCCATTACTATCTTGATGGTAAATATTACTATTGTGATGGTAACTGTTACCATTAATTAATTTTGGTCAATAACATACTTAGGCTAGTAAATATTAAGAGAAAATAATAATTATTATAATTATTAATTTTTCTCCGCGTATGCTTATAGGGCACATAAAAATACAACCAAGAATAACTTGGTTACATAAAAATTTGGCTATTTACCGCCGCTTATTAACTTACTAACTTACTAACTCCTACCGGGTGGCGTGGTGCCGTTTCTCTATTTCTCTATCCTTAATTTATTATTTTTTTTTTTTAATAAAAAAAAATTTTTTTTGTAAATTTTCTTTATAAGAAAATTTTGTAGAATGCTTATCCAAGCATTGTAGTTTTTTCAATTTCATTTATACTGAAAATTTTATTCATCTATTTTTATATCTATTTATATATACTAAATAATTGAAATCAATTTAAATTATTGAAAAAAATTCAAATTTCATGATAGTGAATTATTCTCAATGAATATTTTTTAACAGGGCATCAAGCAAGTAACGAGAGCAAAGGTTAGAGCTAGTAACCATGATTGTTAGATTATATTAATACTTATTTTTAGTTAAATTACTTAGTTTTAATTTCTCAGATATACAAATTAATAAGTGAAGAGCTGAACATTTTTTTTTAACTAAAATATTATTGATTGAATATTAAAATGAAAAATCTGGAATTCGATTGACTGCGCAGGCAGAAAATGTAGATAAAAACGATTTTTAATAACTTGTATATATATTTTATTATGTAATTAAAATTAAGCTACTAACATTTTCCGGGTTAGAAAATTTCTCGGGCCTACATTTTTTAAAGTCAATTTTTTAAAATATTCGATTTTTATTGAGAATGTAGTTATAATATTATTAAAGTTTACAAACATCTTACAGTTATTTTATTTCTCAAAACAAGCGAACTATAATATTAATTAAGTATAAATGATTAAGTTTAAATGATTTTTTTCACGAGTTCGGAATATTTTTATTTATAAATTTCTAAAATTTCGTAATTTTCAACCGTTTAGATCTCGAGATATTTGTAGATAAAGTTCGCGATTTGAGGGTAATGTACCATTTAAAGTATGCAGAATGTCCAGTCTCTCCAAATATTTTTTATTATATAAAAAAATTCTCTTAACAGAATTGGAGAAAAAAGTAAGAGTGTTGAAAAATGTTTTAAGAATAAGTTAAAAAAATAAAAGTAGCACCTATTACAATTGCACTTATTACGTTTTTGAGCTAAAAAAAAATTTATATGTTATTTCGAGCTCTTCGAGCTTAAAAATAAGTTAAAAGTTTAATAAAAAAGTATTTTTTTAATTTTCAAACTGCAACAACTTCTAAATGAATTAGCCATTAAATTTCGTGAAAATTTGAATCGATTCGGTTCGCTAGGTTTTGAGAAATCTCAAAAAAAAATTTTCAAAAAATGGATTTTTTTTTAATAACTTCAAAACAGCTTGACCGATCAATTCGAAAAACGATTCTGCTCTTAAGCTTGAAAAACCACGTCGACTGCCACCAGTCCCGTCAAAATCGGTTGATTCGTTCGGGAGTTATCGAAAACGAATAATTTCGAAAAAAGTGTTTTTTTTTTTACATAACTCGACATTTGTTTTTTGATCATTTTTGATTAAGTAAAATAATTATTAGAGTCGAAAAAACCACGTCGATTGCTGCCAAGAATGTAAAAATCGGTCGATTGGTTCGTGAATTATCGTTGTCGGAAAAATTCGGAAAAGGTGAATTTTTCAAATTTTTCGAGAATTTTCTGATTGATCAGTTTGTATCTAAAAGTGTATGATAGTGTAGAAGTTGTAGACTGCGTATAAAAGTGTAGAATTTGAAAGACTGCGTGGATTGCTACCAACCGCGTGAAAATCAATTCATTCATTCAGAAGTAATTGTGGTTTTAAAATTCAAAAAATACAGTTTTATTAATTTTCAATCGGACTTCTAAGCTCGAAGAGCTTAAAAACTTCCTATGTACAATTTTAAACGCTTAGATATGGAATTAGTGGGAAGTTGCAGGGGTGGCCTTTGGGGTCAATCGTTGTCCAGATTTTTCTATTCATTATGAAATTTACTTTCATTTCGGCTGCCGAATGGCCTTTTTTAACTTGCCGCTAAGAAAATTAAAAATTTTCAAAAATTGGAAAGTTATTAGTAGATTTTGAGAAATCTGAAAAAAAATACGAAAAAAAATTTTTTCTACGTGGTTTTTGTAGAAAAACTTTTAAGCGGCTTGACCCATCGATTCCAAAAAGTAATCAGCTGTCAACATCAAAAAACCACGTCGATCGCCGCCGGGCTAGTCGAAATCGGATGATTCGTTAGTCAGTTATCATTGACGACAAAAATCTAAAAGGTGATTTTTTCGAATTGCTTTGAAACTTTTGGTCTGATAAATTTGTGATTAAAAGTAAATTATAGGATTCGAAAAACTGCGTCGAATTTTGCCAACCGCGTGAAAATCGATTTATTCATTCAAAAGTAGTTGCAGTTTAAAAATTCAAGAAATAGTCTTTTATTAAGCTACTATCAGGCTTTTGAGCTCGAAGAGCTCAAAACAACACATAAATTATGTTTGTAAGCTCGGAGAGCTGAAAAACGTCATAAGTGCAATTTGAAGCGTTTAGGTATGAAATTAGCGAGAAGTTGCTGGGATGGCCTTTAGGATCAACCGTTTTCCTAATTTTTTTTTATCACTTAAACTTGGTGTAATTACTGAAGTAGACAATATATCGATATTCGGTAAATTGCATCAAAAAGCTCTTTTTTTGAGCTTAAAATTTCACTCCTCAGAAGTGGTAATAGTTTAAATATTTTACTCATTTTAGAGTTTGTTCAAAGGAACAGTGTTATTGTTGCAGCCATTTCATAATTATTGGCTGTATCATAGTATGAACATGATGTAGATCTGAATTAGTTATTGAATTTTTTTAATAAATAAATTAAGTTCTATATTATTATTATCATTTTATGAAAAATAAATTTTCTTTATTTGAGAAATCTACTTCCATTTCAGCTGCTTAATGGCTTTTTTAGAATAAATTTAAGTATACTTTTAAGGTGGAAAGATAGGATTGGACGTTTCAAACAGTGAATTGGTTTTCCAAAATTTTAAGTAAAACTGGGTGCACAAAACAGGGTGAAGGTTTTAATTAAATGTGTAAATTTTTTTTTTGCTAAGCATCAGAAAAGTTTCGAAAATCATGTGTAGTCTACTGTCCCCACTACGAAACTTTTCTTGAACTAATTGCCAGAGTCTATTTTTTTTTAAATAAAAAAAAATTCAAGGAATCCAATGGTGCAATTTGCACGCAAATTTTCGTTGCCGATATGTTTTTATATAAAAAACTGTTGCAAAAAATGTTTCAGCTGACTTTGATCAATATGTACTGAAATACTTTTTCCGTGGAGTTGTTTAAACGTTAATAATAAAAAAAGTTCAATGTTTTCTGAATCCATTGGTCACAAATTTTCTCTAAAAATATTCATTTTTAATAACGAAGTAATAAAATGCTTGTCTAACAGCTGAGCTTGTTACCGATACAGTCTAAGCAGCTCTTGAGTGGGTAAAGTTGCGCGCGCCGCTGGGTCCGTTTGAATTGTCACGGCGTATGACAAATAAAATTTTAAATAAATTCTTAATTTAATTCATTAAAATAACTGTGTTTCTCAAAAATTATTGTATAAACAATAGAAAATATGAATGTGTATTATATAAATATTAATTTTCGATGTTAATACTTAAGGGGACTCGGTGGTCTAGCGGCCTAAAATTTAAGCTATTTTAAAAATTTTATTCCAATATGAAGGGACTGACTAATGCACTCAAATTTTTTTTTACACTTATTCTATTACTTATCAATTACACAAAAATGAAAATCAAAACAAAAAAAATTTTTTTTTGTAAATCAGAAAAATGTCGCTGAAGTCCCCCTCTCAAAAAAAAAAAAAAGAGTATATGTACTCATGTATACGCGTTAGAAGTTATACTTCTTTAGCGTATAGAAAAAAAATAACTAAAATTCAGTGGTGATTAACGATAAATATTATACTAAAATTAATTAAAAAGATTACATTTAAATGAAAAACGTTTTATTTACGTGAAAATATACTTTTTATACGACTAATAAAACTTTTTATTTGATTAATATTTAATAGCAGTATTAATATTTAATTAAATCAATTTAATTAATAATTAATTAACTCATTTAAATATTAGAAAGCATTTAGTAAAAAAATTGTAATTCACTGTTATTAAGTGCAATAAAATATTATTTTCAATCTAGAAGAAATGTCTATTTTAATAATTGAAAATGCATTAGTATAAGCCATATTAATTTTTAAATTAGTTCATTATAATGATATGGAATTCTTTAAACTTGAAAATTACGCCTTCATTAAACGATCGATTATCAGTGGATCGATTCTTTCACACTCGATTTTATCAAGGATCAATTCTTTCGATAAAATTTATCGCGATTCTCGAGATCGATTTTTCTTTGGAATCGTGCATCCCTATTCTAACTTAGAACTTCTAAGTACAAAAATACTAGAATATACAACTTGAACATAGCTATCGACTTTCATGCCACCTAGAACTAATTTCATACTGTTAAATTTGGGAGTCGGTGTGCGCGCGCATCGTAAAAATTCACCCTCATCAATTTTCTCCAACACGCCAAAAGAAGTATAACTTCAAAAATGGACCTGACTGGTGGTGGTAGATTGATCTCTCCCTCTGATCTGAAATTAAAAAATATGACTGATTTTTTATTATAAAGTATAGTTATCGTTGGTACTAGAATAAAAAAAAAAATATTTGACAAAATGGCGCGTATTTAAAAGTAAAAATCTGAAATTCGTTTTCAAAAAATATTCTTAACTACGCGCCATTTTGTCAAATATA
This sequence comes from Cotesia chilonis, assembly GCA_018835575.1. Lineage (NCBI taxonomy): Eukaryota > Metazoa > Arthropoda > Insecta > Hymenoptera > Braconidae > Cotesia > Cotesia chilonis. Next base: position 164,329 of record RJVT01000169.1, read on the forward strand.
TATTTTTTTTCATTTTAGTACCGACGATAACTATACTTATAATAATTAACAATCAGTTATATTTTTTAATTTCAAATCAGAGGGAGAAATCAATCTACGTCCGCCAGTCAGGTCTATTTTTTTTTGAGAGAGGGACTTCACCGCCATTTTTCTAATAAAAAAAAAATTTTTTCTTGTTTTGATTTTCAATTTTGTGTAGTTGATAAGTAATAGAATAAGTGTAAAGAATTTTGAAACAATTAGTCATTACCTTCACATAGAAATAATATTTTTTAAAATAGCCTAAATTTTAGGCTGCTAGACCACCGGATCCCCTTAACTAGTCAATGAGAAAATTAGAAAATTTTTCTTAATTTTTTTTTAATTATTATAACTCATCGTTAAATGTAAATAATCTTCATACTTCCTAATTACAAATCTTAAAATAAAATTTGGTGAGTCATTTGCTCTTAATGTCCGTACATACTAGTGTAGATAGAAAGTTTGGAACTCAGGATAAAAAGTTTTATCTAATTCCCAACTTATTTTTTTTTTATTGTGTTAACCAACTTTCTATCATTAGTTTAATTAATACAAGTTAATTAAAACTTAATTAATGGTAAAAACATTATTTTCCTAGCCAAAAATAATTATAAGCTACTCTGTAAAATTATTTTAAAATCACAGTAAGAAATATCATGCTAAGTTTAAAAAAACATTTTTTTCAAATTAAATAATAATATTTTTTAGAAAAAAAACTATTTTTTTCATATAACTTTAACGTTTAATATAATTCTAATAATAATTTTGAGAAATACAATTATTTTAATGAATTAAAAAAAAAATTTATTGAAAATTTTATTTGTCATACGCCGTGACAATTCAAACCGACGCAGCGGTACGCGCAACTTTCCCCACTCGAGAGCTGCCAGACTGTGTCGGTAACAAGCTCAGCTGTTAGGCAAGTATTTTTTATTTAATTTTATTATTTCGTCATTAAAAATAAATATTTTTAGAGAAAATTAGCATTAAGTAAATCGTAAAAAAATTTTAAGGTTATATGAGCCCGAGTTAGAAGAAGGTTTACTGAAGTAAGCGTCAGTGCACGCACTGGTAAGCATGTGTCTGGTCGCACTAGTAAGCGTGTGTTGCGCAGGTTGTATAGGCGATGTCTCACGTATTGAGTATCAGTGCACGCGACTGAGTTTTTACTCCCGCTTGCCTAGAGGGCGCTGGTATAGATATACCAATGCATGAATATGACCCTTTCTGCCGTGCAATCGGATCAGGAACACATATTTTCGACCGAGGGAGTAAGAAAAAGTATTTCCATAAATATTGATTAAAGTCAGCTGAAACATTTTTTGCAACAGTTTTTTATAAATAAAAAAAAAATTGGCAGCGAAAATTTGCGTGCAAATTGCACCATTCGATTCCTTGAATTTTTTTGCATTTAAAAATAAAAAGTAGACTCTCGCAATTACTTTAAGAAAAGTTTCGTAGTGGGGACAGTAGACTAGTATTAAAATCGTCTATCTAACTCTTGAATATCTCTCAAACATCTCCTCTTAAAATAAGAATTAATTGTATGTTTTCCAATGGTTTCAGACAAGCAGCTCCACAGGAAATGCAGAGATGGACGTCGACGATTCAATCAGCAATGAAGACACGACTTATAATGTTTATAGTGAAGATGGAGATGTCAGTGCTGGAGATAGAACCTCTGATGTTTCTGGTGCTTCAGAAAGAGATTATCATATTGGTAATTTAAACAATGATAATAATAATTTTATTGATGATGAAGATGGCGACGACGACGGAGGTGAGAACATCGAAGATGATGATGATGATGATGATGATGATGATGATGATGATGATGATGATGATGATGATGATGATGATGATGATGATGATGATGATGATGATGATGATGATGATGATGATGATGATGATGATGATGATGATGATGATGATGATGATGATGATGATGATGATGATGATGATGATGATGATGATGATGATGATGATGATGATGATGATGATGATGATGATGATGATGATGATGATGATGATGATGATGATGATGATGATGATGATGATGATGATGATGATGATGATGATGATGATGATGATGATGATGATGATGATGATGATGATGATGATGATGATGATGATGATGATGATGATGATGATGATGATGATGATGATGATGATGATGATGATGATGATGATGATGATGATGATGATGATGATGATGATGATGATGATGATGATGATGATGATGATGATGATGATGATGATGATGATGATGATGATGATGATGATGATGATGATGATGATGATGATGATGATGATGATGATGATGATGATGATGATGATGATGATGATGATGATGATGATGATGATGATGATGATGATGATGATGATGATGATGATGATGATGATGATGATGATGATGATGATGATGATGATGATGATGATGATGATGATGATGATGATGATGATGATGATGATGATGATGATGATGATGATGATGATGATGATGATGATGATGATGATGATGATGATGATGATGATGATGATGATGATATGATGATGATGATGATGATGATGATGATGATGATGATGATGATGATGATGATGATGATGATGATGATGATGATGATGATGATGATGATGATGATGATGATGATGATGATGATGATGATGATGATGATGATGATGATGATGATGATGATGATGATGATGATGATGATGATGATGATGATGATGATGATGATGATGATGATGATGATGATGATGATGATGATGATGATGATGATGATGATGATGATGATGATGATGATGATGATGATGATGATGATGATGATAGTAGTCCATATTTTAGTTTCAAAAAAATGCCAAACGCCAACGTTCATTTAATTGCTAAACGCAATATGACTGCGAAAGACCACATACTTGCAACCATTTGTAACAGTTTTACCTGCTCAGGTTAGCCCCTAATCAATTTTTAAATAAATAAACAACAAAACTAAACAACAATATAATTATTAGGGCGCCACCAGGATTTTTAATCACGGTTCCTGGAACCGGTCCAGAGCTGAGAACTTAATCTTAGGGTAGAGAGAGTGGAGGAAGGTGCTGTTGAATAATAAAAATTTAATTAACAATCTGATCAGTTTATTAACAACAAGAAATAAAACTTAACAAGAATTGACTTACAACTAGTTAACAAAATTCATTCACGCACACACTAACTACACTTAACAATATCTTAATCTCGACGAGCCCCTTTCGGCGTCTACCCGTCGATTTCTAACTTATTCTTGACGAGCCCCTTTCGGCGTCTACCCGTCAATTTCTAACTTATTCTTGACGAGCCCCTTTCGGCGTCTACCCGTCAATTTCTAACTTTTCTTGACGAGCCCCTTTCGGCGTCTACCCGTCAATTTCTAACACGTGCCCCTTTCGGCGTCTACACGTGACGGGCCCCTCTCGGCGTCTACCCGATTTCTAAATCTACCTCCCCCGCACAGAGACGAATCATATACCGGGGTCGTTAACTCGGCTCACAGGAGTAACAGCCCAGCGACGAAACATAGACCTAGATACTCCTGCAGCTTATACACACTTTACTACAGAACAACAGCCCAGCGACGAAACATAGACCTAGATGCTCTGCAGCCCACTCTCATAACCCGCTCCAGCTACAGCAGTAACAACCCAGCGACGAAACATAGGTCTAGATACTCTGCAACTCACACATAACCCACACTTGTCTCACACTCACACTACTGACTTGACTTTATTCTGATTTTTACTTTAATAATTTTACTTTAATAAAATCGACTGTAATTAATTTTAATTAAATAATCAAAACTAAATTATTCAATCATTAGTAAATTAATAAAACGACAATTGTCAACTTACAATCACTTTTCAACTAACTATTACAATATAAAATTCAATCACGTTCAAAATTATTAACACAAGTTTAATTAATTAATTCTGACTAAACTTTACTGTGACAATTTTGGCTCACTTAACTGATTCCTGGACTTAATCCAAACCGATAATTATCAACTAGTAATTAATTTAATTAATTCACGGACTTAATCCCAAAATTTTCTAAATTTATAATTATAAAATAATTTTACAATATAAAATTCTAATAAAATTCCTAATATACTTAAAATCTTCTGCTTAAATAATCTCAACTATAATTTTCCTAATATAAAATATTCCTAATTAATTCTTAATTAAATATTACTTTATAATAACTCTTAATAATATTCTTAATAATTATTCTTAATAAAAATATGTCAATAATCTCACTAGTTTATCACATAAAATTTGACACAATTAATATTCAATTTGATTGCTAGAATATTTGCTAGCTGTTTCGCTTGACCTTGGGTATTGGAATTTACTGCGACACAAAAATTGACGCTTGACTTAAATTCCACGAATCAAAATTTGTCGATTTTTTCAAGACAAAATCAATCAATTTTACTAAGTCAATTATTATAAAAACAATTTTAACGAATTATCAGATGTTAATTAACTGATTGATAATTTTAGTTATTATTAAAATTTCCCGCAAGGTCGATTGAGTGATCTTCGGGTATAAACCCCCATGAAAATCACCAAATTCAAAACTAGCAATTTTCCACAATTAATTTATTAATTTTTATGTCGATTAACGATCCAATTGATTAATTAGGAGAAGTAACTGGGTATTCGGTAAACCGCGGTCCACTTCTCTCCCACAGAGCAACAATTGATACCTTGACGAACAAAACGATGATCCAACTCACTCGTTGAGGATGAAGTCCTAGTTGTAGTTGGCTTCCTTCGTCTCGTCACTACTCCGGGATCGGTCCTTCTTGATTTCCGTGGCACTAAGTCTGGCGGTCACACTACTTCTCCCTTTTCCACTGCACGGCTCACCTATTTTAACCCAAACTCACCCCCTCCTATTCCGCCTTTAGGCCCGAAGATCGAGACGCGCCAGTGCTATGTCGAATAATTATCGATATCCGGTGACTTATCGATTAAGGGTAATTTTACCCTGTTACACTCCCCCTCACCAGACCAGCACTTGGGCGTTTCGTTCTTCAGGACTCCAGGACCTTATGGAGACAAAATTACCAAGGGATGAGGTTTATTGAAAAATTTACCAGTCCTCCGCGAGGTCCAATGGACATAGCTGTTGGGTTTCTTCTCGTAGCCGTGTGTTGTATCTTGTGAACTAACCACCCACCTGGAAACACTGGTGACCTTGGTTTAATCGACGTGTTTGCAGGAACAAAAGGAAAAAAATTTCTGACAAGGACAAGCACCCTCGGACACCTCTCGAACGTGTCCGGGTATAACGCTTGGACATCCTGTCGACATAGTATACTTAAAAGAAAAAAAATCAGATCTCTAGGTGCTATTGGTACAGGCCAAGGTGGATTTAGGCTGGGCTTAGGCGCAATTAAAAGCTCTGTGATGACTCAGCGTTGGTTGAAATCGCAACTGACTTAAAAGACGTCTCCGACCCCGCCTCCGTTCGAACAGTTTGGACTCCATAGGTCATCAGCTCCGTGAGCTTGAGATAGCATCTCAGCCTCCCCCTCACCAAACTGCAGCTAGGTGTTCCTACTGTAGTTGCAAATCTCATTTTTGTACCACGGAGCTGACAATAGAGGCAACCATCAAACGCTTATTGTCTTTTCCAGGTTCTTTTTTTTTTTTTTTTTTTTTTTTTTGCACCTTAATCTCGTTGTGAGGTCCATCCCCAAGACCAAGGAGTAACCTAGGTCGGGTAAAACACTCAAATATTGTTCTCCAGCTACCGATCCGACCTGAATTATGAAGGGGGCTCCACCCTTACTTTTGCAAGTAGAGTGATTAGCAAGAAGCACTCCTTCTTGGTCTGATCATCTTGTAGCTCACCAGCAGCTAGATGTTTGATATCTTGGTACACCTTTTCATTTATATAAGACCTCTCACTGCCTGTGTCCAGTATTCCTTGGAGTTTTACTCCAAATATCCACACAGAAATTGGGATACGTGACGTTTTTTCAGGTGGTGACCCATTTCCAGGTTTGAAATCCGTCGACTAGCCAGTCTTTGAATAAAAGACGCAGAGAGAGGCCTGCCTTGAAGTACTCGAGGTATAAATGAAGCTTGTGAAGGTGCCCAGGTAGCTGGCGTTGTTGTTGGTTCACATAGAGTCTCGACTTCGTCTTCCCACTCCGAATCAGAGGTTTGTTCTGCTGCTGAATTTTTCTCGGAGTTTTGTTCAACCAAGGATATACAGGGTTCTATTACTTCATCAGGAGGAACCGATAGGGGGTCCTCTAATAAGGTAATAGCCCTTATTACCTCCTCTAGACAGAGTGGTTTAGCTATTGATCTTTCTTGTATATCCTCTTCAGCGGCAGAATTAAGGAATGTTATCACTGTTTACCTCATCTGGCCCTCGAGAAAGACTGGTTTAATTCCCGCGTCCTTTCTCGGGTATGAATCCAGATTGGTTTCGTTTAATACAGTGAAATTATTGTTTCCCTGGTTTTCACTTTGTTCTGGTAAACACGTGGGAAACTTACGTGTTACCTCTAGACATTTTTTTGATTTGTTTGAACGACCTTCTCAACAGGAGGTTCGTATTAACTGCTGCTGAACCAGGTTGGTTATTCCACAGAGCAGATAAAGGACAATTTTCCCTGGTGTGACCTATTTTGTAGCAGAAATTACAAACTTCTCTTCTTGGACCAGGACAGAACTCGAATGTATGACCTGGTGTGCCACAGTTGAAACAGGGGCTCGGTCCACGAATGTATTTTAAATTGTACATTTGACCTAGGTCTGGTATCGGTGCATTCGAATATTGTGGTCCTGGTTGTTGAAGATTTCCATATTGTCTTGATGATATGGTATTTGCAGTTTGATTTAGTGTATTCTGTACAGGCACTTGTTGGTTTCCAGGTTGAGTGGCATTTGTTTGCTGTGTTGGATAATATCTCGAGCGAAAATATTGTTTGTTGGTTGGAAACTGGTTATTAGGACGCCTGATGACTCCATAACGGTTCATACTCCCCTGAATTTGATTGCATGTTATTGAACTCAGGGAGTTCCACAATTTCCTCAATAAATTCAATCTCCTCGTTGGGATGTTGAATAGCTCCAAAGCGAGGCTTATCCGTGTTTTTAGATTGAGAAACAGACTGGTTTTTGCTACTCGAGTCCTTGGTACACCTGGCCGCCTCGTGCAATACGTTGAGAAGGTCTTCATATGTTGTGACTTTCCTGGAGAAGACCATGAGCCTCAGCTCATCTGTTAGGTGGTTACGAATGCAGTTCACCTGTTCCTGGACTGGTGGAGGATCTCCATGGATTGATATTTTGTGGACGTTGAGCACGAACTCCGTGCGTTGTCCCCAGGATTCATCCTCACTCACTTATGTCCAGGATCATCTGATGGTCGGTAACAGGGCTGCCGAAAGCTTTTCGGAACTCCTGCTTGAACTGGGCAAAGTTTTGCCATCTATAATAGTTCGAGTCTACCCAACGAGCTGCTGCTCCCTTCAGGGTGTAGCTGATCACCTTCATTAGTTCTGGTTCACTCCAATCCTCACGTCTTGCTCTAGCTTCCAGCGAGTTCACGAAGTCGTTTGCTGTTATACCCTTTTGAGGAAAGGAAATGCCGGACATTTGTATGCTGTCTTTAATTTCCTTCCAACGGTTATAGGAAATGTGTCCAGGTCTAATGTTGGTGTTCACCCTGTTGAAGTCACCTCCAGGCAATCTCTGTGTGTAATTATCGGGATAAATCCCAGGATAATTAGCCTGTGGTATGTAAGTGTTACCTGGTATGAAACCCCGGTAACCATCTTGACATTCAACATTTGTTGTTTGATAATCTGGTGATTTATTGTGTTAATCAACGGGCGAGAAGTTAAGCCAATTGGTCGAGTCTCTTGGTTATTTAGGTGTTGGTATATAGGAGAACTCGAATTTACCCCAAGATGCGCTGTCCCTGTGTAAATCTCTCGGGCCAATCGTTCACGTTCACGAAGTTGACGAATTTCCTGCTCTTGTTGTTGATGAAGGCGTTCGAGACGTTCCCGTTGAATTTGTTCTTGTTTTAACTGGTCTCTCAATGCCTGTTCCCGTGCCTCTCGCTCTCTTATGGCTTCTTCGACTCCTTGAAGTCGTGCTCGAGGTGCTTGAATGGTTGTAGGATCACCTCGGAGTCTGTGTTGTAACCAGGAGAATTCACGGTCCATGTCGTCTATTATTTCGTTCATCGTGTCTGCGACCTCTCCAAAATGTAATGAAGAGTTTGAGGAACCGGTTGGAGCTGGTGTGATGGTGTTTCTTCGAATTATATCGCTGATTCTGGCCCTGTTTTGATTTCCAGGGAACAACGCTGTCCCACTCGTACCTGGAGTCTCGCCTATTGATACACGTTGGTTATTTTGAACCGAAGACATTACTCCCGCGGGCCCATGTTGTCTATAACCCGGGTTTAATTGAGTCGACTCACCCATGGGTGCAGGCATGACACCTGACCCGGGTACTTGAGCTCGCTCCCCCAAGGGTCTCTGATCAACATTGGTTCCGGGTTTATTAGTAATAGTCGGTGATGTTCTACCCCGGCCTCTACCGAAGGAAAGTCGTCGAGCCTCAACTTCAGGCTCTTCGAGTCCTTGAGACCTGGTTCTCGGTCCACTTGGGCGATTCATTGTTTTACACACAAAATTAATTCCCGAATCTGAAGAGACTCACTGTTGAAACACGACAATAACTAATAATTTAGAATGTTTTAGTTCAAATGTCCAAGTCTGATTATATTATATTTTAGAGAAAATAATTGATAAAGAAAAAAAATAATTTGTATTGAAATAAATTTCAAAAATTAAAGAATTTGTTCTAAAGAAGATGATTTTATAAATTTGCTAAAATAAGATTTAATTGTAATCCTCTATGAAAGAAAAGAAATTTTTGTTAAATTTATTTTAAGTAAGATAAAAATTCTTTTAAGGATTATTTGTGAAATTTTCTTTTGAAAAGTACTTTACGATGTTGTAGTACAATTGTCAAATTTTTATTCAGAGACAATAAAAGAAAATTTTATCTAGAAATAAATTTCTAAAGCCAAAAGAATTTATTCTAAAGAAAAAGATTTTATAAATTTGCTAAAATAAAATTTAATTATAATCCTCTATGAATGAAAAGAAATTTTTGTTGAATTTAATTTCAGTAGGATAAAAATTCTTTTAAAGATTATATGTTAAAATTTCTTTTGAAAAGTACTTTAGGATGTTGTAGTACAATTATCAAACTTTAATCTAGAGACAATAAAAGAAAATTTTA